>JAEIGM010000018.1:0-260000 GCA_018903735.1 Drosophila cardini
GGGTCTGAAAAGGTATGACTTTTTAAGATATCATGTCTTTTGGATGAGTTATGATCAATCAAAGTCCAAAATATCGAAAAATATTGAGAAAAATTTACTTGATTTTTTTCGAAAACTTACGATGCTAGCATCGTAGAAACTGACAAGTCCAAGTCCGATTGGAATTCGAAGTCGTAGTCGTAGTCAAAGTACAAGTCCTCATCTGATTCCAATACTAAACTGTTAACTTATGCTGGGCAGTGGCCTCAATACAGCATTCAAATCACATCGATTGTACGAGTAAGTACGAAGTATATAGGGTATATAGCGCTATAACGGCATACATATACAATATATATCTATATGTATGTACTGTATGTTATATGGCATAAGGTCTAATGGTCTTACTCCTTCTTGTGGCCTCCTTCAGTCTAGGCAGCTGTCAATCTTAAACAATTTGCTTACTCAGTTAAGTATGCCAAACAATAACAAGCGTAAATGAGAAAAACCGTAGCGAAATAAGGCAAGTGGGTGTGCCAAAACGCCAATCACCCTGTAAGTGCTTAGAAAAGGTTCTATCTTCCTCACTATTCTCGTATTTTTCTGTGTTCGATTTGAATTGGAATTTATCCCAGATATGATAACTGTCTTAGCTACCCCATTTATTAACAGCTTTACAGGGCATAAAGTGGCTGCCGCCAAAGCCAAAGGAATGCGTGCAGAAATGATAGGCGTGGCACATGGCGAAAAACAAATTCATTGCAGATGTCAGAGAGAATAGGCCACAGAAGGAGGAAATTGGTATGATGCGATTTTCCTGAAAAAGAAGGGGGAAAAGCGTTGGGAATGTATTGTTGCCGTTGTTGTCGTTGTTGTCGTTGTTGTTGCTTTTGCTGGCATTGGTGTTGCTGTAGTTGCTTAAAGCTTGGCAGTAGAAGGCAAAATGAAATGTCAAAGTATTGTAAGGAATTTGAGAAGGTTCCTTCACTGATTTCTGATTTGTGATTTGCTTCCGTCGCTGTTTCCTATCCACATCCCATTGAATCGTATCGATGACATGTTGAGGCTATCGAACTGAACTGGACAACGGAACTGGGCATGGGTTAGACACTTGCTTTACTCTTACTCTTATAACCGGGCAATGTCCGACACTTGACGGACGGTTGGCATGCGTTGATTGCCTTTTGGCATTTAATCTCAGCCACATTCTCTGTGCCATGTCTGAATGTCTGGCATTGTCGACAAAATCTATCCTTTTTTTGTTGTCTCTCTTTTACTGGCCTTAAACGTTAACTTAAAAATGTACACAAAAAAAAAAACATTCTATTGCAATAAGTCGACAACTTAATAATAACATATTAAATTATACACATACGCAGTGTTTAACTTGGAGTTAAGGAAAACTATAGTTTAAGGAAAAGTAAAGGGATTGATTGTTTTTAGCCTTATACTCCATGTTTATACCCGTTACTCGTAGAGTAAAAGGGTATATTGTATTCGTTGCAATGTATGTAACAGGGAGAAGGAGACATGGCAGACCCCATAAAGTATATATATTCTTGATCAGCATGACTAGCCGAGTCGATATAGCCATATCCGTCTGTCCGTCTGTCCGTCCGTCCGTCTGTCCGTCTGTGTGAACAAAAGGATCTCAGAGACTATAAGAGCTAGAAAGGCCCGAGTGGTCGCAAACGAAAGATAAAATGCCCAAGCAGTACAAGTTTGCTTTTGTTTTTTGACACGCCCACTTTAGGGCGTTCTATGTGCATACAAAGGTAAAAACAGGTAAAAATAGCATGTTTTAGTATAGAAAACTTTTTTGTTAGTAATGCTATCTAAATCAAATTGACACAGAAAGTACACGTCTAGGTATTACGTATACTAACTAAGTTTGATCCAAATCGGACAACTATATCATATAGCTCCCATAGGGACAATCGGTCAAAAATACGCTCCAAATATGAATTTATATGAATAACTTTTGCGTTGGCCAATCAATCGAAGTAAAACTTACACAGAATATATCTGTCAATAATATAAACATATTGACTAAGTTTCATCCAAATCGGACGACTATATCGTATAGCTCCCATAGGGACAATCGGTAAAAAATACGCTCCAAATATGAATTTATATGAATAACTTTTGCGTTGGCCAATCAATCGAAACTTACACAGAATATATCTGTCAATAATATAAATATGTTAACCAAGTTTCATTCAAATCGGACGACTATATCGTAAAGCTCCCATAGGGACGATCGGTCAAAAATACGCTGTAAATATGATTTTGTATGAAAATTTTCTCCGTTTCTCAAGTCATCTGAATTAAAATCAATAGGGTCGATTAACTAAACGATTGTACTATTATTAATATTATTAATAATATATTATATTGTTAATAATATAATTAAACTGAGTAACGGGTATCCTAAAGTCGCGAGGCGACTATAGCATTCTTTCTTGTTTTATACTCTCTGCAAGAGAGAGTATATTGGGTTTGTGAAAAAAAAAAGTATGTAACAGGCAGAAGAAGGCGTGGCCGACCCCATAAAGTATATATATTCTTGATCAGCATCACAAGCCGAGTCGATATAGCCATGTCCGTCTGTCCGTCTGTCTGTCCGTCTGTCTGTCCGTATCAACAAACAGATTTCAAAGATGGTAAGAGCTACAAGTTTGAATTTAGTCACAATCGACTCGATATTAAGTCAGTCAATACAAGAATCTTTTTTTTTTCGATGCCACGCCCCATTCGCCCACAATGAGCAAAAAACTAGACATACCTCGTAGAAAATTGATGTTTTGGGCAAATATCTCAGTAACTGTGGCACTTAGGAACACCAATTTTGGTATATAAGTTCCTTGAGACGGCATAAATGCATCGTTATTAAAAATTTTGGACTGCCACGCCCCCTTTTCCACAAGAAATAAAATAACTTTCAATTTTCGATGCCGATTTTAAGGCATATGTTCTTATCGTACAGTGTTGTTATTTCACATTCGTTTGAAGACAAAGTATATCAAACTATCCTGAAAGTTGCATATAAATCGGACTATAAACAAAAGAGCTAGACACGTAACAAAGTTTATAATTTTACGCCATTTCACTGCATGTGTGCAAGCGAGATAGAAACATACAAACATGTGAGCGAACGTTTTCGCTGCTTTCTAGCGGCAGCGCTGCCCGCGAATGCTGGCTGTGCCAACCAATTGAGTATGTATTACATATGTGCGTGCATCCTTATAATGTCAAATTTATATATGTGTGTATACATACAATCAGATGTTTTTGTTTCAGCGTGTTTGTAAGTACTATCAATTAATATACTCGGATACCGATTTTATTAAATGATCGGGAATAAATTGCAGAGAGTATTCTACGTTCGGGCGTGCTCGACTGTACTTTTCTTTCTTGTTTGTTATACGTTTGTTCAAGCTTCTGTAGTAAATGCAAAAATTTAAAGCATCTTACAGATGTTTGTGGGTAAGCACGAAAATTGAATCACAACAACAAATACATATCTACAGTGGAGTTAAAATATAAAAACTAGTATTAAAAAAAAAAAAATTTAACTTAAAAAAATGAACTGAATAAAAATAAATAATTTTTATTTCATATTTTATACCGTTAAATTAGTGATCAAAAAATATTATTAAATAGAAAAATACAATCAAAAATAAAAGTTTGTTAGTTTTCGTTTTTTTTTTTTTTGACGAGCTTAAATTTGGGTTATTTTCTTTCAACAAATTTTGATAAACATACTGAATAGCACATAAAAAAACTATGTGGTTCCTACACATGTATGCATTTATCAGAGAGCTCACTGTAAGTGCATGTAGAAATTTTTTCGTTTATAGTTTTGCAAAGTTTGTGTGGTCAACTATTGTTGAACTGATGGCAAAGAACTTGGAATCCTTAAGACTGTAATGCTATGACTTAACTATGCAGACAGAAGATAGCCGGAATATTCTAAAAACTCCAGGATACAAAGAGACAGGCGTTAAGCGTCAAAAGGGTCAGGAACTTGGCTAGTCGAGGAGACTGAGGGAACTAACTGAAAATAACAAAAGTTGCTGCTGCTGCTATTGCTGCTGCCAGGAGCAGTCTCTGGAAAGTTGTTTAACAGATTTGCATTACCCACATGCCACAATGTGCTGCTGCAGCAACAAAGCAACAAAGTTTTTAATTTCCACTCGTAATTGTGAGAGAGACCATGAAAACGACAATTGAATTTAGCCACAGCCAAAAGCCACACACAAACACAAACACACACACACACACACACACACACACACACACACACACACACACACGCAGACACGCACACATAGACAACAACATTGTTTATAGTTCATAGATATGCATTGATAAAATTAACAATTTATAAATAATTGAATTTAGAAAATGGCTTTAATTTAGACCATTTAAAAGTTTCGACGTCAATTTTAATCATTTCAATTTTTAACTAAATAAATGCTATATTATATTGTTACTAATAAGATAAATATATTAAATATTTGGAGATATTTTTATAGTTTATTCTTAACGAGCGAATTATAAATAAATAAGTAAATGTTTAACTAACTGTATAGTTAAATATACCCTATTTAAAAATCCAAATAATAAATTAATTAGTTTTGAATTTTGAATTTGAAATTCCTACAACTGTAGACTGTTAAAAATACTAGTTAAAAATATTTAATTTACATAGAAATAACAAGTAAGAAAGGCTACAGTCGATCGTGCCGACTGTAAAAGACCCCGTACTCATACCAATGCCAATAATTGGCTACCAACCTGTGTAGTAAGCATTTTTCCATACAAAAAAGAAAATGATGAACAACCTGATTGATTCCTATTTAATTTATGTACATACATACATACATATATATATATATATATATATATATATATATATATATATATATGTCCATATACATAATTAGATTTCCTTACATGCCTCGTTTCAAAATAATTTTTTGCGTTAAAACAAATCTCGTATTATAATTCAAAATTAATAATTTTATTTAATTTGAAATTAAAAATAAAGTTAATAATACTGTCGGCATTTTATCTCCGATTATATGATTATATTAATAAATCTGTATTGGAGTATTACAATGAATAGTATTTGCAATAAAACTCTTTGAAACAAAAACATCTGTTTGTAATAGGGAGTTCAATTGCCAAGAAAATACCGATATCGTTATTAATTAAAATATCACATTAAATCACATATCGCGTTCGATATTGATATTATCTATAACAGACAATATAGATTTCGACATAATGACCAATTGTCGCATTCAATATCATATCGCAATTATAATTACGTATCGTGTGTACATATCGTATTGGATATCGATATTTGATATATCGTATCGTATGCATACATGTGCGTGCATCGTCCGTAGGCAGCGCTGTCGACACACAAGCAGCGAAAACGTTCGCTCACATGTTTGTATGTTTCTGTCTCGCTTGCACACATGCATTGACATTGCGTGCAATTGTAAACTTTGTTATGTGTCTAGCTCTTTTGTTTATAGTCCAATTTGTATGCAACTTTCAGGATAGTTTGTGATACATTGTCTCCAAACAAATTTCAAATTACAATACTGTACGATAAGTGCAAATGCCTTAAAAATGGCATTGAAGTTGAAAAATTATTTCATTCTTGTGAGAAAACGGGGCGTGACAGTCCAAAAATTTTAATGACAATGCATTAATGCTGTTTTTAGCAACTTGCATTTCAAAAATGGTATTTCTAAGTGCTATAGTTACTGAGATATTTGCGTAAAACATCAATTTTTTCCTAGGTGACCATAGTTTTTTACAATTTGCGGAGGCGGTAAGGGGCGTGGCAAAGATTTGAAATAAACTTGATCTGCCTGACATAAAGACGGAATTTCATTCTAAATTTGGTGGCTCTAGCTTTTGTAGTTTAAAAGATCCAGGTGTTCATACGGACAGACGGATGGACGGACAGACGGACATTGCTATATCGACTCGGTTGTTGATGCTGATCAAGAATATATATACTTTATGGGGTCGGAAAAGCCTCCTTCTGCCTGTTACGCACATTTCGCTTCAGACAAACTTAATAGACCCCTCTACTCCTATTTAGAGTACGGGGTCTAATAATATATTTAATTCAGCTTTTGGTGATATAGTTTGGTACAGCAATTTAACTATGAAATGTGGACAATTTAAGCAACTGTTATTCTGTAGCTGTCTCAACTTTGTCCCTTTCACCTTTGTTTCCACAATCAACGAGCCGTTAACCAACACTGTCACAACAAACACATCTGTTAACATGTAAATCAATGAAGGCTCTTTGCTGTATGCAAGTGTGTGTTTGTTTATGTGGGCGTATTTGTGTGCGAAAGCTGCTTTTATCTGCATGACATGCAACATTATTTCCACCTCAACACTCAAAACATGCAACCAGCCTGTTCTGTCCCATCCAGTCTCTTCCCTTCTTCAACCCATTGGATGGATATCTGCCTCAGTCGTATCATTATTAATTGTTGAGATTTCAGCATCGAATTCATTTCTTTATTTCACCTTTTTTTTTTTTTTTATAAAACCTGATCAAGCTGACAGCATAAGTTAATGTATCGCTTTATAACGTATCTTAGCTTAAATTTCCCAAATAAATAAGGTAACCTAACTAAGCATTACGGATTTAAATTCACTTGTCGCCTGTCCTTCACTTTGCATGTCAGTCCTCTCTCCCTCTCTCTTTCTTTCATGCTCTCTCACTCTCTGTGTCTGCAGCATATAAAAGAAGCCTGCCTCTGGCCGACTGTCTATTCACTCCATTTCACTCCACTCCATTCCACTTCACTCCATTTTACTCCATCTATGCATCTATGGATACATAAGTACATCCCAATCCCAATCCCAATCCCAATTTCAGTCCCAATCTGAATGTCTGCCTTGACTCCACGTTGTCGTGCTGTGTGGGGATTATATTAATGCCGTATGGGTGCCACATGCCAAATGGAAACAGTTCAATCATAATAAACTCTAAGTAAATTTTTTTAATGATACAAAAAAGCAGTTGAGCAGTAGACTAACGAATACCCTGTAATTTAAAACAAAACAAATTGTGTAATTCAGTGTGAGTTTGTCTGAAATCGGACAACTAAAACTACACTTTTTCATACAAATTACCAACTCTCAACCGACTTTTAGTATGATAATCCCTGTACTTTTTTTGAGTACAGGGTATTAAAAAAATAACCAAAACAATTCTTATAAGCAAGAACGTGTGTGTATGAAGTGTGTGATGTGTGTATGTGATAAAATGATATAAACTGTGTGTTCCAAATGTAAAATTGTTTCTGACTGCGGTTTAGGCGGCGCATGATTAATTTTGATGTGATTTAAATGCTTTGCTTGAGCATTGAATTATTAAGGTAAGCACCAGAGACCCTAACTTCTCACTCCTATATCTGCTTTCATTCACTTTTTCATCCATTTTCCTGTCCCACTGCCTTCCCACTCGCTCTTTACAATTATTTTATGTGGCTCGCATAAAATTTTCATTGACGCTCGTTAAACATTGCGTATACGCAGCGTGTACTTTGACAGAGCTCGAGAGAGAGAGAGAGAGAGAGAGAGAGAGAGAGAGAGAGAGAGAGAGAGAGAGAGAGAGAGAGGGAAAGAGAGGGAAAGAGAACGTCAAATAAAATAACCATAAATTATACGTATATGTATGTATAGATTCCATATATTTGCATATACGGATATGTACATACATGTACATAAGTTCTCGAATGAACTTAACGCCCAATTGATTTCAATTTTTATTTTAATGAATTTTTGCGGGGTGAGCACAAGCTGCTGCCACGCCCACACAGTGCTGGCGACAGTATTATGGAATAAATTTTCATATACCATGCATTTACTATGAAATGGACAGCAATATTTCATTTAAGATACATAAATTTAAATTTGCATTTAAAATATTCATTTTAAAAACAAAATTTAGTTAGTTAGAATTTAAACTATAATTTTGTTTAATTACAAACTATTTGATTAAGAGTAAACACATATTTAAAAGCTTGCTCTTTGATTACTTGGACTGTCTCTAAGTCTCTTGTATTCATTCAAAACTTGTTCTGATTTACTTGTTTTCCACCTCTTTTCTTTTGCTATTTCTTTTGTGTTTCCTCTGTCTGCTGAGGACCGTGACATTCTCTATCCTTTTCCTTCCAGCCTCTTTTGTATGAATATTTTATAAAGTACTTTAAATTCACTTACCTTAGTTCCATTATATAGTCGCGCTCTGCTGGTATCATTTTATTTGGTTCTTAATATCTTACTTTAATATCTTTTCAGCCAATTTTCTACCTTAATTTTATAAATTTCTTATATGTCGATAAAAATATCTCCCTTTAATTATTATATTTTAGCTATTTACTTGTGTCCTTTCTAAATTATACTGCAAATTTTGTTAGTACCTTAAGCCATTTTTAGCCAAAGATCAGAACTGGTTACCCAACAAGGCCTAAAACTAAGTTAAGACACCAGTTCTAGGTAATTGAGCTTGAAGTGAGTTCAAAGAATAAAGTTTATGATTTTTGAGGTTCATCAGAATCAGAATAGCTTTAATTTCTTGTTTATTTATGCCAGTGCCAATGCACAAACTTTCAATTAAAATTTCAATTATTAGCTGGCAGCGCAGACAAACACAGCGAGTGAGTTTTTCCTCGACGCAGTCATCGTAAAAACCAGCAACAGAGAGTGAGAAAGACAAAAGACAGACAAAGAGAGAGAGAGAGAGAGAGAGAGAGAGAAAGTAACAGAATGTGTGTGTGTTGAAATGTGGCATCAATAAAACGCGACCAGATACAATTGACCCCAAAATGTATATTACGTCCATTTTGTGGCAAGTTGTGCTCCACTTTTTAGTATGAGTGTGGGTGTGCGTGTGTGTGTGTGTGTTATGGGTGAGATAGAGAATGGGAGAGTGAAGAAAAGAGAATGGTCTGTAAACAGCAGTAGAGTGTACGGCACTGATGTAAAGTCGAGGGGCGAGGGGATTAAACAGGCAGCCAAGTGGAAATGAAATTTCAAAAGGCGGACAAACAGCAGGCAAACAGAGTGAAAAGGAAAACCAAACTGAAAAACTGAAAAACAGGCGGGAAAAAAAATAGAAAAATTGAAAATGATAGTTGATGGTTTGATGGATGTTTGAAGGTGTAAGCAAGAAGAAATTGTTTGCAGTGAAAATAAATTGAATATGTTGCCAATAATGAAAAACGAATGGGTCTGAAAATTTTGCCATTTTTAGGGAAACCAAGCGAAAATTAAATGAACAATAAATTCTAGGAATTGTTTTTAGATAGAGGCAACTACTGACAAGGACTAAAAACACAAAATTAAACTTAGCACTATTGAAATTTAATAACCCTGTTTCCAAATACCTATTATGCAAAATTCCTGTTCAATTTATCACATAATACCCTTTAATAAAATTAAATTTATAACACAACAATTATTTAATTAGTGAAATACCTTAAATACGCCAGTGCATACTTGGTAAGAGTACGAATACTCTAGTTGGAGTATTTCAATACATAAATTCATTAAATTGTATTATATATATATATATAATTGTTAAGTTAAAGTACCCTTCAAATGCACCCATACAGACACACCAACCACACACAGGTATGTTATGTGTTGTGTATTATGCATTTGTGATAACGAATTCAATTCTTAACTTAAATAATGTAATAGAATTCTGTGAAATTGAAGCTCAATTGAAGCGAAGCTGCCGCAATGTTAAAAGCTTAGGATACACGTCATGAAGGAAGCTAAGCAGACACATTAATTCCTGTTGAGGGCATGCATATGGTATGGTTAAAAAATAATGATTATAATAACAATAAAAATAAAAATAATAATAATAATAATAATAATAATAATAATAATAATAATAATAATAATAATAATAATAATAATAATAATAATAATGATAAAAATAAAAATAATAATAATAAAAATAAAAATAATAATAATAATAAAAATAATAATAATAATAATAATAATAATAATAATAATAATAATAATAATAATAATAATAATAATAATAATAATAAAAGAAAAAATGATTACTTACTCTCGGGTTACAAAACTATTATTGCAAATCAATTCAGATTATTAAACACTCCACTAAATTTGGGATTGCAGGGATTATATGTAATAGACATTAATACAAACGGAGAGTTTAACTTGTGATAACCAAAGCTCATGCATAGTCATGTCTGTCAAACTGTCATTTAGTGTATCTGACGCTCAGTCTCAAAGTCACTCAATCAGCAGTGAGTCTGTTTTGGAATGCATTGTAATCGCCTCTCTGCACAAATGATGAGAGGCGTGGCAGCGGCACCAAAGTGAAACATGCATGGGAAATTGCAAAGAAAATTGTGCAAATGGCAAAATGGAAATCGCAACGAAAATGGCAAAGCAAAAGCGCCAATTCATAAAAGCAACAGTTGAAGGGAAAGGTGTTGTGAGAATTTCAGAGATGATTGTGCAATGGATTGCCAAAGAGATACATTACAACAGATAACCGACAGAAATATACATGCAGTGTCATGCATGAAACATGCTTTGACTTGTTTAACAAAAGTAGTTGTATTTAAGCTGTTTTTGACAATTAATTGTGTATTATATTTTGTTTGTGTGAAAAGCATATCATTTTCAAATTAGCCAATGTTATTTCCAGCGAATATTCAGTAACTAATTTGAATTTTAATAATGCGTCGTTCCTTTCCTTCAGTTTTCCTACATAATTAATATATTTTACAATAGTTATACGACTTCTTAAAGGAGAGCAGAATTAACTGCAGTAAACAACCCTGAACGCTGATATACAAATTTTTATTTACTGAAATTCTTTAGCAAAGTAAGTTAAGCTGTTTTTATCAGTCACTGGTGACTTCTTCAATATTGTTTATCCCCTTCTTTGTGAGTGATGTTTACTTGGTTCAACTTGTTGACACCTACCCAAGAGATTTTTAATTGAAACGCTTGAATGAGTATAAATCAGTATTCTGATATCATCTTTAAGTCACGGACATATGAAAATGTTATTCAGTTTCAGATGGTATTTCTCCAACGAAAGACATGCCTTTACCTTATAATTACATTTTAATTTACAGCAAATTCAATTATGCTGCATTCCATGTTGTTTATTCGATTGCAGTAAATTTAACCTCATTCTCACTCCACTCACTGAAGATGGCATGCACAAATTCTGCATGTCAACAGCCAATTGAAAAATAATAAAAAATAAGAAAAAAGGTTATCCTCGGCTCGCTGAAGAATAAATACCCTTTCAGTAAAGCATATTGTGTTCATTAAGCTTTAATTACCAATTGTTCCTATGACAGCTATATGATATAGTGGTCCGATCTGGATGAAATTTGGTAAACAGATGGGGAATGACAGCTAATGCACTCAGCACTCCCAACCGATTTATCCTATAACAGCTATACGATATAGTGGTCCGATCTACCGATCAACCGATTGTTCCTATGCGAGCTGTATGATATAGTCATCCGATCTGGCAGATTTTAACATGTGAACTGCGTGCAGAGAGAATACACATACACATGTACCAAGTTTCATTAAGATAGCTTTCCTGCTATTCATGCTGATCAAGAATATATATACTTTATAGGGTCAGCCACGCCATCTTTAATGAGTTACAAACTTCGTGACAAAAACAATATACCCTCTGCAAAGGTATAAAAACAGAAACATTTAAAAAAGTGTTGTTACATTTCACGCGAAGCCATGGAAATTAAATAATAATTAATTTTCTTCAGATAATTAATAACAATATTATTCATGTCTGTCTGCGTTGAATTCTTTGTGCTGATTGACTGACCGAGTGTGATTGAGTCCTTCATGAATCGAAAATACCAAACATATTTTCCCCTTATTTAAGGGGATTAGCAAGTGCATTTATTTTATCCATAAATTTATTGAAACTTTAACAATCAATTAAGTACATAATTATATAGAAATGCAGACCAGAACATTTAAACGTTTTTAAACTCCTAATTGTAATTAATAGATTATTAAAATAAAATTCGAGACTTAAAAAAACTGAGAATTGTCATTATGGTACACATAATGTGTGAATTTGGTCTCTCTAGATTTTATCGTTTTTAAGTTATGGTGATGTGAAGTTCGTTTTTTGAAATTTTCGGGGGTGGTGGGGGGCGTGGCAATGATGACAATACGCGAGATCTGCTCGAGAAGCAGACGGACTTTCAATCCAAATTTGGTGGCTTAAGCTCTTGTTATTTAAAGTTCTAGGTGTTCATACGGACAGACAGACGGACAGACAGTCATTGCTATATCGTCTCTGCTGTTGATGCTGATCAAGAACATATATACTTTATGGGGTCGGAAACGCCTACTTCCACCTGTTTCGCACATTTCGCTTCAGACAAACCTAATAGACTCCTCTACTCAATTTAGAGTACGGGGCTTAAAAACACTACAATCTTGATATTACCTTGATTAATTTTTCAATTATAAGCATTGCATTAATATTACATGAATTTTGTTAGATTTTGATCCAAATTAGCAGAATTTTCGTTACACAAAACCAAATTGTTATTTCATGACAAAATGGAACGCGAACTGGATTTGAACCTTGAAAGGGGCACGTCAACAGCTGCTGTTCAATTACAATTCAATTAAACGAGCATTTGATTTATGTTCGAGTATTCGTGTGTTCCCAATTCCAATTCCAATGCCAATACCACCCCCCAGCTAAAGTCATGTGCCACTCCCATTCTCACTTCCAATTTGCCGCCCACATATCAAGCGATACATGGAACTGCACTACATGTGTTGAAGTCAGGACTAAAGGTCAACAATGTTTCAGATTGAACATGGGGATTGGTTTAATATCACATCTATAGCAATAACTTAAGTCCACACAAAACACATATGTGTGTGTGTGTGTTATGTCTTTGGTAAATTGGTAAATCTAATTTTCAGTCGAATTGTTGGCATTTTGAATTATTTGACACGTTTAGCAAAAACATTTTGTATTCACATTTCTGTCTCTGGCACATTTTGACTTTTGTGGTGATTTTTAACACAGTCTGACAAAGTTTAGAGCTTCAAAACCGTACTTAAAATCAATAAATATTACTTATTTTCAAACATTTAAGGCTTAACATAAAATAATTGTTTCCTCTTACTCTAAGTCTAGGCAAATAACCATTTTGAAAGTATTTTAATATTAAAATGACAACTTTAAAAAATGATTGCAGTGAGAATTATGTGTCATGCGATATTTGAACGTTTTTGCCACGTCACCTTGTTGACTATGGCTGTATCCTCATTTACTTATTCCAACGAATTTTCTTTACTCTCTATCCCTTTTCCTCTTGTCTTTGTGCCCTACTTGGCTCTTCTTACGTTCCTGGGACAGTTTCTTGGCTGCTGTTTGCTTATTATTGAATGGTAATGAAAATTTTATGATGCCAACGTAAAGGAAACTCGACAACAAGGAGACAAAGAGCTGCAAGAAGAAGATTGGAAAACAGCAAGCCAACAATATTATAGCGTAAGAAGGCGGGGAGGGGGCGTGAAGCAGAAGACACTGGAAACGGGGACATGGTAATGATAATGAGACAATGACGATGATTGATTGATGAGTTCTTATGCTTTTCATTGTATTGAATGTTGTTGTTTTTGTTGTTACTGTTGCTGTTGCTGTTGCTGCTGCGACCAGCTATGACAGCAACAACAACTGTTAATTAGTGCGATATTGTCTTCACTTGGCGTTTTGCATACGCTGTTAGAAAAAAATAACAGTGCCTTTAAAATTTTAATCTTAAATAAATTTTAGACTTTACTTTATTTGGTTTTTAAACTTATTTTAAATAGAATTCGGTTTATTTTTTGAACTTCTTTTTTTTTTCAGTGTATAATGTATGATTCCTCATTGTCTAGTTCCAAAAAAAAAGTGCTTCAAATAGCAAAATTCGTAATGAGAGCATGAAAATGAGTGGAAATGGTATTACTCTGTTTCATGTTGTTGTTGTTGTTGTAATTGTGTTGTTGTTGTTATTAGCATTGTTGTTGCCTCGTTGGTTGTGGTGCTAACAGCGTCTTCGTATTGTGTGGTTCTTTTTGGGGTTCCTTAGATATTTATGAGCACATAATAACTCTTTCAACTCTTAATACGAGCCACACACAATGCCGCCATGCATGTTTAATTTAACACACACCCACAACCACATACACACGCATACATACACATGCAGACACGCATACTCACACTCATACTCATACTCATTAATAGATACTTTTATACATAACTGGCTTTTATGGCGTTCTGTGGTTTTGCTCGTCAAGCCAAAGCAAGAAGCTTCTTGCCATTTCCCGAAGTTCCCACTCGGCTTAAGGGTTAACCAAATTTTACTCAAACATACACACACACACACACAAACACACACACACACACACACACACTCATACTCACACATGTCAGACAGTTGATAGATGCTTTGACTGCGAACTGAACACTTAAGCAACGTGACCTTTGATCGCCACCTAAAGCTTCGTCCTTTTGTCCTTCTGCCCATTTGGTCAGGACCTGCTTGGCCTTAAAAGGCCAAAAAACCCAAATCAAAATTTTTTGGCAACACAGCGTTGAGCAATTTATTTTATTGTTGCTTAAATTAACTTAAACAACAACATTTCCCTTGACCTTTTTCATCGGCTTTTGTTTTTGTTTCTGTTTCTGTTTCTGTCTCGTTTCCACAAATTTCCGTTTCGTCCCAAAAGACGAACTGTCTATCCTCAAGTTGTTCCCTTTCCCACTAGACTTAACACTCCACATTTGTAGAATTAGTGATGCTCCTGTCTGTGATTAAGTATTTCAACTCACGCACAATACTTGCCTTAAGCTGCAAATAACTGATTCTTTAGTGATTGAAAACGATTCTTTCAGATTAACTTGTTCCCTTTCTGATTTTCTTTTTAGCTTATTAGAAAAGTGTATAAAGACAAATACAAAAGAAAATTTCAAAAGTAATACAATAAATATGTAAAGATTGAGTAGAAGAAATAGGTGTTATATGATGGTATTATTTATCTGATAGTTTAGAAACAGTCTAAATATTCAAAATTTACTAAGTTCAATTAGTTAAGACTGAAAAGTTTTAGGTTACTTAATAGATCACACCCAATTTGGACCCTGTACAGAGTACAGGGGTCCACAAGGTTTGTCAGAAGCAAAACGTTCATAACAGGTAGAATATATTCATGATCGGCATCAACAGCCGAGACGATTTAGCGATGTCCGTCTGTTTGTCCGTACGAGTACCTAGATCTCAGAGACTATCAAAGCTAGAAACACCAAATTTGGAACGAAAGTCAGTCTATGCTGTACGCTGATCACATTATTTGCAAATTTTTGCAACGCGCCCTACCGCATCGCATATCGTGAAAAACTATTTTCTTACCCCCATTACTTGGAAACTACTAAAACTATCGGGATCAAATTTACATGTTATATGTAGAGTACCATTATAACTTTTCTTACAAAGGTGGGTACAGATCGGACAACTATATCTTGTAGCTCAGATAGGACAAATCGGTTGAAGATTGGTGATTTACATGAACAAATTTAGTTTTAACCGACCGAACTCAACCAAACTCACAAAATTTGTGTATATCATGTATAGAACATATAGTCTTACCAAATGTGATCGGACAAAAACAGGCTATAGGTAAAAACGGTCGTGATTTGTATGAAAAACGCTCACTAGAATGGGTACGGGGTCTATTACAGTCGGCATGCTCGAATGTAGCGAACACAAAACTCGTAAATTTTTATGCTTTTATAAATTTAATGCTGCTCAATTTTTATAAAAAGTAAATAAATGTATTATACATGACAAAAACATTTACTTACTTAGAAACTCACGGTGTCATCTCTAAGTGTAAACTTTCAACTGGTTGCAAGAACGAAAATCAACAAAAAAAAACACTTGTTGTTGTTGTTATCAAATGTCAACGGTTTTAACTGTTTGTTTTTGCTTTTGTGTTTCAATTGTTGTTTTGCTGTTTTTGTTGTTGCTGTTATTGTTGTAATTGTTGTTAATGTTGTCCTTGCCCGCTCTTTGTGCTGCTCTTTTTATGATGCTTTTGACTTTGTTTCCTTCCTGTCTCTCATCCATTTGCATCAGGCATAGTACATGCAAACATGAGTATTAATTGAAATTTTAGTGGCATACCAAGGCAAACAGAAACACTCGCCAACACTCCCACACACACGCACACGCACACGCACACCCACACACATAGACTATCAGTCTGGTTTTCAATAGCAACTTGTAGTTCATTTCGCTGCAGAGGCAGCTTTTGGTTTTGTCTCCATATCGCTACAAAGTTGTTGTTTTATGTATACCCTGTACCAATTTATGTTAAGGTTGATAAGTTTTTGTAGAAGTTTCATGTGGAAATAATTTATAAAGAATACTTGTTTTTAATAAATAATTATATAACCAAATTGATGTTATATAAGGGGTATTTACAAAGTATTTAAAGAGTTGAAGTCTTTGAGTACAGGGTATTTGTTAGTCAACACTATAAGTAGACACTGACATCTCTATTTATTTCAGGTAACTAAAAATACTGCGTTTTAATTAAAATGATGGGATTTAATTTGAAATTTGTGATTGAATAAGCTTAAAATAGCTACAGGAAATGTGCTTTATACCGCAAAGGATCTTTAAAACATAAAATAAAATCGTAAACAAAAAATTATTAAATTAATAAATTTAAATTAGAGTATATGAAACGCATAATAATTAAGCATAAGTTAAACAAGTATTTTTTAAACTTTAAATTTCAATTAAATACATTCCTTTACAGGGTATAGCTTAGTCGTATGACTAATATATTGTTTGACACAATATTGTTTGTTGTTTGACACGGCCGCTGTTATTGCTGTTGGTGGTTTTGTGAGTAACTGAAACCTCCCCCCAAAATCGATTCCTCATAAACCTATTTACCCTTTCGCCTGATAGGTGGAGCCACGTGCCACAGCCTCAGTGTCAGTTGCAATGTATCAATTGCAGCTACATTTGACGTTGGCACTTGCTGTTGACGTATTTTTTGTTGGCAGCAATTGACACTTGACCGTTGCCATCAGTTTTCATAATTTGACAGTGCAAATTAATTTTTGATGCCGATTTTGAATATACTACAATTATACATTTTAAATTAGTGTTTATGTTTGTTTTGTTATTCTTACGACAGTCACACTGCAATTGAGTTTTTTTTTAATTTATATTCTAACTAAAGTAAATTACACAATAATTAATTTCTTGTGATACCTATAGATGATTTATCTAATGTTCGAAATGTAATTAAAAATAAGAAAAATCTGTTATCTTCGGCAACGGAAGATTTAATAACCTCGCAATCATCAAAATTGAATTAATTTTGTTTAAATTGCTTAAAAGCACAATTGTGTTTCAAACCAAGTATTTCCTGCCGATTGTTCATATTGTAGTGATACGATATAGAAGTTCGATCTGGATAAAATATGGTCTGCAGATAGGGAATGATAGCAACTGTGTATTGCGTGAATTTGGTTGAAATCGCTCAATAAACACTGAATTTTCAGCATTTTCAACCGATTGTTCCTATGTCAGCTATATGATATAGTGGTCCGATCTAGACGAAATTTATTTTGCATAGGGTTTTGGTATTAAATGCATACAGGCTCAATTTGGTTGAAAATATTTTTTTTTTTCAATCAACAAATCCTATGGGAGCTATATGATATAGTCATCCGATCTGATCAATTTAAACATATGAACTGCGTGCAGAGAGAGTACACATCTGTACCACATTTCATTAAGATATCTTTAAAACTGATAGACTAGTTAGGCTAGACACACTGCTGGCGGTCGGTCACACCTCCTTCAATGCGTTACAAACTTTGTGACAAAAAAAATAATAATACCTTCTGCAAGGCTATAAAGAAACTTTCAATTGAAGTTTGTACATGATGTTTTTGTAATTTTTAAAGGAGCCACGACAACTAAAGTTTAGGATACCCTCGATTTTAAGCAGCAACAGTTGCCTGAGTGTATTATAAAATTGTTTTAGATGCAAATATTATAATCTGAAAAAAACTACAAACCTTTTCGCCAAAAGAAACGATTTTATATCGATAAGACAGATAAATTGATATAAATAAATCGAAATTATTAAAAGCCAATTTAAATAACAAATTAAATGCCCATTGACAAAGGAAACTTGGGTATCTGACAATCTCACACAATTGACCAAATTCGCTCCTACAAAATATTGCGTATACGAGCAGTTTGCCAGCAGTATCAAGAGCAAATTGTGCTGCAATTGTAATGTGAGCATAAAACTACAAACAAACACCAACACACACACACACACACACACACACACACACCCAAAATTGTTATTGTTGCGGTTTCAGCTGCAACTATTGCTGGTTGTGATGTTTAAATGAACTCACAACAACATTGTAAAAATACAAACGAAGGCAATTATCGAGGTAAACCGCAAAATACTGGCCATGCAATTTGAATTCCACTTTATAAAATGGCACAGCGATAAGCGTATTACGTTAGACACGCTCCAAACAGTCTAGACAAACAAAACAGCAGCTGTAGCAGCAACAACAACAACAACAGCAACATCAAAAGGAACTGCAAACAGAATATGCCGAGTGCTACCTAATCGCGTATACGACCTGTTTATCAGCTAATTAAAAAGATTTATGGCACTGCAATGAACCAAGCAGGCCACCAAGCTGTGTCACAATAACACTTATTAAATCAGCAAATTACCCAGCAGTTCTAACATTTTTTTCATCCTAACAACCGCAACAACAGCACAGGTTGTCCAGTGCACAACTTCTACTTCATTTTCTGCACTGTTCGAAATAATCTGCTTGTTAAATCAGGAAAAGAGGATTTAAAAGCAAAAGCTACTTAGAGACCAACATTGTAAACCTATTAATTTAGTCTAAGCAACTAAAACTTTTAAATTAAATATGTATTGAAACTAATTGTAATAAACGATTCGATAAAGACTCTAATTTTTAATTTCTCGGCACTTCTAAATTTGTGATCAGTGTTTTTACCAGTGCAGTGGGCTTTCAGTTACAACCTTAATCCTGTTAACACTAAATGTCTTTTTAATTTTAGTGAATATGTATGTACAGCGTGAAACGCGTAGCAGCTCATTATCTTTGGATTTCATAAACCCTTCTCAAAAGAGAGCCGTACTTGACCGCTTTAAAGTTGCATTGACTGCAAATAAATTGTCTACTTAATTGGTGTCCAGCTGAATAATTCCAACAATTTGTGCTTGACCTAAATTATGCATCATAAGCTCTGAAAAGGAAATCTTTCTAAGACTTCTTTTTGAAATTGTATTATATGAATGAAAGCAAACCTTAACAGATTCTCTCTACAAAAGCAAAAAAAAAAACGACAACGTTGAATGCAACAAAATGGGATTTATGTGACTCTTTCAACATTGAGCACATAAAGCATCATAATTTCTAATTTCTATAGACGTAAATATGCCCAATTGCTTATACATAAGTGTAATGTAGTGCTTTTAACATATACAAAAGTATATCAATATAAGAGGGCGGTCAGAATAGTATTAACTTTAAGTTTTTTACAAAATTTTATTTTCCTATCACTCTTATATCAAAAAATGATTAGCAAATTCAATTGGCTTTTTATAATAGTTTCTGAGATCCAAGTGTTCATAGAGACGGACGGACAAACGGATAGGCAGACGAACTGACGGGCATCGCTATGTCGACTCGGCTAATGATGCTGATCAAGAATATATATACTTTATGGGGTCGACCACGTCTCCTTTTGCCTGTTACGCACATTTCGCTTCAGACAAACCTAATATCCCTTGGACTCTTTTTGAGTACTAGGTATATTAAGAATAACTTTTTGCATTATAAGTACTAGAACTTACTATACAGCCCTCGTTTAATTTAAATTAAATTTTTATTAATAAACCAAGAGTGAATAGATTAATTTAATGCAAGTAAATACACTTTTTGGTAATTATGTTTAAGTCCTTGAATTGTTCAATAATTATTATCAATTTTGTTGTTTTTACATTAAAAAATGTACATTTTAAAATATAATGCCACTGCAACTTTTATTGCAACCCACTTAGGCTAACATGTGTGTATCGCCCTGTGTATGTGTGCATCGCTCTGTGTATATGTATGTGTGTTTGTATGTGGGTGTGAGTGGGTATGTGTGGGTGTGTGTAGATGTGCATGTGAGTGTGTGTGGGTGTTTGTGTGTGTGCAAATTGTATTGAGAAGCTGTTGCATTTGCACGCACACACTGAAAGCTTTGGTAAACGTTAAAAGCTTTGCATACTTTTATGCTGCTGCCGTCGCTGTCGCTATCGCTGCCGCTGCCGCTGACACTGCTCAGCGCGTTGCGATGTAAGCATTCAGCAGCGTCGATATCAACTTCGACGTCGTGCAAAAGCTTTTTAGGTGAACATTTCCCCAGTCTGGTTGGTCACAGCTGTCGACGGAGGCGCAAAGCGACGAGACGCGACGCTACGCTACGCGACGCGACGCGACGTCTGCTGCCAGCTGTCATTTGAATTTGGTTTCTGTGCTACTTCTACTTTTGCCCTTTCCTCTGCTTATTCTTGTTGTTGTTTTTCCAACAGGAGGCAGGAGATGTGAAGGCGTAGTGGATGCACTTGTGGCGCTAAAATACTACCCCCGCCCCCCCCTCTTCCCCTCGACCCAACCATCTTCTCAACCCTAGCAAACACTCGCGCCATACTCGGCATTCCCTTTGCGCACCTTTTTTTGTGGTATGCTGTTTCGTACATTTGCAGGAGTCGAAAGGCGATTTCGTGCTTCGGATTCACATCGTGCAGCGTCGTGGCACACTGCTGGCTGCTGCTGCTGCTGCTGCTCTGCTGCCACTGTTGCTGCTGCTGTTTCTGCTGTTGCTATTGCTGGTCGAAGGCATGCATCAAGTGTAACAACAGTTTAGTTTTTCCCGGGAACTTGAAGCAGCGTGTTGTTAGCTGCTGCTGCCACAGCACCAAAGTGCCACAACGACACACAGTGTGACAGTGCCACGCAAACGCAACTCAAAGTATCTAAATCAGAACTTCAAATATTCAAATATTCGCAGTTGTATTCTTGCTGTTGCTTTCAATTATTTTTGTTACATTTTTTTTCCGAGTTATTGTTACAATTGTAATTTAAAATTGCTATACAAAGAAACAGTTCCCATATTGTTTTTTTTTTAAGTGAACAAAGACAACTAATTATAAATTTAACATAAAACTGAACATAAAAAACGATTTGAAGTCGAATTTTAAATAAACTTTAAAATAAACAAACGCAAATTAAGTAAATTTACTCAACTTTAATACAGTGAATAACAGGTATTGAATTAACTATTTTTAAATGTTTTAAATTAACGGTTTCTTTTTCAAAAATTTATATTTCGGTTAAGACTTGGTCAACAAATTTTGTGTGAAGCTTTTTATTAAATTTCAGTGTTTATATCGTTGAAGGTTAATGCAAATTTACTATTTTTTCAAATTTAGTATCCTTTTTGATAATGATTAATTTATTGATTTTCAATGCTTAGATTCCAAAATGTTTTGAAGAACTGTAAAGTATAGAAAAGTTTAATGTTTAGAGAAGAATTTAAATTATTTTCAAAAGTGTTTTTCGAAAATTTATGTTAAACTTAAGATAGTTGGAAAGAAAAGTTGTTTATCTTCATTAATTTATTGAATTTATTATTATAAACAAATTCAATGCGTAACTTTTCTAGTAGACCCAGTGCTCAAAAAGAGTACAGGGGTCAATTGGGTTTGTCAGAAGCGAGATGTGCATAACAGGTAGAAGGAAGCATTTCCGACCCCATAAAGTATATATATTCTTGATCAGCATCAGTAGCCAAGTCGACTGTCCGTCTGTCCACCCGTTTGTCTGTGCGACCGTTTGTCTGTCCGTTTGTATGCGCAACTTAATCTCAGTGAATATAAGAGTTAGAACCACCATGTTGGGAATCAACTTTATCAAATTTATTTCCTCCCGCAAATTTTAAAACAACATTTTTATAACATAACTTGGAAACGACTAAAGCTATTGTGACAAAATTCACACATTATGTGTACGATAATATTATAACTATCCTCGTCAAGTTTGATCCGGATCGGACAACAATATCCTATAGCTCCCATAGGACAACTCGCTCGAAAATTGCTAGTTTGTATAAAAAAATGCCATTTGCCTTTCTTCCTTGTTTAATTTGCTATTTGACCTTCTCCTACCTCCCTTTCAAACACTCTTGAACTTCCATAGTTATACGATCTTCCTAACTAAAATGAGTCACAGGGTCTAACTTTGTCTTCTATTAGGGTCAAATTATTTAAGCAAATCTTGTCTTTTTTCATAATGTGTTTTTCGAACACTTTTTCCCCCCTTCCTACTCCCACTGCCTTTGTCTTTGTCTTTCAGTCTCTGAAACACATATGAGCCAATGTATTACTTTGCATATATTTCTTGATATTTCTTTACGACGCAAAGTTACGAATCAATTTTGCATAATAAATCTGCACTGAAAAGCAATTTACTCTTGATAATTTTCACTCAGTTGCCTACTGACAGACGAACTCTCTCTTTCTCTCTTTTAAATTCTCATTATTCTACATTATCATAATAATTACTTTCCCAGAAAATGTGACCATATAGTTTAAAAATAAAAAACTCTAAACTTTAGTGAAATTTCCATCAGTTACATTCACAGATATTCCATATCTTCCCCTAACATACACATATTTCCGTAGTATTTATTTTAATTTTGTTTGTTATCGTCAGCTACCAATCTACATATTTAGCCGGAACTGTTAGATAACTTTGAATTCTGGCTACCGCAACTATTGAAAGAACTCGTAATCACATGGAGCTCAATGCGATAATGTAGATGTAATCAACATTGATCGTAAATGAACTCATCGCTTGTCATAATTAATTCAATGAATAATTGTGTGAATGTGCGTGAATTGTGTGGTACAAATAATAAGTTCAATCGATGTGGATCGGATCATTATAGTTGATTTGCTTAGACTATTGACAGACCTCATTGCGTATACGCTACGTGAGACTCAGCAAAACGATTCATTTGATGTACAAAACTTCTTTCCTAATGGAATGATTTTCCTTCACAATTTGTTTGCTGAGTGTGTGTGTGTGTGTGTGGGGGGGTGTGTAGTTGTGTGTATTTTTCTGTTGGTTGATTTATTATTATGCTGTTATTGCTTTATCAGTATAAATGACCACACCTTACTAGCAAAATGCCCACATATTAAGGGTACTATCGATTTATGTGATCCTACAAGTATCAGGTGCTTATTTCGTATATATATTTTTTATGATTTCAGATTGTATAGGTTGAATAAAAAATTAATTAATGTTTTTTCACATCTATGTTGTCAGTTCCCTTTGTACTGCACATTTTCTTGTCGTTTGTAACCTTAAGGTAAAAGGTTGAATGGATTAAGCATTTTAGACAACTTTCTCTTTTGTTGGGTAACTTTTGTTATTTTCTGTAATTTCTTAAATTATTTCATTTGCCATTAAAGCAGTCAGAAAAATATATATTCTTTGTATTTGTTTTTGTTTTATGCATTGCTCATCTTTTACTTTTAATTTGTTTACTGATATGCCAAACAGTAATCGCAATCGATAATGTGATAAAATACTTATAGCATTTTTTTATATTGTTTTGTTTAGCTTTGACTCCCAATGATAAAGATAAGCGACGCCAAAGCCCCCAGAGAGCATTACCAATGCCATTGCCATTGCCATTGCCATTGCGATTGCGATTGCCATTCCAATTCGCATTCCCATTTCCATTGCTTCAGCTTTGGCTTTGTTGACTTTTGCTGTTACTCATCAAAATAATCATTAACGCCCCATTGTCACTATGATCATTATCAGTATCATCGTTATTAACATTATCATTGACATTGGCATTGTTGCATTCAACATTTAGTTGAATGGATATGAAATGCATGGAGATTCTCTTAGACGATTTCCTTCTCTTTTTTATCAGTTTAATAATCTGGTGTATATTTATTTTTAGCTCGCTATTTATATTGGTAAATTGTATGTGCCAAATTTTAATTTATGTTTATTTAGTTTAAACATTTTTTTCACAGATATCTCTTTTATTTTTCACTTGATTATTGGTACTACTTTGATTTCTATTCACTATTTTAAAGTTTGTTATTTAAATGAAAAATTTGTCTTAAAGCTTTATGCAGATTACAGTCTACTTTTCTGCCAGTTTCCACTTTTGCTTCTCTCCAATTTTATATATTTTTCTACACTTAAATATATTCATATATTGAAATCCCTTGATACAAAAGTCTAATGCATATACTTGGTGTGTCATCTTTTATCTTAAAACCTATTTAATATGCCTTTATGGTATATATTCTCTACTCCATTGTGGCTTTATTCTATGCAACATTTTGGTCATTAGCCAGGCACAATTTTTATCTGTCTCTCATGAGTAATCGCGCAGCCAATGACGTATAAACACACATTTTTCTGATTATCTCGGCTATAGAGATTAACGGGACACGTCTTTGCCAATACCAATTAGACTACAGTTAACAGTTGTTGGCCATAAAACGAGACAAGATTAAGTTGAGTACTTGACAAGAGTCAAACAGAAACATCGTGTGAGCAGTTAAATACTATATTATTTAATTACAATTATTTAACGAATTATTTAACTAACTTATTTAAAGTTTTGTAATTAAATACTGATTAAATAAAGTCGATAAAAATTTACTTTAATTGATTAAAGTTTAATTGGTTATGCTTTTATTAATTAACTGAAATATTTATAACAATTAAAACTTAAATACAAAACAAAATCAAGTTAAATATTTAAAAAATGGTATTTAAATTTATGCAAATAAAGCCAATTATTTTTCTTCTTTTGTGTCGACAGATTTAATATAAAAGAAGAAGAATTATGGTCAGATATACAATGCCTTCTAATCGGCAACCTCCAGTGGCAATTCCATTAGCTGACAACAGTTTTAGGTACTTTCATATATTTGCTTAGTTAAGCAAAAAGGGCCTCCAACAAAAAAGGTGATACTGCACATAAGCTCGACTAAATTATACCCTGTATATTATGTTTATTCGTTATATAACGCACTTGTTACTTTTACGATGTGAAAAATTGTAAAAATATTGAACGAAAAAAAAAAAAAAATGTTATCAGAAATTTCATTTACATTGTTGCCACTTTATAGTGTCAGAGTTGCCGCCTTTTAATGTAACTTTTTTGATGGTTGCCAGCATATAAAAAGAGGAACATAAAAAGCTGCCACAGCAATTCAAGTGTATGGGAGTGAGTGGGAGTCTGTGTGTGTGTGTTGATGTGAGAGAGTGTGTGTGAGTGTGTGAAGAGAATTGAAGCTTAAATATTCATATAAATATGGACAGGCACTCATTTGGTTTGTCTCGCTGCCTCGAGGGGGGCGTGACTCTTGGCCTTGCTTTTGTGGCATTGTTGAAGTTTGCCAAACACTAATTGAAACGCTTACAACAACAGCACACACAGCATAACCACACCCATAGTCCATACACACACATACACACACACACCCATGCCCCCACACACTCACACATGGGCATGAACAATAAAGGCGCGCTAATGTGACAGCTAAAGGAGATGAATACTCATATACTCGATGAGTATATACTTATGACCATGAAATGGGGCGACGCTTTTGGCCCTTTGGGCAGCCACAAAGCAACAAGTCAGAGCCGACAGTTCATTAGGGATCAAATTTAAGTCAACACACTAACACAAACAGGGGAAACTAGTGAAAATTGTCTCATTAGTACAAGTAAGAAAATAAACTCACACTCACACACACACACACACACTCTCTCTTCCAGAAAAACAGGCCATAATTTTCTGGTAAGTCGCTTGCCAATAAAAATGAGCACAAAGTTGTCGATGTTGTCGTAGGCTTTCAAACCACGCCTACTCACACACACACACACACTTACGCCCCCTTTAGTGCTACCACGCCCATAAAAAAAAGAAACAAATTCATTCGCAAACAATTCAAAGTCTAACAAGAGTGTAGAAACTACAGAAAACTAGAGCTTACAACAAAAGCAAGAGAAACAAAAAAAAAAAAAAAAAAAAAAAAAACATGCAAAGAATAAGAAAAAACAAGAAAGAAAAGTACAGTCGAGCACGCCCGACCGTAGAATACTCTCTGCATTTTATTCCCGATCATCTTAATAAAATCGATATCCGGGTATATCAATTGATACTTGCAACAAAACACGTTGAAACAAAAACATCTGATTGTATGTATACACATGCATACACACTTAACATTATATGTATGCACGCACATATGTATGTGTGAATATGTAATACATACACAATTGGTTGGCAGTGCCAGCATTCGCGGGCAGCGCTGCCGCTAAGCCACGCAAGCAGCGAAAACGTTCGCTCACATGTTGTATGTTTCTATCTCGCTTGCACACATGCATTGGCATTGCGTTCAATTATCAACTTTCTTACATGTCTAGCTCTTTTGTTTATTGTCCGATTTAGATGCAACTTTCAGGATAGTTTAATATATTTTGTCTTTAAACGAATGTGAAATAACAATACTGTACGATAAGAACATATACCTTAAAATCGGCATTGAAGTTTGCAAATTATCTTATTTCTTGTGAGAAAAGGGGGCGTGGCAGTCCAAAATTTTTGATGACAATACAATTATACCGTCTCTAGGAACCTACATACCAAAATGGGTGTTCCTAAGTGCCATATTTACTGAGATATTCGCCTAAAACATCAATTTTTTACGAGGTGTGTCTAGTTTTTTGCTCATTGTGGGCGAACGGGGCGTGGCATCGGAAAAAAAAAAGATTCTTGTATTGACTGACTTAATATCGAGTCGATAGAGACCAAATTCAAACTTGTAGCTCTTACCATCTCTGAAATCTGTTTGTTCATACGGACGGACAGACGGACAGACGGACAGACGGACAGACGGACAGACAGACGGACAGACGGACAGACGGACATGGCTATATCGACTCGGCTTGTGATGCTGATCAAGAATATATATACTTTATGGGGTCTGCCACGCCTCCTTCTGCCTGTTACATACTTTTCACAAACACAATATACTCTCTCTTGCAGAGAGTATAAAAACACTTGCAAATAATTTTGCAGGCACTGTGGAACTTAAAGCAGCTACGTTCGCTCTGCGATCAAGAGAATAACATAATGTTAGCGGGAAACTTTTGTTGAACTAACGGCTGTTTGCGAAGCTAACATTCTGTTAATTAATTTAAATATTTTATAATTCACTATATGTTTGGACTTGTATTAACTTAAGATTTACTAGATATATGAACTATAAAATATCAAGTTTATAAATATAGCTTTAAATTGTTCTAGTAAAATTAAATTTTTTATTAGTTTTGTGCATTGGATTCAAGATCGTTTAACATTATAAATTAACAATGTAAAAACATGATTTAAATTTGTAATTATTATTATTTATTTCATATTAATTTTAATATTTCTTGTATACAACAAGTTAGGAAGGCTACAGTCGAGCGAGCCGACTGTTAAAGACCCCGTACTCAGTCTAATCGCCTCAAATCGCCGATTTTTTGTCTATAAGTCCTATGGGAGCTATAGGCTAAAGTTGTCCAATCCGGATCAAACTTGGTGAGGATAGTTATAAAGGTATCATACAAATAATGTGTTAGTTTGATTGCAATCGCTCGACTTAAACTACATGTCTTCATACAAATCACCAACTTTCGACTGATTTGTCCTATGGGAGCTATAGGCTACCTAAATTTTAATATTAACTTAACGGCACATAAAGAAAATTTGTACAGTTTTGCTACTAAAAACAAAGAACAAAGTGTTTAAAAAATAAATTTTTTATAATTTTTTGGCGCAGTTAAAATTTCTTTTGTGCCACTGTAAAATGCGCGTTGTCTAAGTAAGCGTAGTTACAGTCAGGCTTGGGTGTGCATGCGTGTGTGTGTGTGTGTGTGTGCGTGTGTGAGTGTACGTCCGTACGTGTGTGCCTGGCTGTCATTTGGTAGCTCGGGTCGTTGGCTTCCCTTTCGGTGTGTGAGCATTTTTTTTTTGGTGCGATCAAGAAAAGAGTGCGGGAGCTGTTTGGGGGGGATAGGGGATGTGCAAGAGGAAGGGGGAGGAGGACTGAAACTAAGGTTCGGTCTGCCTGCTTGATTGTTGTAGCCACTGATAAGCGCTGCCAGTTGTTGTTATTGTTGTTGGTGCTTGTTGACAGTGCGTGAAGCGTGTGGGAAACAGAGGGGTGGTGAGGGGAGGGGAGGGTTAGAGGAAGGAAGCGAAAAGGGTGAGATGGAAAGAGGTAGGAGAGTAGCCTGAATGTGTGAAATTGCTGTAGTGCCTACGGCAGTAGCGACGACAACGACAACGACGACGACGACGACGATTGCGGTTCCTAATGCGCAACGTCAATGTTTGTGGAACACAGCACTCACATACTTAAGCATGTGTGAGTCTATGAGTGTGTATGTGGAGTGAAGTGTATATGCATGTGTGTGTGTGTGTGTGTGTTGTGTGTGAATGTAGTTTAAATTGCCTTTTTCCTTGTCATTCAAGAGGCGCAGACACAAAATTTGTGCCAAGTAAAAATCATACATTCATAAAAAATGTGTACAGGAAGTCGACTGTGAAATACCCTGCAAAACATAGAGCACAACAATATGTAAGTTAATGTCAAAAAGAGTAGTTCAGTTTATTAGGCAATTTTAGGGGCCCTAATAGGTGTGACCAAATTTTTGACTCTAGCTCTGATAGTCGTATTTAGTCAGACATTCAGTATATAGAGACTATATCTTGATGAATTTATGGCTGTTTAGGCTGATTAAGAAAATATAATAGTTATGTTTAATGGGATTGGATATATTGTTTATTGTTTGCCTTTATTTTAATTTAATTTTTTTTATTTTTTTATCAAACTAAATTTTAGCACAAGTTTATGTAGGTTCAAAGATTACAGGGATTCAAAATATGATTATAAATTATAACTTAAACTTGATTTTTTTTATGTCACATAAATCGACAAATCGCGTAGTGTATGTTAAAGGTATATAAATATGCATGTGTTGTTGCCTCAAAAGTCTGCACAACAACAGCAAAAACACTCAACGAAACACACACACACACACACACACACACACACACACACACTCACACACACACACACACACACACACACAAACTCATTCAAATATCGCAGAGCAGTCATGAGTGTATTCATGAGTGTATTCATGAGTGTATTCATGAGTATTTATTTATGTTTGCTTTCTGTGTCATTTGAATTGTCTTGGCGCTGCGTGTGCTGGTTACGCTTATCGCTTATCCATGCCCCAAACAACAACAGCAAAAACCACAACAACAAATACAACAAATGCCATGCATAATTACTTGAGCCGAGGGCTTAGGTGTGTTATGTGTGTATGTGTGTGTGTGTGTGTGTTTGTGTTTATGTGTGTGTCAGATTAAACCCCAAAATGCTTGGATCTAGCGGTATGCCACCATGATGGCCCTTAAGCCGTCACATTAATTGCTACAACAAATATGTCAAACTACACACCATACACACACACACACACACACACACACACACATCCGTTCATACGCACACTCATGTAATCACTTGCCTTTTGGCTTGGCGATACACTGGAAGCCCAAGCGGGGGCAAAACAACATTGGCAAAACCCTGTCTAAAGAAATATTTAAAACTTAAAAACTTTAGATTCGTTACGTCAATTTTTTTGTTTACTTAATTAAATTAAGCACAAAGCTATATTCGACACTAAAAATTGAATATAAAAAATATTTTTAATTTAATTTTAAAAGTAGAGAATAAAATTCAAATTCAAAAAAATGTATAAGTTCAGTATTGAATTTTTATAAATTCTTTATATTTAAATTCTAATCAGAATTTATTAATAAAATAATAAATTTATATAATATAAACTATTTTTTTTTATATATATTTTGTTTTAAGCCCATTTCAAATTAAATGTCATCAATTTTTAACCAATGTGCTGAACGCTTTAAAGTTCAGTAAATATCCGCAGAATTATACTCTAGTAATCCACGTGGAAACCGGAAAACCCAACGACTTACGTTTCCCATTTAATACTGGGATATAAATATAGCCATATCGCATTTCTGGCGAAAAACCAATTGGCCTTGAATCAAAGTGTAAAACAATCAAAAATATGATGGCCATTTTATTGTTTTCTTTATTTTATTTTATTTTATTTTTTTTTTAAGGATTTGCAGCTTTTTATTATTATTGCATACTTGCTGCTGCTGGAAATTATTTTTAGCATTTATGTATTTTATTTATCGATGGTACCTGACACTGAACCAAGGTCCACGCTATTGCCAAATCCATTGAGTCTCATTGTATTATTATTGGGGCTACGATTTGCGCTCGAATGTTCGCGATTTGAAATATGGCTACACCCAGGGGGGGTACCAATGAGGGGAAAGGGGGGACCAATGAGGGAGTATCGGGAGTTCTTTTCCCATTCTACATTTGGCCATCTTCATAGCCATTTCCCTCACTGTTTTCCATTAGCATTTTCATTTTCATTCAGTTTGATTCGCTTTTGGTTTTTAGCTCTGTTCTCTGATTGTTTGTTTGTTTCGCTTGTTTATTTGCTTTTCATCAGATTCCTTTGCTATCCTCCCTCTTTTTTTGCCTCTCTTTCGTTCTCTTTCTCTTTCTCTTTCTCTTGGTTTTTCTTTCTGATTCATTAGCATTTTTGTCGCATTAAAAATTGTCCCACAGGCATTTGTTTTATCTTTGTTTGTTGTTCTTTCCTCTCATTGTTGTTAATAATGTTGTTGTTGTTGTTGTTGTTGTTGTTGTTGTTGCCCGCCAGCCTGTTGCTATTATGCATTAGTATTGTTGCCATTATTGTTGTTGTTATTGCTATTGTTGTTGTTGTCTGTCAATATTTTTGAGGCCATGTTTTGTGCGCCTTTGTTCGCCTTACTGTTGGCAATTTCGTCAGCCATCTCAGGCCCGCAGTTTGTCAGTCAGTATTACCCTGTATAAGTACTTTTCACAGAGGGTATAATATTAACATTGCTATTCGACAACACTACACAAAACTATTTTTTAGTAATTTAATGATTGTATTTAAAAAAACAAAAAATATAGAATATATTAAAATATTTTTATATTATTTCAATCGATCATACGCTCTTAAAAGCTTTAAATGCAGATCAAAATTGACTACAGAGTATCTGCTAGTCAATCTAAGTTTCTTTATCCACAAATAGTAGACGCTGTATTAATTTGTAATATAAAACTTGAAATTAATTTATATTTAAAAGTTTTAAAAAAAAAAAAAGAAAAATTATAACTACAGGGTATTCGCTCATCGAGCTTTCTAATTAAACAACAACTTCAATGAGTTGCTAAAAATCAAGTTTTTCCAGCATCTACTGAGTTTTAATAAGTTGAGTTATCTTAACTTTTTTAAATAAATACTTTAAATATATTTAAAAGTTATCTTAGGGTATCGCCTTGTCGAGTCTACTCGATTATTATAGCTATGCAGCTGTGTCTTCTGCTGTTTTCCTTTTCTTTCACATTTTCCAGGGTCGCTTGTTGTATCTCGTGTCTTGGGGCAAGCAACTGTGGCAACTGTGGCAGCTGTGGCAGCTGTTATAATTGCACACAGATAAGCCCAATGTGAAACTATATATGCCCGGAATGGAACACTTCATCCAAAGCTCAACTGAAATATAATTTTATACTAAGCATACCCTGTAATATTTTGATTACACTATTAAAATATTTATTTTCTTTAAGGCGAGAAAGAACACACTTGACTCAAATCTTTTTCAACACTGAAAAAAATAATGTATTCATTCAAATTAAAAACTCTCCGCATAATATATTTAAATTTCTTTTCATGAACGTTTGAAAGTCTTTTATTTTTCCATTAAGAATTTCCAAATGCTTTGGCTTAAATTTTGGATAGATTGAAAGTATTCGTATTGTTCAAAGTAAACTTTTTGAACAGTGTATATATTTGTTGTATTAAAGATGTGCATATTGTATACTTGTTATGCAGTAGACCGCACCTGACCTCCATATAGGCAAAAAGGGCAACTGCAGGCAGCGCCCTTAGCACAGGTCACAGCCATACACAAACCCTAACCTATGTACTCTGCCCTGATTCCAACACCCCCGATACGTTTTATACTTCTGACCCTCTAAGCTCTAACGACAGTCAGAGCCAATTTCAGTTTAGCATTCGCGTTGTGGCTATTTTTCTTTCTTGCTTTTCTTTTTTTCTTAAGAGTGCCATTAAATTTTTATATAAACAGGCAGAGAGAGAGATAGAGAGAGAGAGAGAGAGAGAGAGAGAGAGAGAGAGAAAGAGAGAGAGAGCTATGTATTTATATGTATGTATATACATATTTTTTGCTGTATATAATGTCGTTGCTTCTAGCTTTGCTTATGTACGTGAATTTATGCTTTCACCTTTCTGTTTTGCGTGCTGCACCTGACTCGCATTTTTCGCGAGCGCTTTGTGAACATTTATGACAATGCATTCATATACCTATACACACAAACAGCCACACCCACACCCACACCCTCACCCTCACCCTCACCCCCACCCATACATTCCACACGCACATAAAATCAGAGGTAAACACACACACCTAACATATGTGGCTAATTTAACACGAATGTGACTAAAGAGTTGGAAGATCGACTCGAAAATACCCTGTTATTAGGCACAAGCGGTACAAAGTTTTGTTAAAGCTTTAAGCTTAAAAATATTTACTAAAAAAAACTATTTTTTGTCATGAGCATTAAATATTAATCTGGAGACTTTATCACGAATTTTAATTTTAATAAGTTTAAAAGTTGAACATGACTGAAATACATTAATGTTGAATTTTTTTTTTTTAGTTTTCCCTTTAAATCTCGTATAAAAATCGTGTTGCTTAAAAATTCCAAATAATATATGTACACCAAAGTTACATGAAATGAAAAAACAATTTTTTAAAAAGAAACTTTAATGTATTTTTTTTTATTATGACACAGAGTTAAAATTATTTATGCATCTAACTACGAACAAACTAAAATTTATATATATATATTTTTTTTTGTTGATTGACAACTTTGGCCACTCCTGCAAGTTCTAGCCTTTTCTATAAGTAGTAAGCGACAATGTTGATTAAAATGACAGCAGTAGCGGAAAATGAAATAAAAAATATTTTGTTGCAAAAAAATGAAATAATTCTTTTTTAATAAATTAATTGCAGCCAAATATGAATATTTGTAACTTTTCCTCTTTCTGCTTCCAACAATATTTTTCTACATTGAATTTTTATAAAATTTGATTAAAAAATCTAATTAAAATTAAATGTATTTTGGTTAGAAATAAAAATTGTATAAAAAATAAATTGAATATAAATTTTTTAAAATAAAAAGTCGCCTCCTTTATTAAATAGAGAGTATTTGTTAGTCTCTGTGCTAATGCTTAACATGACTAAAACATTTCAGCCATGTTTTATTTTTGTTATTTATGAATTTTTTTATTCTCACTTTACGATTGCGTGACAGACAGCTCGGAAATCGGATAGAATGAGCGGTTCTTATTACGCTTATTATTTATAATTTTATGGCACGTGGTTATTTATCTCTGAAATTGCATTTGATTGAATGAGCTAGCCAAGATAATGGAACAAAATCGCAATTTGGCCAACAGCAAATTGAAGCTCTAGCTCAAAGTATGAATTATCTAGCAACAAAAAAGTGCTCTAAATAAGTTAACACATACAACGTTCATTTTAGATGCCAACAAACCGTTTTTGATGCTAAACTGATTAACCAAACAATTTCTGGCTGCCTTTATGCAAATCGAAAGCCAAATTCAATTGAAAAGTTTTCGCTTTTGGTCAGATTTTATAGCATTTTGGTTGACACAATGGACACGTCTCAGTTCCATACTTTGATAAATACATTTGTGTGGAATTGAAAGGAAATGAGATATTCTAGTTTATCGTTAAAGTTCTTTAGAGTATTCTATGTTAATCATAAAGAAAAATAAATTTTGTTTTAGAATTAAAACCTGGAAAAAATAAATTATTGTATTATTAAGTGATAAATGGAAATTTAAAATATTTTTAATTGAACTCATTCTGTAATTTTGGTAGGAAAGTGTATACAGAGTAACTTGTGTTTGTGCAGTCTCGCAAACTTATTTTTAAAACTAATAAGTTAACCGAAATATTAATTAAAATATTAAATTCTCCTTGTTTAAAGCAGCAGCTTAAAAAAGTTAATCATTATACATGCTGACTGCAGATTAATGAAGAAAAGTAACGTTAAATACACTGCAAATAACCCATAATAAGTGTGGGTATAAATATGAACATGAGCTCTTTTCTCTATGAAAATTAATTGCGAGTTGTGTAAATTGACACAAAGTGGAGAACACACTCTCACACACACACACACACACACACACACACACACACACAAAGGGTTACATGCATGCAATTATAAACTTTGGAATGTGCCACATGCAGCATGAACAGAACGAACTTGCAACTGGTTCTTACCTTTTGGGATGTTATACTGTGAGTTGCAACCACAATTGACCTTAAAGTTGGTGGCAGTCAAAACCGCTGAAAATTGTTAGCTTACAGTTCGTGCCATAGACCAGTCTCTGTTTCTCTCTCTTTCCGTTTGACTCTATCACTCTGTGTCTGTATCCCTTATACTTTCTCTCTTGCTCTAGTGCTATTTTGCCGAATCGCTAAAGAACCGCAAGCATTTCTCAGTGCAGCAAACTGGTGCAACAATAACAGCAGCAGCTCAATACAGAGTAACTGTAATCCATTTATATCCCTATTTCTTTCTCATTCATACCCAATTTCTCTCTCGCACTTCCGCTGCCGTCAATATTCCTCAACTCGTTTAACTTTAACAAATTTGTGTGTCTAAGCCACAGCGAAAGTTATCCAGCAGCAAACTGAGGCAGAGGCAACGGGAAAAAAGGGGAAATATTTTGGCCAGTGCAAAATCGCCTTAAGACACCCTCTTGCTCTTCCACTCCCTCCACCTCTTCTTAGCCATGCTCACTTTCCCTGTATACATATTCACTGCCCTTCAACCGAATTCAAAAAACTTTCGGCATGCCTAAGCGCATTTGAGCCAGACTCAAGCCTCAGAATGCCTCCCTCGGCGACAAGGCCACAAGAAGCCAAAAACAGCATGGGAAGCTGGAAATGAAGATGAAGCGAAACACCAGCATCAAAGTTTCAATATCCTTATGGAGCAATTCAAAAAACTGTTCCCACTTGGCTGTTCCACTTGCTTTTCACACACACAAGCCCCCCCTATATACAAACACAAACATCATCCATACGTATGTGTAATATAATTATCTCAACAGCCAAGCAATAAAAACTGCCCAAAAAAGTAGGCTACAAAAATATAAACAATTTATTATGGCTTTTAGTATTGGTGTTATTTGTATGCAGTTAGCACCAACGTGCTTATTTGTTTCTTAAATTGCAGTTATTTAAATTTAACATATTCTAATATTAATTTATTAGTACAAAATTTTATTTAGTACACAAATAAATATATAATAATTTAAAATTACCGCTACATTTATTAACACATTAATAAATAATTTTTCAGCACATTATCTCCAAAACAACTTTACCAAAACAGTTATTATAAAAGAAAACCACTAATTTAATTCTTAGCTTTTCCTTATATTTATTTAAACATGCGCCAAAATGTATGCTACATTATTATTGAATTGCAGTTTAAACTGTAAAAGTCTCCAGAGTCTTATTTTAACCTTGAGCAAATTTTATGTAAATACTCAAATAAAGTTAACGTACCGCGGCTTGAAACAAGTTAAGCACTTTTTCTGTTGGTCTTAGCCAACTTATTTGGCCACAATAATATGCATAATACCATATAATTTAATCAGTTTCAAGTGCGCTCTGTCAGCATTAAGTAAGCTGCTGTCTCAATCTGATGGAGTCTAGTCAACTGAACAGTTGAAGTATTTCTTCGAATGCAATTCTTAAGTATTTAAATAATTTGGCTTAAATACCCTGCAATCACTAGATACCCAATAAAGGACTTGTTCAACCATTAGAAATGAGTAAATAAATACAAAGTGCAAAAAACGTAGGTAGTTTTATGAAAAACAGGGTATCTTAATGCACATCAATTATTCTTGCGACAGTCAAATGTGTTCACTTTGTTAGTTTTATCCAAGTTAAGTAAAAGCAATTCACTGCGTGGATTGAATAACATCTAAAGCACATTTACAGCGAACTTGATTCGTGAGGACAAACGCAAAAACACAAAAAAAAACGAGAACAGTGTGCAAGAAGGATGTGTAGAAAAGAAGATCAGAGGGAGATGGAAAAGGAGAGAAAGAGATAGACAGGTCGAATAGAAGAAGCGGGCGACAGTTTTATACAATATGTAGATAAAATTTCGCATTTTCCTTGTATTCCATGACACTTTTGTACTCGTATTTAAATGCGACTCATGTGTCTGCGTCTGATGGCTCCATGCGGTGTGCGGCATCTGTCAAATGGGTGTACTCTCTATCTGTGTCTGTGTCTGTGCCTGTGACTCTGTATGTGTGTGTGAGTGTGTTCATGTGTGTGTATGTTTTCCCAACATATGAAGGTGATGGCTTTCATTTGCCCACATTACCCAGTTTCTGTTCCTGAGCCGTACCAGCATTTAATGAGTTCAACGCCTGGCCCTGAATACAATTTATCCATACTCGTATATCATGCGAAATGCAACCGTGTTTATTTTTATGTTGTCTTTCTCTGTTATTTTTTATGTAATCATTCTTTAATTTGTTGATTGCAGAAAAAACTTTTATAATGGAGATAAATGAGGGAACATTATGTGAAACAACATCCATGATAATAACATATTTTGAATATTCGGCGTAGACAAAAAATCCTTCATAAAATACGTAAAAGTTTCCGGTGTTTATTATAAAACATGATATAAAATTCAATTGTTTAAAAGATATTTTTATGCCTTGTCGAATTCGTTGAAAGTTGTCCAAAATATTCAAAAACAAAAAATGTTAGCAGAAAGTCTGCATTTTTAAAATCTCTTCTAAAATAATAATAAAACTTTCGAAAACTGTTGAATTGAAAATGACTCAATCAGAAACCAATTTAAAAAGTTTAACTATTAATACTTTTAAAGTAGAACTTTTGTCATATATTTCAGTTAATTTTGGGTTTTGCTTAAAGCCTTCTTTATTTTAGCCAAAAAAAAATGATTATTGCAGCAGCTGTTGGCCTCAAATAAAATATAAACATTTGTTAAAACTGACAATGAGATCAGGCGACAAGTATAAGCAAATTGTTGTTGACACTGAAACGGGAAACGGAAAGCGGAAAACGGAAAATTAAAATGAATATTTAAACGAGAATTTATTACAGTTGGCCAGTTGCAAGCTGTAATTAGCCTGGCTTATTAATAGTTCACCTGGCTAACAACAAACTCAACTTTGGCATGCAGTTGCTCAGTTACCTATTTACCTATATTTTTTCATTTTTTATATTTTTATTTTTTTCATTAAATGCCAGTTGGGTGTTACCGTTATGTTAATTGCTCGAAGTGTTTTAAAAGGTAAAGTTTGAACAGTGCTTTCGATAAACTTGCCTGGAGCTCACTAGTTTAATCATAATTCCAACTGCATAATTTTCATTAAATTAATACAGAAAATCCAATAGTCATAAATGTCAAAAAATGTCGTTAAAAGACAAGTTTTTCCAATAGATTCTTATCGTTGTTAATATTATAAATATTAACTTATTTAAGTTTATAAATTATAATTAATTAATTTTCAAATAAAAATAGACCAAAAACTTGTTATAAAATAAACTAAAAATTATTATAATAATTAAAAAATTAAAATTGAATTTTTTAAAATTTTGAAACACACAAAACAATTAAATAAAACTTAATTAATTTAAAGTTAGAAATTTTTAAAATATCGTTTATCAAACCAAATCTTGATCATGTTTTACAGGGTATGTTATTGGTCTTGTAGTCATTGCTGCGTTTATGGCAAAATAACTGCAAAGCTGGCTAACTAACCAACTGACTGTTAACTGTTAACCGTATTCTCCACTTCTCCCCAACGGAATCTCTGTCTTCGTCTCTGGATGCGTCTTTAGGGAGCTCTTGGTGCTCTTGGAGCTCTTGGGTCGACTGGGTCTCGGCTTACAGCTACTTTGCTCAGTTCGGCGGCAAACATAAACAAAATTAAGCAGCAGTCGAGGCAGAGACAGAAGTGGAGAGTAGCAAACAGAGACTGGAATAGAGAAAGATAAAGGGGAAGAGGAAGGGGAAGAGACAGCTTTCACATCCACACGCCTCACATAAATTTGCTTAATTACTTTGCGCACAACTTCAGTGCAGACGCCAACTGTAAAACTTTTGGCAAATGGTTGCGTTTTAAGTTTAATTATGTCTGTTTGCAGCAGCAGCTGCTTATACACTTACAATTAAAAGTATATGCACACACACACACACACACAATCAGAAACTGTATTCTTACTAAAAGAATTTTCCAACTTTGGTTTGTTTTTAAAAATAAATATTAGGGTATCTATATGTCGTATTTGTTTAAACCTTTTTGTGTTTCGTTGTATGCTTTGGAAATTCCATTTTCCATTTTCCTTTTAGTTAAAGCATTTAAACGGAGTCAGACAGCATTTGTCTCTCTACTCTACTCAACTCAACTCAACTCAAGTTGTGCTCTATCTTTATTGTTATCTTTATTACTATCTCGCTTTGCCATTTCTATTGCTATCTCTGTTACAGTTGATGAGGGAAAATGCTGATGACTTGAAGCATTGGCTAATTTATGACCACTTTTGTCTCTCGCACTCAACTTACGTTAATTTTCAATTTGCAGGTACATTTACATTTTACAATTATTCTTCGAGGCCTGAAACCTGAACTTTAATTTGGAAACAGAGTTGAAGTTGGAGTGGTAGTGGAACTGGAGCGGAACTGAAGTGGGAGTTCAGTACTGAAGTTGGATAATTAATACAAAAGCGAGATATATTTGCATAAAACGCTGATGGGCTAATAAGTAATGAACTAAGCGAACAAAATTTTCACAATTTGAAGTACCAGATACAAATACAACTATAGATATAGATACATTTGTATGTATATATGTGTGTATAATAAAGTGCACCGAAATTTATGCAACGCCAGCGGCAAAGCTACAACGTAAGAGCACAGATATAAGCTACATATAAAAGGCTCACACACATACGCCTCAATACGCACATCGCCACACACACCTACACCCACACCCAGATAAGGGCAGTCAGTCAGATATATATGTAACGTATCTTTAGCGAAAGTCAGTGACAAACAGCATATAACAGGATTTTTTCGACTGATTTACGGTTGCTGTGGTTGCGCCCCGAACGACAAAGCCAACTCCAAGGCTCATCAATCCTTTTTTGCAAGCCAGGCACCTGTTCTAACAACAACAGCAATAACATCAACAACAACAACAACAACAACCAGTTGCACAACAATCTTTTTTGCAAAATGCGTGGCCGCCATTTGCGTCGACGCTTCAGTTTGCAGCCCTCGTTCATGAAGGATGACAGCGCTGAGGATAAGCCGAAGCGTGACAAGTAAGTTATAGCTCACAAATACATGCATGATTACGCTTACACTTACACAAACACACACATACACACACACACTCACAACGCTAGGTAGCAAAAGAGAATCAAAGAATAAAGGGGGAGAGAGGGGAATTTTAAGCATATAATCCACAAAACTTACAAACTTATATGTTGACTATTTGAAATTTAATGGGTCTTCTTTAAATGTAAACGGTTTGACGATAGGAAAGTGTTAGTTAATTCAAAATCAAAAAAATTAAACCGATAGTAAGCGATATTATGTGGAGATAAACAAGAGAAAGCCTAAAGTAATCAATAGTAAATCAAGGGAAACAACAAAGAGCAGGAGTAAGCGAAATTGATCGATAGTAGATCAAGGTAAACTATAGATAGTCAGAGTATGCGATAGTAAGCTATAGTATATATAAATAAATAATAGCGGTAGTAAGCGATAGTAAGTGGACAAAAATAAGAGAAAGCCAATAGTATATCAAAAGAAACAACAAAGAGAAGGAGTACGCGATATTAATCGATAGTTTATCAAGGAAAACAATATTAACTTAGAGTATGAGATAGTAATCTTAAGTATATTCAACTAAATGATAGTATGTAAGATAGTGATCGAAAGTAAAACTATGCAATACTGCTTAGATTGTCTCCATAAAAAGATAAAGTTAACGATAGTTAACGAAAGTAAATGATAGTAGTTAATGCTTAGTTTTAGTAAAAGTTAATAAAATCTATATTGTAAGTGATTTTATATAAAGCTAAGTTTTGATGATGATGATGAAAGAAAGAGTTTCCATGCGATAGTTAACGATAGTATGTATGGTTTTTTAAGGACACAACTAGTAAGTTAACGAAAGTGTTTAGTAGTAAGTAATGCAGAATTAAAACTAAACCAAGCCAAAGTTAGTCGATAGTCAGACAATAACTAAACGTTGATTAAACATAATCAAAACCGATAGAAAGAGTTTAAAGCTGAAGCTAAACGATAGCAAGACCAAATGAAATCAGCATTATTACAAAGATAAATCATTAAAAACTTATAAGACAAATAAACTATTTTTAAATACATAACTAAATAACCCTTTTATTCTTTTTAACCCTTTTATACTATTAGGATGTTTAAGCTATATATTTAGTTCTGCTTAAATACTCAGTTCTATTATTTTAATTAAAAACAGATTGATTTTTCATAAGCTGCAAGTTAAACAATATTTACATTGAAAAGCTGACAGACGTCTGCTAAAAGTTCCAGGAAAAAAATAAATAAATTGAAGATTATATTCTGTAATTATGCATAAATTCTACGAACTGCAAACTAGAAGAAATTCCATATAAACTGAGTTTGGTTTGAAAAAAAGAGAACATTGAGCAAATGTTGAAAAACATATTTAAGCAAAATACTTTAACTACATTTAAAGCAGAAGCTCAACAAAGTTGCTGAAAGCAAATAGTTTTTTTTTTTTGTTTATCAACAAATATGCACAAGTTGCAAAAGTATAAAAAGAATATTAGAATTTTTCTTCTTGATAAACAGTAAGTAAAACCAAACGATAAAAAAAAGAAAACTAAAATTTGACCATGACCAGATGATGACCAGGTGGATGTCAGCTGTCAACGGCCAACAGCAATTGCCAGATTAATTTTTCTACACAAAAAATTTTTTGTCTGCAACATTCTTAACAGTTTTGCGGAAGGCGCTTTTGTTTTTCCTTTTCACTTTTCGTATATATGTATATATAAATATATATATATATATATATATATATATATTTCTTTTTATTTTTGCTTGTTATTTGCTCATCAAGACAACCCTCATGCCAGCACCAAAAAAAAAAAGGGAGAAGAAAAAACAATGATAAGACATTCTTTGGCTGATTTGTTGTCCGTACTCGGACACAGACATAAACAGAGACCCGAACATGGACCCAGATCCGGACCCAACCTGAACATGGACCCAAACCCAGACTCGGATTTAGACAAAGAGACCGGCGTCATCGAACCAAGGGACCAAAGTTTGGATATATTCCTTTTGTTTTGCATGCCAAGACAAGAATTTTATTTTCTTTTCTTTTCTGTTTAAGTTTTCGTTTTGTTTTCGATTTTTTGCTGGTTTTTGTTGCGCTGATATATATTTCTTTGCATCAGGAAAAAAACCGAAGCATCAACTGAATGAAATTATAAGTTAGTAAGGTGGCAAGATGCTGATTGTCTACAACACGATTGAAATTCTATTGTCCAAAAGTCGCCCAATGTCGAGAGAACAGCTTCTCAAATTTATTTTTTCACTGCCAATATGGAAAGTTTTTGTACAAAAAAAAAAAAAAAAAAAAAAACCTGCTAAACACCTCAGGTAGAATCACAATCTTTCAATCAACAGCTAAGTTCTCAACTTCTCTCTTTCTCTGCTTTTTCTCTCTCGCATTTTCCTTAAAAGTAAGTTCCCAAGTTATTTGCGTTATCAAAGCTCATCTACCTGTTAGACATTAACAAAGGATACCCAAAAAAAAGAAAAAGTGACAACAAGTTTTGGAATAGTATGAGCTTACGTTTCTTGGGTATATCAAGATCTGTAGAAAGAAAAAAAAGCACTAAAGTTTTGGTTACTTTTTTCATTACTTTTAAACTTAATCGTCAACTTTTGCTTCAAAGTTCGTGCAATTTCAAGTTATTTTCAAAACAAAACAATTTTAAAAATTTCAGGGGAATATTAAGCAGATTTCTAAGCAAACACACACATGATTTCTTAAAGCTTTCATAATAACATCAAAGTGTTTACTGGTTTAAAATGCAAAAATAAAATCCGTTGAATTTAAAAATGAAATTAAAAAAAAAAAACAAAATTAACAAAGTAAAACTGAATGTGTAATTACGAGCAACATGACTTTAGCCGCACTTCATTCTTATACAAAATCAAAAACTTATTTATATATATATTTATACCCTGTACAAATTGTACAAGTGGCTAAGGACACACGACTGACTGATTTAATGGCCTATTGTAAAGACAATACCTATTCTTTCCCAACAAACAGAGTGTCTGATAGTCTTGAATATAACTGCATTTAACAAAAACAAAAAAAAAACAAGAAAGAAAAGTACAGTCGAGCACGCCCGACCGTAGAATACTCTCTGCATTTTATTTTCGATCATTTTAATAAAATCGGTAGCCGGGTATATCAATTGATACTTGCAACAAAACACGTTGAAACAAAAACATCTGTTTGTATGTATACACACACATATACATTTGACATTATAAGTATGCACGCACATATGTATTTGTGTATACGTTATACATACACAATTGCTCGGCACAGCCAGCATTCGCGAGCAGCGCTGTCGCTAAGCTACGCAAGCAGCGAAAACGTTCGCTCACATGTTTGTAGGTTTCTATCTCGCTCGCACACATGCATTGGCATTGCGTTCAATTATCAACTTTCTTACATGTCTAGCTCATTTGTTTATTGTCCGATTTAGATGCAACTTTCAGGATAGTTTAATATATTTTGTCTTTAAACGAATGTGAAATAACAATACTGTACGATAAAAACATATGCCTTAAAATCGGCATTGAAGTTTGCAAATTATCTTATTTCTTGTGAGAAAAGGGGGCGTGGCAGTCCAAAATTTTTGATGACAATACAATTATACCGTCTCTAGGAACCTACATACCAAAATGGGTGTTCCTAAGAGCCATATTTACTGAGATATTCGCCTAAAACATCAATTTTTTACGAGGTGTTTCTAGTTTTTTGCTCATTGTGGGCGAACGGGGCGTGGCATCGGAAAAAAAAAGATTCTTGTATTGACTGACTTAATATCGAGTCGATAGAGACCAAATTCAAACTTGTAGCTCTTACCATCTCTGAAATCTGTTTGTTCATACGGACAGACAGACAGACGGACAGACAGACGGACAGACAGACGGACAGACGGACAGACGGACATGGCTATATCGACTCGGCTTGTGATGCTGATCAAGAATATATATACTTTATGGGGTCTGCCACGCCTCCTTCTGCCTGTTACATACTTTTCACAAACACAATATACTCTCTCTTGCAGAGAGTATAAAAACACTCTCATTTGCACGTCAGTTCATGTCGCATCATGTTGCCTTGTGTCGTCTTTTATCTGTATTCCCTTTGTGCTCTGATGGGGGAAATGATTAATTTTAAATGTAGCGCACGGTTTTAATGAGTCGCTGAGGAGATTGAAGCTTTGCAAGAAGCTTTCTTACCACAAACACACACACACACACACACACATACCCCTCTCTCGATTGATAGAGAGGGAAGTACGAGTACATACGATTAAATTAATACACATGATAAAAGCGAAAAAATAATTCAATTGAAATTAATTTAACTTTAACTCACTTCTCTTTCTTTTCGCTCTCCTTCATTCTTTTTATATATATATATATATAGAGTGGGTCGTAATAATGCGGTAGACGATGCCATTGGACCGGCAAATGCACGTCATAAAATTGTGGTCATGGGAGCGGCCAAAGTGGGCAAAACTTCGATAATCACACAGTTTCTATACAACACATTCACGACCAAATATAAAAGGACCATCGAGGAAATGCATCAAGGGAACTTTTCAATTGCGGGTGTTAGCCTAACCCTGGACATACTCGATACAGCCGGTTCCTATGAGGTGAGTACACACTCCTACCTGCCCTTTTTTTTTTTGCCACGCCTTATACCTATAACCATATACCACTAACACCATTTCTCAACTTTGCACACTTTGCTGTCCATAACTAACTGAGTTCATTATGTGAATCAAATTGTTTTTGGTTTTGGACCCTGGACCTTTAGCTTGTTGAGTTGCATGTTTCTGGTTTCCTTTAGTTTACTAGGTGTACACAGCTGTGTAGGTGTATGTGTGTGGGTGATTGTGTTTGTGTGGGTATATACACTGCTGCTTTTAATTTTTAAATACTTGACTCTAATGGCTTTCAACACAGCACCACTAACATTTAGTTAGTGTTTAATATTTCAGAGAAACGATGACGCCCTGGCGCCAACTTACTGTGTAGAAGTATACGTGTCTGTGAGAGTGTGTGTGGGTGTGTGTGGGTTCTGCTACCTTTTTATACTGATTTTGCTGCTGCTCCCGCTTCTGCTTCTGCTTTTGCTTTTGTATGCAGCGGAAATTACAGGCTGCGATTCAATTTCGCTGCCACTTCCGCTAAACGTGAATTGAAATGCTTGTTCATGAAACTGAATCACAAAGCAACAAACGGCAACAGCAGGTGGCAAATGAAAAGAATTATGAATGGTGCACACACCCACACACCCACACACCCACACACACCCACACACCCACACCCACTCACATACAGTCAGCACTTGCAAGCCAAGTCAACTGTAACTACGTCAAAAAGGATGCTCAGCATCAGGTTTCGTCCTTGGCACAATCCTTGGATACAGACAGCATTAAGCGCAGCAACTGTTTCTATTTTTTATCTTTAGTTTTTTTTTTTTGTATCATTCTCATCAGTCAGCATACAGTTTGCACTAACTGAAATGCACATAAGTTTTATTGCAAATTATACAAATTGAGTTTAACATTACGATTCTACCATTTTATTGGCATCGACTGAGTGCAATTTTCGCATCAATGAAATCCAATTTTTATTTCAAATGTAATTGTGTTCACTTTACACTAAATACTTAGAAGCATAAATAATCAATTTTAATTAGATTGGAATTGAAAATTTAACTTGAAATTTGAATTCAAATAATTATACCCGTTACTCGTAAAGTAAAAGGGTATTCTGTAATCGTTGGAATGTATGTAACAGGGAGAAGGAGGCGTGACAGACCCCATAAAGTATATATACTCTTGATCAACATCACAAGACGTCCGTCTGTCCGCCCGTCCGTCTGTCCGTCCGTCTATTTGAACAAAAGGACCGCAGAGACTATAAGAGCTAGAAAGGCCTCTGAGGCAAAACGAGGTATAGTATAGAAAAATTTACAAATTTACACAGGGAGTACATAGCTAGCGAGTACATGTCCTGACCAAGTTTAATCTAAGTCAGGCTACTATATAGTATAGCTTTGTAGGGACGATCGGTCAAAATAAGCTTCAAATATAAATTAATTTGAAAAACTTACTCACTCAGAATATGTTTGTTAATAATATAAACATACTGACTAAGTTTCATCCAAATCGGACGATTATATCGTATAGCTCTCTTAAGAATGATCGGTCTAAGTAATGCTCTAAGAATGAATTTGTTTCTAGATTTTTTGAGCTTACTAAGCTATCGTAATCAAATTCACTAAGGTCCTAAACGATTACCCGATTACACAGCTATTAATAACATACCCCATTGTTAATAACATATTAAAACTGAGTAATGGGTATCCTAAAGTCGCGAGGCGACTATAGCATTCTTTCATGTTGTGTCTGTATTTAATTGGATTTCTGACTAAAATATCTTTACTTGACTCATATGATTCCTTAAAGAAGTAACTAGCTTTTTGTACAGAATCTTTTAAAGTAGTCTCATAATTACACCATTATAATCAACACTTATATATATATTAATCGGTTAATTAATAACTTTAATAGAACACATTCCTCACAAGTATAAAGTATTTTTCAAGTTCTAAGAATCCAAGCTCAAATGGTTCCCAGAGTAACACTCGCAAACAATCTGTAAGTTACTTCCACTTGAGAGTTGTAGTACTACGTACTGCGTACCCACAGTTAATGGGGCTTTTCATATGGGGGTTGGAGGGTGGGTAGGTCGCTGTCGACAGTATGACTGTGCTACAGTAGTAAAGCACTACAGTGAAACATGGCTACAGGCGATTATTAATCGATTCGAGGCACAGTGTGGCAAGTTTTTCACTGAAATCTTTTGCTGACATCATTAAACGAGCACAAATTTTATTTCCTTTTCCCAATAGATACTTATTTGCACGTGCGTACCGTACGTATGACTGTGTGTGTGTGTGTGAGTGTGTGTAAGTATACTGGCAGATACTTATGATAAGAAGTTCGTTCATACATCTATAGATTGTGATGTAGCAAATGTTCTTTTCTTCTTCTTCTTTTTTTTACTGCTCGTTCGCAATTTCCGTGCTTGGACAGGCAAACAGTAGGCGGTCGAAGCCAACGCAATGTACTAGCGAGGAAAATGATGCAAAAGTAACAAGTTGCCTGTTAACAACAGCAAACGGAAACGTATTGTGGGTGTGTCTGTCTGTATGTGTGTGTGTGTGTGTGTGTGTGTGTGTGTGTGTGTGTGTGTGTCTGTGTGTGTCTGTGTGTGTGTGTGTGTGTGTGTGTGTGTGTGTGTGTGTGTGTGTGTGTGTGTGTGTGTGTGTGTGTGTGTGTGTGTGTGTGTGTGTGTGTGTGTGTGTGTGTGTGTGTGTGTGTGAGTGTGCGTTCGCCTGCTTCCAATACCTCCCACAACTTGGTTACCCATTTGGAAAAGAAGTACTCCACACTCGAGCAGACTGCATGTCGTGACACGAATAAACATGTTATCCAAAATTATTTTGTAATTGTTTAAAGTTTTAAAACTAAACTTAAAACTGAATATTAATTTTCTGATGTAAAAATTGGTGATTTTTTTGTATTAACTGCTAAAATTTCTATAATATAATAACTACACATGGCGCCCAACGACATATAAACAATTATATTAACAGTGTTAAAATAATACTTTCGCACAAAAAAAAAATACTTATAAACTTTGAATACATATACTATAAAAGTTTCAACAATTTGTTTCAAGCCTAAAGCTCGTGAAAGACTTATATCTCTAAGATGGCGCCCAACGTGTGTCTCACACAAGGTCGAGCAATAGTCGCAATTGTAGTGGAAAGTATATAAATACATATACATAAATAGAAGTATATAAATATACTTCCTGTTGCAACAAATCAAATTTTGTTCACAGCAATCACCGTGCACATAAATAAATAAATAAATACTTAGCCAGACACATCATCGCATCTATTATTTAAGCATCAGCAGAGTTGACGACAAAGTCAAGTTTCTAAAATGACTTATTACACGTCAGCAAAGGTTTCCAGAAAAAAACAAATTTTATTTATGACTGATGGAGGAATAAACAGAGTTAAAAAAGTTTGAAGCTAAAAGATTTGCACAGATTTAAAACAGAATAAATCCAATTTTAATCGAATTTGGTTGTAAACAAAAAAATTGTGTGCAGAATAGTAAATCTACAGGGCATTATCAAGCTATACAAATTCTAAAACAATCGTACTTTTTTTTTTTTTTTTTTTGTGTCTTTCATCAGAACAACAACAACAAAAATGCACACAAAATTTGAACACATTTGCGCATTGCTCGTAAATTTGATGAGGTGTTGAATATGCCCCCGGGAAGCAGATACTCAGCAATCCGTTCAGTACGGCTGTAAGCAGGGCAAAACATATAAATCACATACAGTGGCAGCTGTTTGGCTCATGTACAGCACTCACCATTGTGAGTGGCTAATAATTTAGTAACTAGCCAACAACAAAGTGGGCCAACAATGTGGGCCAACAGCATTGGGAATATGGCCAAAAAGGATTTACCCTTTTCCCCCTTTTTCTCTACGATCAGTTGATGGCAAATCGAAGTGCCAATATGTATACATATATAGTATACGTTATGTTATGACATATGAGTACTACATAGTGCACATATAGTGGCTCATAAAAGTTGATGTCAACTGTAGCTTGGGCAGACACCAACAGACAGGCAGAAAACAGAAAACACTAGAAGTGTTTTTGTACACTCAACATGGCCAAGAAGTGCTTGCCAATTTTTATTGACAACAATTTCCTTAGTCTTCTCATCAAATTCGACCTTCAGTTGAAGATTCCGTGAAAACTGAAAGTTATAAAAGAAACTTTGTAGTCTTCACTCTGCGGCTGTTAAAGCCAACTAAAACTTAATGTTTGTTAACTAATTTTCAGGTTACTGGTCACAGAGGGCAGCTTTAGTCTTATAGCTAAAGTCGCCCTGCGACTTTAGTCTATTGGACTATTTAGTCTGTTATTAAGAATGGAATGTAATAAATAAAAATATTAATGCAATCGTTAAGGTGATGGACACCAGTGAGTTAGATTAAGTCAGCTTGAGTAACTATAAAGTTTTTTATACTTACTATTACTGTGTTTGTAATATCTTAAAGGAGACGTAACATACCTCTTAAGATACTATATATATTCTTGATCTTGATCTCAATAGATTTACTGTTTACTTATGTCAATTATAAACAGTCTCAAGTGAATAAATACTATTATACTATACCATATAGCTGGCATATGAATAAAACCTTAAAGCCTTCAGTAGTTTTGTACGACATTAAGTCTTGTTCATACCAAAGAAACGATTATTAGATGAATACGATCTAAAGGGACCTGCTAAGTTATCTATTTTCTGCGCAAGCTAAAATATAATTCATTTTGTATTTTTGTTAAGAAATCAATACATTGGCAAAATTTGAATAGTTTGAATGCGTATACGCAATCACGTTCTGCCAAGGAACCACAACAAACGGCATTGTGTTATGGTCTCACAAGCACACACACTGGCGCACAAGAACACACATAGACACACACATACACACAGATGCATAAATGCGGAAATAGCTGCTTTTGCGGCACAGGTTATCAGCTGCGTTGACGTTCGTTGTGCGCTTATCGCGGTTGCAACTGTTGCAGGCTTTGAGTTTTTATGTGTGCCAGAGAGAGAGAGAGGTGTTTCTGTGTGTTAATGTGTATGTGTGGGAGGCTGTGTGTCTCTGTGTGTGTGTTAGAGCTATGTGTGGTTTGCCTCTGACTGGGTCAGTGGAAATAGTTTCCATTGGCTAAGCACAAATGCTAGCGGTCACTTTGCAAACAGTTGCATAGTCAACAACAGAAACGGCAACTGTGGCACACAGTGCGTATGAATTATTATTTTTATTTCCTGTTTCTTTTTTTTTTTTTTTTTTGTCTGTTGTTTTTGTTGTTTTTTGTTGCTTTAGTTCTGGCAGAAAGATAACATTCACGGGATATTTTATGAGTGGCTCTTTATTAATGCAAACGGCAGCAGCAATAAAATAGTTGGCAATCCGAAGACAATATTATAATATATTACACAATTGTATTTTCTCATTTATTCGCTCTTCGTAACAAACTGTAACTGCCAGAGGCGCAAGGACACTTTTGAAGCTGCAAATCAAAAAGAAAATAATAGCAGATTGTTTAAAAACTAGTCACTAGTTGATATCCAGAAAAACGATAAAGTAAGAAGAAATATAGTCGAGTGAGCCGACTGTAAAAGACCCCGTTTGTCCTATTTGAGCTATAGGATATAGTTATCCGATCCGGATCAAACTTGGTAAGGATATAAAGAGTCACGATAAACACATAATGTGTGAATTTGTTTAATATCGGTCAATTACAAATACATATTTTCAAACAAATCATGGGAGCTATAGTCTATAGTTGTCCACTTCGGATCAAACTTGGTGAGGATAGTTATAATGGTGCCATACACACTACCTGTAAATTTGGTCCCAATAGCTTTAGTAGTTTCCAAGTTATGATGATGTAAAACTAGTTTATTACAATATCCGGGGGCTGTAGGGGGTGTCGCAGCAATTTGAAATTAACTTGATTTGATAGATTCAATTGAATGCAATACTGCAATTAATAAACTAAATGTGTTTAAAACACATACCTACTAATTAAATTCCTTTAATTGTCATATAACAATACAGTATATATATATGTATATGTATTTTAAACACATTCCCTTTGTATACACAATAAATTTATCAAATTAATTCCTCAATAATCATAATCATATAACTCTCATTCAAATGCGAAAAGCAATTCAAATTCATGCATCAAATGAAGTTCAATTTTCATTCTTTATGGCAGATTCAACCTAAATTGATTAAAAGCACATTTTGGCATCAATTTAATTTCTGCTTTGTCGAATTTAATAATAAAATGTCTATTATACAAATGTAAATATTTACTTATTCATTTATTTCAATTTTTTAGACCCCGTACTCTAAAAAGAGTAGAGGGGTCTATTAGGTTTGTTTGAAGCGAAATGTGCGTAACAGGCAGAAGGAGGCGTGGCCGACCCCATAAAGTATATATATTCTTGATCAGCATCAACAGCCGAGTCGATATAGCGATGTCCGTCTGTCCGTCTGTCCGTCCGTCCGTATGAACACCTGGATCTTTTAAACTACAAAAGCTAGAGCCACCAAATTTGGAATGAAAGTCCGTCTGCTTCGCGAGCAGATCAAGTTTATTTCAAATCTTTGCCACGCCCCTTACCGCCCCCGCAAATTGTAAAAAACTATGGTCACCTAGGAAAAAATTGATGTTTTAAGCAAATATCTCAGTAACTATAGCACTTAGGAGTGCCATTTTTGGTATGGAGGTTGCTAGAGACAGCATAAATGCATTGTCATTAAAATTTTTGGACTGCCACGCCCCGTTTTTCCACACGAATGAAATAATTTTCAAACTTCAATGCCATTTTTAAGGCATATGCACTAATCGTACGGTTATGTAATTTCAAATTCGTTTGGAGACAAAGTATCACAAACTATCCTGAAAGTTGCATACAAATCGGACAATAAACAAAAGAGCTAGACACGTAACAAAGTTAACATTTGCACGCAATGTCAATGCATGTGTGCAAGCGAGACAGAAGCATATAAACATGTGAGCGAACGTTTTCGCTGCTTGTGTGGCGACAGCGCTGCTCGCGGACGATGCACGCACATGTATGCATACGATACGATAAATCATATATCGATATTCAATACAATAGTAATTATAATTGCGATATGATATCGATTGCGATATTTGCTCATTATGTCCATATCTATAGCGTATTTGAATTCAGTTGTTGATAAAATCGATATTTGATTTGATGTGATATTTTAATTAATATCGATATCGGCATTTTGTTGGCGATTTACATCCCTATTACAAACTGATGGTTTTGTTTCAAAGTGTTTTATTGCAAATACTATGAGTACGGGGTCTTTAACAGTCGGCTAGCTCGACTGTAGCCTTTCTTACTTGTTTTTTTTGTTTTTAATTTTTTTCTTTGCTCATTTTTACACAATGTTTACATTGGTTTACCATTGGGATTCTTTCATTTTTATACCCGCTACTCGTAGAGTAAAAGGGTATATTGTATTTGTTGCAATGTATGTAACAGGGAGAAGTAGACATGGCAGACCCCATAAAGTATATATGTTCTTGATCAGCATGACTAGCCGAGTCGATATAGCCATGTCCGTCTGTCCGTCTGTCCGTCTGTGTGAACAAAAGGATCTCAGAGACTATAAGAGCTAGAAAGGCCCGAGTGGTCGCAAACGAAAGATAAAATGCCCAAGCAGTACAAGTTTGCTTTTGTTTTTGACACGCCCACTTTAGGGCGTTCTATGTGCATACAAAGGTAAAACCAGGTAAAAATAGCATGTTTTAGTATAGAAAACTTTTTTGTTAGTAATGCTATCTAAACCAAATTGACACAGAAAATACACGTCTAGGTATTACGTATACTGACCAAGTTTGATCCAAATCGGACAACTATATCCTATAGCTCCCATAGGGACAATCGGTCAAAAATACGCTCCAAATATGAATTTATATGAATAACTTTTGCGTTGGCCAATCAATCGAAGTGAAACTTACACAGAATATATCTGTCAATAATATAAACATATTGACCATGTTTCATTCAAATCGGACGACTATATCGTATAGCTCCCATAGGGACGATCGGTCAAAAATACGCTGTAAATATGATTTTGTATGAAAATTTTCTGCGTTTCTCAAGTCATCTGAATTAAAATCAATAGGGTCGATTACCTAACCGATTGTACTATTATTAATATTATTAATAATATATTATATTGTTAATAATATAATTAAACTGAGTAACGGGTATCCTAAAGTCGCGAGGCGACTATAGCATTCTTTCATTATTTTACTTTTAATTCATTTCACAGTTTTAATATCGCATGAATATTTTTTTTTTTTTTCTTTTATGTTAAATAGAGTCAAATCAAATATTATTTTTTCACACTGATTAATTTGCAATTGTTTTCGTTTTTCATTGTGTGTAATTGGGTTTTTCCCAATGGAAATGTTTTTTCATACATTATTTGAGTTGATTTTGCGGTTACCGGCTAAAAAATGTATTTGATCTATAGAGTTTGATGAGCTTAATATGAATATTCATAGCTTGTTATCGAATATTTAACCATATCAGTAACGTTTTTCGTAAAGAACAAAATGTAGAGAGCATCAAATATTTGTTGTTGTGTTATTTAAACAATTGAAAGTTTTTACTGTATCTGTTTGTTCTGCACTTTCATATTTTATGATATTTAATTAAATTAAAACTCAAAGCGTCTAATAAAATAACCATAATAAAATGCCAATAATAATAGTTATTCTGCAATTAATTTATGGAAGTACAGGAGAGAGAAACAGTGAGAGACAGAGAGAGGGGAAGAGTGAGAGAGAGAGAGAGAGTGTGTGAGAAAGATAAATAGAGACTGTGAACGGAGCAATAATAATACACTTATTTTCACTAAAACGACTCCGTTGCTGTAATGCTAAACTTTTATTTATAATAACAAAAAAAATAACAGCAGTTAAATCTGTAAAGTTGTAAAAACAATTCTTAAATCTACTCAAGGCAAGATATATGTATATTTAAATAAAATAAATTATGAGCTGCTTGACCATAATATACCCTTTAACAAAATTAAATAAATTAAGGCAGAATTAGGCCAAGGAAGGACTAGGAAAACAGTTTAATTATATCAAGGAGCAGTAAATTTATTAAAAAAAATTAATAAAATAAATTATTTAAATTGATTAAGTTTTTCGCCAAAAGTTATGTTTAAATAAAATAAAGAAATTTTTTTGAACTTGTTATAGAAATTAAATTATTTTAACATTCAACAGCGAAGCTTTCACATACCCCTTTCTCTTTGTCTACCTATTTTACAGGGTATTCAAAACTACTGCCACAAATTTCCATACGAAAGCCTAAAATGCATTTTAAAACTTTGAAACTCAGACAAAATATGTATGTATGAACGACTACTTTGAACACACACACACACACACACACACACACACACACACACACACACACACACACACACACACTCCCACACAGTGGGTGTAATACAATTTTAAAGTTCTTGAGCTTTTGTTTTTAGTTGAACCAATCTGTTTTGTTGTATATGTTTGTGTAGGTGTGTGTTTGTGTGTGTGTGTGTGTGTGTGTATGTGTTTATTTTTTGTTAGCCTGCATATGTATGTGCAATTTTGATTAAATTTAATGCTGTTTTTATTCAATTCCAATGGCGCAGATCAAGTTTTGCAAGCCAATAAATGTGTTAACCCAATGGCTAACTTCCATACAATCAAATTTAGTGGCAGTTGCAGCTTATGCTATTGTTGTTTTTACCCTGTACTTAGCCAGCACAATGTCCATCAACCAGTTTAGTTCAATTAATCAACAAATTTTCGAGCTCCAACACAAAATTATAATACAAAGACTTAAAAGGGAGGCGAAGATGTTTCCCTCCCACTGCACTGAAGCATACTTGCGGTCTTGACTCTTGCCTCAGCCTCCAAGCTCAGTATCAGCTATGTGAATGTGTAACGAGCGGAAGCCGCAGTGCCGCATATGAAGGAGACAAGCGGTGTGTGTGTGTATGTGTGAACGCATGTGTATGTGTTTTCGAGCGTGTTGCATGCAACATGAGAAGCCTTTGGCAGGCAAACGTCTAGTATGTACCAGAATTATCTGGCAGCCACAGTCACTGCCACTGCCACTGCCACTGCCACACGTCCTGGTTGACTATGCATGAAAATGGGTCAATTCATAGACAGGTTGGCAACCGTGTGCTAGCCACATGATCTGATGGGTCCACAAGCCCAAACCGCTCTCCTGCCACCCCTCTCCCTTTCGCCCCTTCTGTTGTAGCTCTACAGCTGGCAGTTTCCCAGCTATGCTTCCACTTCGTCCTTTTCAAGTTGTCTTCATTGAGTTATTTGCAATAATATGGAGTAATAACAATGATAGGTGCTACAACAACAATCAGTCGTAAGATGCAGTTCAATTTTTCAGGATAGTGATCGACTAGCAGATACCGTAAGTAAGAAATTTCTGTAACATGGCTTCACAGAGCTTAATTTGATATATTTTCTGTGAAGAAACTCAAATTCTCCCCAGTATATAGTCTATTTAAGTTATCGATTGTTATCGATTGTTGTCGATTTAACTTCCGGTGCAAAAAACTATAGCTGACATATAAAACATTTATTTATTACATTTATTATGTTTAATATTAAATCATATACTTTTTACGTAACAAATAAAATATATACCAAAATTAACTATCGATAGCTATCGATTTCCAAAATAAGCAAAAATAACTTAGGGATGTTTTATAGCTTTTATACCAGTAAAAGCAGCATTCATTACCAATTACATAAGCAGTTTATCGATACTATCGATAACATTTTATCTTCTTCTTTCAACTAATTTTTAATACATTTTTACATGTAGTCACTTAGCACAAGTATTTCTTTGCCAATAACTTTACTTTTTCATGCCATCGATAATGTTATCGATAAACTTATTATGCAAATATCGCAATAATTGAGATTATTTTAAGTTTAAGTTTTTCTCCTGATAGTTTCAAAGTATGCTAACCAAGCATATGTTATGTAGGGTATTGAACAGTCTGTTTCTTTTTAAGACATAGTTCCTTCAGACACCAAACTGATTCCCAGAATCTCAGGACACAAAAAGCGAGCATGAATGCAAAATTTACCCACTGAAATTATGACATGCAAATGCTCCGAGGCTCTTTTGAATTCTTTGCTGTTTTTTAATAGCGATTTCCCCGAATTTTAACTCAATGAAAATATAGATTTACCTGAAATTCACATGTACGAAACTATATTCTGCTCGAGGCTAACTCATCTGTATGCTGTGATATACGAGAGGTCTTTAAAATCTATTAAAGTTTATTTTTGTGCTTTCCTTTAGTTTCAGTAACTGATTCCATATGTTTTCCGTGTATTACCCTATTATAAGTGAAAAAAAATTAGAAGCAAAATCAACACAATGTTGAAATTATAGAAAAAATCCACTAAAATAAAAAAAAAGTAAATTAAAAAAAGCTTTAAGTCAAAATAAATAATTTTATTAAATTTTTTGTATAATTAAGAAATTGAGTAGAATTTTTAATAATTATTTAATTGTTATTTGAAAAATAAAACTTAAAATGATTAAATTCCCTAAACAAATTCCTTTAATTTTATCAGACTTAAAGTGATATGCATAAAATAATATAATTGCTAAGTGCTCTATTGAATCGAATGATATTCTGAGAAAGTGGGATCGATAGGTTTACTAGTGGGATGCAAGGTCAGCAATGATTGCCGTTATGTGTTGCATGGGGCATTGTGCTGTTCTATCTGTGTACTGGCCAGCATGTGGGCGTTCTCTCTTTATCCTTTACTATTTCGTTGTCCATTGTGTTCGAGCTTTGTATACGTTCTCATTTGATTTTCATCAGAATTGTTAATTTATTTTTAATTTTTATTGCGCATTTCGATGGCTACATATTGTCATTTTTATATATATTGTGTAAGTAGCCTGTATGCAAGTAGAGAATGGAATTAAAGTACTAGACAGACATTGGGTTATTAGGTATATGGCTGCATAGAGTTGATGTCAAGATAAATCTGTGCATTCAATTCAAAGGCAGCTGCAAAAATCTCATGATTTTGAAACCCATTAGGGTTAGATAAAAGCAAAACAGCTTCAACAGACATCAAATCCCAAAATGTTGCGGACTTTTGGGCCACAGACAACAACAAGAAGAACTCAACCAGGAACAAACAACGGACAACATCGGACAAACGAGTTCCTGTCACGTCTAGGGCAAAGGCAATGCAACCAGACAACAGTTAGCAGTAAACGGCTAACAGTCAGACAACACCCTCTTATATATCCCTCTAAAGCTTCTCTTATGCCCAATTGATGCTCCATAATAGCGCCCCTTTTTAGTGCTCCTTTAGCTCCCCTTTAGCTTCCATTCGGCTCCCATTTACCCCCATCCATGCTCCTCCCACACCTGGGCAAACTCTTCCTCTTATCTGTGTTGTCTGCTGGTTGATTTCTGATGTCGACTGTCTGCTCATCTAATTTCGTTTCATTTGCCATTTGTTAGTTGTCCTTTTTCACATGTCCACAACACTGTGGGTATATGCGTTTTTATAGTCAGCATGTTAAACTGAAAAAATACCTCAAGTCACCCAATTTCAATAAGGAATTCAAGCCTCTCTCTCATTATTCTTTACCCTTTCATGTTTTCTCGTTAGCTATTCAAAGATTTACAGGGTATTCCTTAGTGCTACCTTACTTTGGTTGCCCGCGTTAACGTTGTTAACATTCAATTTGATTTCCAGTATTTTGCATTCTATTTGACAGATTAAAAGACCTCATAAACTGTATCTACAGTCTAGCCTCGCTATGGAAAACACTCTCTAAAAATGATTTTTGATTTTGTTTCCCTATTCTTGAGTTTTGTGAACAAAATGGCTTTCATTTTCCATTTTATTTGCATTATTCGAACGCGTATTCTTAGTCGTATTCTTAGTTGTACACTTAGTCGTAGTTGTACTTGGAAACAGAGTCGAGTCCTTGGACCTGTGACTGAGTTTCTGCTAAAAGTTTTTAAACACAATTCATAATTTGTGTGTGAAAGTGCATTTGCTTCAGTTTTATTGGTAGCGAGGTCTGACAGTGACACAAATGTGAACCACACACACACACACACACACAAACACACACATGCGCACACGTACATACCCTGACGACCTTATGCGAACCCTTTAGCCATTACCGTTACCCTTAACCGTTCTCATGTCCGTAATCATACCAAGGGTCTACTTTATGACTACGGATTTCACAAAAGACTCTTAATTAAACAAAATAGGTCATGCCTTATACTATACTATAGTTTAAAAAAAAAAAACTTAATTATGTCATTGCCATGAACTTTAAAAAGTTACTTTTGAAATTTTACAATTTTGTTGCCAAAAACCAAAAACCAAAAACGCAAAAAAGTACCAAAATTATTATAAACTTTGCTTGACTTTGCCTTGGAGCGTTTTTAAAAAGTTTTGTGTACATTTTAAAGCGATTTCTAATCGATTTTAAAGCTCCAGTTCTAATCGCTGTAGTTTAAAAAAAAAAAAAAAAAAAGCAAAGAGACAAAAATTTATTTGCAAATCAGCTTTACATTTATTACAAAAATATTTTCCATCTGCTTTTAAATTTGTAAAGCTTTTTGAATTATAATTTGTTTGTATTCTCATAGTTTTATTTACAATGTTTCAATTTTTCGTTACTTTTTTTTTTTAATTTTCTGCTACATTTTCTTTTAAAGATTACCTCAACTACATTAAAAACTTGTAAAGATTTTTAAATTATAAATTTCAATTTTTGTTCACTGCCGTCCTTAATTTTTCTTAAGTTTTTACAACACTTTTAATTTTTATTATTTTTCAGTTTTGAAATTTTTAATAAACAATAAATTTTCTAAAAGAAAAATAATAAATTTCAAAAAGTTTTAAAAAGTTTTTTTTTATTTTGTTCATTATATTCAACAGCAGTGCTGAATTTAAATACAAATTTAAGCGATTCTAAAATTTTTATCAGAATATGTAGGTCTAGAACTTTCGACAGACACTCGTATATATGTATATGGGAACACAATTTGAACACAAATCTAAAATAAGCCTTGCTTTGTTCTACACACACACACACACGCTTTTTTCTTGTCCTTCTTATTTTCCTGCATAATAAAGCTAAAATAATGCTTAGAAAAGCTTTACGCACACATAACAACAAGAATAAGAACAACAACAACAACAACAAGTGAATGTAAATTTTTTTCAATTTTATTTGGAAATTGCGCAATTCGCGAGTTGACAAGAAATGCGGCAAGTTACGGGTTTGCCTCAAAGCCTAAAAATGCGTCAAAATTTACATTATTATCTGTCATTATAAAAATGTCTGAGTTTGGGTAGCAGTGTGTGTGTGTGTGTGAGTGTGTGTAGGTCTCTACTTAGGTGTGGGTATATGCAAATACAATAATAATATGCAAATTTACGTTGAATTTTATATGTAATTTAAGCCGCTTGTTCAACACTTTCACTCACTCGCTCAAACAACTGCAATCTCCATCTCTCTCTATCTATCTCACTCACACTCACACTTATATTTAATTTTTTTCTATATTCTTTTCTATATCTGTTGACAGTTTCCGGCTATGCGCGCATTATCCATTTCATCGGCAGATGCATTCATATTGGTCTATGACGTCACCGATGCCACCACATTCGAGGAGGTTCGCGCTATACGAGATCAAATCCACGAAACAAAGGCAACCACAGCGGTGCCAATTGTTGTCGTCGGCAATAAATTAGATCTTATTTCCGAGGATAGTGAACTGCGTGAGGTAAGTTCATAATCAAAACTATAAATTTAAATATGAACCGACAGTAAAAGACCCCGTACTCATTTTTCTATACAAATCACAAATTTTCGACCGATTTGTCCTATGGCAGCTATAGGCTATAAGTGTGCGATCCGAACCAAAGTTGGTGAGAATTGTTATAATGGTAACATACACATAATGTGAGAGTTTTCATATTCGATTTGAGAATTACTCAACTTTTGACATTTCGAATTGATTAAAATTTGTTTTTATACTCTCTGCAAGAGAGAGTATATTGGGTTTGTGCAAAAAAAAAAGTATGTAACAGGCAGAAGGAGGCGTGGCTGACCCCATAAAGTATATATATTCTTGATCAGCATCACAAGCCGAGTCGATATAGCCATGTCCGTCTGTCTGTCCGTCTGTCTGTCCGTCTGTCCGTATGAACAAACAGATTTCAGAGATGGTAAGAGCTACAAGTTTGAATTTGGTCTCTATCGACTCGATATTAAGTCAGTCAATACAAGAATCTTTTTTTTTTCGATGCCACGCCCCGTTCGCCTACAATGTGCAAAAAACTAGAAATACCTCGTAAAAAATTGATGTTTTAGGCAAATATCTCAGTAACTATGGCACTTAGTAACACCAATTTTGGTATGTAGGTTCCTTGAGACGGCATAAATGCATTGTCATTAAAAATTTTGGACTGCCACGCCCCCTTTTCCCACAAAAAATAAAATAATTTGCAAACTTCAATGCCGATTTTAAGGCATATGTTCTTATCGTACAATCTTGTAATTTCAAATTCGTTTGAAGTCAAAATCTATTAAACTATCCTGAAAGTTGCATCTAAATCGGACAATAAACAAAAGAGCTAGACATGTAAGAAAGTTGATAATTGAACGCAATGCCAATGCATGTGTGCGAGCGAGATAGAAACATACAAACATGTGAGCGAACGTTTTCGCTGCTTGTGTAGCGCAGCGGCAGCGCTTCCCGCGAATGCTGGCTGTGCCAACCAATTGTGTATGTATTACATATACACACATACATATGTGCGTGCATACTTTTAATGTCAAATGTATATGTGTGTGTATACATACAATCAGATGTTTTTGTTTCGACGTGTTTTATTGCAAGTACTATCAATTGATATACCCGGATATCGATTTTATTAAAATGATCGGGAATAAAATGCAGAGAGTATTCTACGGTCGGGCGTGCTCGACTGTACTTTTCTTTCTTGTTTTTTAATATATTTTGGGGCTATAAATCAAGGATTGTTTCTTTATCAAGCTGTTTGCAGACCAACTGCTGGTTGTGCACACCCCAAGAGTGATTATTATTATTATTATTATTATTAATATTATTTTTTGCGTGTTGACATTTAATTCGCAGCGCGCCTTCTGGCCCAAAATGACAACAGCAATTTTAACTGATTTAATTGTTGTTGGCAAAAGCACTCAAAGGAGTGTTTATACAATAATCGTCGCACACACCCAGAACACAGGCAGAGAAAGCAATATAGGGAAAGTCGTAAAGTGAGAGAGAGAGAGAGAGAGAGAGAGAGAGAGAGAGAGAGAGAGAGGAAGAGAGAAGGATAGAAAGTGAGAGTAACTCGTAACCCGTTTATAAGCTATGCAAATTGCTTTTGTTTCGGGACCAAGCAATTATGTAAAGTTTGTCAAGCGTGACCAGCTCCAATGCGAATGACGGAGCGCACTGACAACGTGTTTTTTTGGGAGACGGGAAAAGTTTGGGAGTAAAACGGAGCAGCAAATAGCAATACACTTGGGCCAAGTCCACAAGCCGCGCCATCGTGTGAATGCCAAATTGCTGCGAAATTAAGACATTTTCGGGACAAACAAAACAAATAGCCAAAAGCAAAAATAACTTTACTCCTACCAAAATATAGAAAACTGACTCTGCTCACAAAAAGTTAGCTCAACAATTTTCCCATCATTCACTTAACGCTGCTTGAAACAGCAACAACAATTCGATTTGAAATGAATAAAAATGGTTTTTTTATAAATAATTTAAATACTTGAATTCGGAATTCGGAATTCGGAATTCTGGCAACTTTTGTTTCTGCTTCAATCATTTTGGGCATAGTTCAAATAAGACAATTGTAAACGTCTAACAAATAAAATCATTGCTCTTAAATAAAATTTAGAGAGAATTCCTGCAAAACACAAAAATTCGATTGTTTCTTACATTCAGGAATTTTGTACGTTTCATTTGTGGCAAACAATTTTGACAAAGAAATTATTACAAGCAAATTGGTGACTTAAATGGATAATGGAATAAATTTAGTAAGTTTGTGTATTATTTAAAGCTATTCGAATAATTAAAGCTAATTACTTTAACGATAAACAATTTAAATCTTTGAATAAATATTTAGTTATTCTTATCAACTGACAGACAGAATAAGGAGGCGTCTATAAATAGTTTTACAAATAAACCTGCAACTGACTCGGATTCATTGTAAAAACTTGATTGTAGTTCATAAATAATTGAAATTATAGTGAAAACTAAAACGAACTTGAACTCAATTGTTGAATTAAGACGACTATGAGAGACCCTGTACTAAGCTATAAATTTAGGAGGGACTTAAAGTCTACAATTTGGAATTTTAATCATAAAGACTTTTTGTTTACAGTACACAAACTTTTCTCTCTCAATAATTGCACATTCGGAACAATTTTGTTTATATTTCGTAACTGTAGAAAATGTAGTTATATTGACTCAACTTTTCCAGCTGAGATAGAAAATATTTACTTTCCACTTCTTGTTGCACACTTTCCTATTGCTCTAAACTTAACAAACTCATTGCATTAATTAGATACAGAGTCTAAGCCTTTGAACCGATTGTTCCTATGGCAGCTATATGATATAGTGGTCCGATTCGGATGAAATTTTGTTTGCACATGGGATTTGGTGCTAAATGCGTATAGGCTTAATTTGGTTGAAATAGCTCAAAAAAAAATTTTCTTATCAACCGATTGTTCCTATGGGAGCTATATCATATATGAACAGCCTGCAGAGAGAATACACATTTGTACCAAGTTTCATCAAGATAGCTTTAAAACTGAAAGACTAGTTCGCATAAAAATAGATGGGCAGACGGACAGACAGACGGACATGGCTATATCGATTCGCCTGTTGATGCTGATCAAGAATATATATATACTTTATGTGGTCGGAGACGCGTCCTTCAATGCGTTACAAACTTCGTGACAAAATTAATATACCCTCTGCAAGGGTATAAAAACTTGTATGAAAGGTTACAGTCGAGCAAGCCGACCAAGACAGAGCCCGTACTCATTCTAGTGCGCGTTTTTTTATATAATTCACCAATTATCGACTGATTTCCATGGGAGCTATAAGATATGTTATCCGATTATAATTAAACTTGGTAAGGATGGTTAAAATGGTTCCATACACAGAATGTTTGCATTTTGTCCCTGTAGCTTTAGTAGTTTCCAAGTTATGGTGTTATGAAAACGGTAGGAGGCGTGGTAAAAATTTTAAATATGCTTAATGTGACTCGGCTGTTGGTTCTGATCACGAATATATACACTTTATTGGGTCAGAAAAGTCTTCTTCTACCTGTTACGCACATTTCGCTTTTGCCAAACCTAATAGACCCCAGTAATCTTTTTGAGTACAGGGTCCACAAATGGAATACTAAACCAAGTTTGCAAATGAAGTGCAAGCTCAGCGCGAAATTCACACAAAATGAAAACTCCTCCAAAGCGGACGCCTTTTCTGGGGCGTTCACGTTTTTGCATAATTGCCAAAACGCAGCTCAAGCAAAGTGAACGCACAAATGTATGCAACACTTTCTGCAACAGAAAAAAGTAAACTGCAATACGTGCGGACAGTGGAAGTGAAAGATGAAATAGAAGAGAAAAGTCAGAGTGCAGACTCAGAATTTATTTATTTATTTGCGCCAAAAGTAATCCCAAATTAATTAATTGTTAAACTATTATATTTAAAGTAATATTATAAATCAAAAATTAATTTAAAATGAGCTAAGCTTATAAAAAAGGAATTAGTCTGTTAGTTTGTCCTTGGTTTAATAAACGAAACATAATTTGAATCGTTTAGAAGTTGTATAAGAACTTGAAATAAAGTGCAATCTATAGCAACAAATAGGAGTAAAGCGTTTAATTTTGAAAACTTTTGCTCATTTTAACATATGAGTAAAACTTATTTCTATTAAAAGACCCAAAGTGTTAATAATGGCATATATTTTTTATGAATAAGTCCAATTATTTTGAAGCGAAATCTTTAAAAAATTAAAACGAAACTTTTAAAAATCATTAGCTCAAAATAAATTAGCTAAAAAATTAAATTTAAATTAATTTAAATTTAAATTAAAAGAAAAACAAAATGTGTTTTAATTTCGCTGTCCTATTTAACAAGAAAAACTTTTATTTGCTTTCACATAAACCGTTTGCCGCTGTAGTGAAAACTTTTCCTTTACTTTCAAAACAACAAACTGCATTTTTATTTAAATTCTACGTACACCTTTAATTTTTAAATAAAGAAGCAAAATTTGTGCATAAATTTGATTCACTTATTTCTTGATTTTTTCAACTTTTCTGCTTGCTTTTTTCTGTCACAAACTTTGCCAATTGCAATTTATTGTCGTTTTCAGTTTCATTTATGCAGTTTGTTTCTTTTGACAGACTCCTGAAATTTCAGAAGAAATAAAAGAACGGAGAACAAAAAAGTAAAATAATAATACACAGTAATAAGATATGTGTGTGTGTGTGTGTGTGTACGTATGTGTGTGTGTAGCATATCTTAAATGATCATCGTTAGGGCAAATGGCCAAATGGAATTTTGTATTAGTTTATGCAAATTGCTTAAAGGCGGGGCCAGCTGTGCTTTTGCCTTAGGGCAGGTACAGTACTTAAATTTGGGTACGAGTACTACGAGTATAACAACACTCACAGACACACACACACACACACACACACAGCCAGAAGTCGGTTGAAGTGTAAACGAAGACATAGAAACAGTTTTAAATGGATTCAAGTTGAAGTTAAGTTCGTTGCGCTAAATGTCAACTAAATTCAAGTAATTTTCATAAAATGATTGGATTATATCCAAGCGAACCAAAAATATATGCATATTAAATAGGGTGGACCAAAAAAACAATAATAATGTTAAATTCATTGCAAATGCAAATTTAAAATAAAAATTAAGCTTAGTGGAAATTTTAATTAAATTAGCAATGTATTAATTAAAATATTCTTACCCTAAAACTGTAGAAGTTTAAACGATTATTACTGCTTTCAAAGCAGTTTATAATCCCAAAGTAATTACATAAAATCAATTTGACATTTTGTAGGAAATTCCTTTAAGAATCTTGTAAAACAAAGCATGATTTAAGTCCCTATTATATTAACTAAATTGTTATTGTTATTGTGCCCAAATCAAGTTGTCAAACCTGAAACAATTTAAGTCGTTTGTTGCAATAAATCACAAGACTGTCAAATGAAATCTACTTATATCAATTTAAATTACTTTTAAATAAAATGAGCAAAACCCTTTTTTTTTTCTCCATCCTCAACTTCATCTTCTCCTTCTTATACTGAATCTTCCCTCTCGTTCTCTGTCCTGCTTTTACTCTCTTCCTCTTGTTGGTTTCTTTTGTTTCTTTTCTTTTTCTCTTCATCTTTGTAAATTTCAATTTTAATTTATCCCTTTGGTTGTTGTTATTCTCGTTGTTGTTTGGCACCAACGTTTGGTCCACTTGGCGCATACTTGATATTTCATTTTGTGCCCCTTTTTTCAGCTTCTTTAGCCTGCGTTCCTTTTTTCGCACGCACACACACACACACTCACACACAACCACATACTGTGACAGTGTATTGTCAGTTTCAATAGTCGAGACAATCCTGGCTGCCAAGTGTCTTCTTTTGGGTGTATTGACTTTAACCGACTTCTAATATAATAAAAATGCAAATTGTTCAACGCCAACAGCGGCAACAAACTGTCTCATTTATTATTTTTTTTTTTTAATACCCTGTAAATAGATCATCCGAAGCTAGTAGAATGAAACCAATAAAAAGTTGAGAAATATATAATTTAGATTTTTAAATAAAATTACAAATTTTTAAATATATTTTATTTTGCTTAATAAATGTTTTCTAATAAAACAGTTTTAAAACTCATTTATTGTATTAAGTTAATAACAAATTTGAAATTTACAATTATTTTTATTCTCAATTATTTGAATTAAAAATTTTCTTAAACTAAAAATTAATATTTTTCAATACAAATAAGCTGAAATACTTTTTTTACTTAATAAATTAAAAAATTTTTTACATTTTTAAATTTATTTTATATTGATTTAAATTATAAATTGAACTAATTTTAAATAAAATTTCTTTAAATAAATCTGAAAAATTCGAAGCAATTTATTTTCCACTTTTAAATCTATATTTCTTATGATTAACTATTTGAAACTTATTAAAATCATTTGATTTTTTACTAGTAATCTGTTTGTATTCGTTATAGTTTATGACTACTTACAGGGTAGCATCTAGCTAGGCAACTATTTCAGTACTAAAGTCTGCCTTTTCATCGTGCCACACTCTTCTCTATCAGTCGTTTTGTATCTTCTTTGTTTAACGAAGTGAATTTAACTTTTTTTTTTTTACTATGTATTTAGGTTATGCGGAGACACAGTTTGTTGGCCGTTTTAAAGCCAATTTTTGCCCTGTACTCGTATAACTCGCTGACTCTCTGACAGAAGTCTGTCTCCCTCTTTCGCTCTCTCTTTCTCTGTCTTACTCTCTGTCTGACTGTGGCTGACAAACTGACAAAATGACAAACTGACAAGCTTGGGAATCTGGCCAGTTGGTCAAATGGCCAAAAAGTGGGCAACAGAAAAGGAGGTACACACGGTTTGCCTTTTTATGTTTGAGTTTGTTCATTTGGAAGAATTTGGCTTGCTTCACTTGGTCTCCAAGTTCTCCAAGTTTCGGCACATTTTTAGTTTTTGTTCGGGTTTTTTGGTTCTCATTTTATTCAGTACTGTTTTGGCTTAACTGCCTTTCTATACCCTCCTTTATTTATCTCGACAGCTTTCTTTCCCTTTATTCTTTCTTTTTTCTTCATTTTTTTTAAGAAAAAATTTATTATTTGTCAGCAGTTTGTTAGCCTGCTTGCCGCTTCTTTCCCCCCTCTCTCTCTCTGGCTCTCTCTCTCTCTCTCTCTCACACACGCTCTATTGACTATTATTTATTTTCACTTCATTTTTTCATTACCTACCATCGCAATTTAGACGTCTATGTGCGTTTTCTATGCCGATAAGAATTCGTGAGTTTCGTGTTGAATTGGTTAAACACTTGGGTATGCTGAACCTGTGAAAGCAATGGGTCTTTATGACTACAAATATAGGGTACAGTAAATTATGCAAAAAAAAAACTAGAAATCTCTGCTTTTATATGCCAACTCAAAAAGTATCTCACAGTTGATGCTTTGCATAGCTAATGAAGAACATAGATCAAGTAAATAAGTAATAAGAAATCTATAAAATATTAAAACTAGTTAATACAACTATACAACATTTAAAATTAGATAAACGAAACAAATATATAATAAATACAAAAGTTTTGAGCTTTTGATAATGTAAAAAAACAATCACTAAATGTTTGACAATTGTATACCAAGCAATAAGTAAGCTAAATCAGTCGTTAATTATACCCCTTACTCGTAAAGTAAAAGGGTATACTGTCATCGTTGGAATGTATAAAACAGGCAGAAGGAGGCAGTACAAGTTTGCTTTTGTTTTTTGGCACGCCCACTTTAGGGCGTTCTATATTCATGCAAAGGTAAAAACAAGTAAAAATAGTTTAGTACAGAACATTTGTTTATTAGCAATGCTATCTAAACCAAATTTACATAGGGAGTACATATCTAGGGGGTACATATACTGACCAAGTTTAATCCAAATCGGACAACTATATGTATGGGATTTTTCTTCAAAATCGCCCGAAAATATGCTCTAAATATGCATTAGTATGAAAAACTTTTACGTTGACCAAGCAATCTTAACGAAACTCACACAGAATATAGTCGACCATAATATAAACATACTGACCAAGTTTCATTCAAATCGAGCTACTGTATCGTTTAGCACCCATAGGACCGATCGGTTAAATATACGCTCCAAATATGAAAATTTTCTGTGTTTCATAAGCCATCTGAATTAAACTCACTCAACGATGTACTACTATTATTATCATACCCCATTGTTAATAATATAAAATAAAACTGAGTAACATGTATCCTTTTTAGACCCCGGACTCTAAAAAAGAGTATAGGGGTCTATTAAGTTTGTCTGTAGCGAAATGTGCGTAACAGGCAGAAGGAGTCTTTTCCGACCCCAAAAAGTATATATATTCTTGATCAGCATCAACAGCCGAGACGATATAGCGATGCTCGTCTGTCCGTCTGTCTGTCTGTCTGTCTGTCTGTCTGTCTGTCTGTCTGTCTGTCTGTCTGTCTGTCTGTCCGTCTGTCCGTCCGTCCGTCTGTCTGTCCGTCCGTCTGTCTGTATAAACACCTGGATCTTCGAAACTACAAGAGCTACAGCCACCAAATTTGGAATGAAAGTCCGTCTATAGTGTACGCAGTGCAAGTTTATTTTAAATTTTTGCCACGCCCCCCACCGCCCCCGCAAATAGTAAAAATCCATTTTTACATCAACATAACTTGAAAACGACTACAGCTAGAGAGATCAAATTCACACATTATGTGTATGGTACCATTATACCTATACTCCCCAAGTTTGGTCCGGATCGGACAACAGTAGCATACGCGCACTAGAAGGAGTACAGGATCTTTTACAGTCAGAATTAACACAAATTTTTAAGAAATTTGAAACCAAATTTGCCATTTATTGTCAAGATCTAAAAACAAAGACTGAAAATTGGTCAATACACAGATTTTATTCATTTATCGGTGTATTGAACACAATGTGTAATTGTTAACAGAATGTGTTTATGTGTGTGTGTGTGTGTGTGTGTTCTGTAGGAAAACATTTTGATTTGATAGTGTCACTCAGTTGGGACATTCTATGAATTACTAGGACATCGAGATTCATTTTCTGATGTTCCTTTAAGTATTTTTCAAATCACAAATCGGTTTTACCTTAAGAATTTTTTTTTTTTTTTTTTTTTTTTTTGTTTTGTTTCAATTGTTGGGAATAAATGTTTTGAGTTTCATGAATTCAGTCTTGGAAAAGTATCGATGTTTCCTTGGAATTCGAACAATTTTCCAATTGTTTTTCCTTTTTTGTAACGTTGCTGTCACTTTAAAGATTCATTGCTTTAAATGTGATCGTTATTTGCTGTTGTTGTTGCTGTGGCTGTGGCTGCTGTTGTTGTTTCGTTTGATGTTGCTGCTGTTTCTGGTGTCTGCTGTGCTGCTGTTGGTGTCTCAGTTGCTGTTACTGTCACTGTTGTGGGACTTCCATTGTTATTGGCATTTATTGGCCAGCTGGAAATCTTTTTAGTTAACATATTGTTGCTGTTGTCTTCCATGTTGCTGTTCTCGATGCTATTAATGTTGTTGTTGTGGTTATTGTTATTGTTGTTGTTGGTATTGTTGTCGTTTGGCTGTTGCACGTTTATATGCTGCACATTTACTTGATTTGGCGTTGGATTGTGTGTCATATACCAAATGCGAAATTTACCTGCTGGTGTTGCTGATGGCGAGGCTCCATTGTTGCCATTGTGGACAAAAACTGGCGCCTTCGCATTGAGGGCGCCACAGTATGGCATCGGTTGCTGCTGTTGTTGTTGCTGCTGCTGTTGTTGCTGCTGCTGTTGTTGTTGCTGCTGCTGATGTTGTTGCTGTTGCTGCTGCTGTTGTTGCTGCTGTTGCTGTTGTTGCTGCTGCTGCTGCAGCTGCTGCAGTTGCTGTTGCTGCTGTTGTTGCTGCTGTAGCTGCTGTTGTTTTTGCAACTGCTGTTGTTGCTGCTGTTGATGCAACTGCTGTTGTTGCTGGTGCTGCTGTTGCTGTAATTGCTGCTGTAAATGTTGTTGCTCCTGCTGCAAGTGTTGCAACTGTTGCAGCTGTTCCATTTTCTGCTGCTGCTGCAGTTGTTGCAGCTGTTGCATCTTTTGCTGTTGTTGCGGTGACACTTGTTGCTGCAACTGTTGCTGCTGTTGTTGGATTTGCTGCTGCTGTTGCTGCAATTGCTGCTCTTGTTGCATTTTTTGTTGCTGCTCTTGCAAATGTTGTAGCTGTTGTAATTTTTGTTGCTCTTGCAAGTGTTGCAACTGTTGCTGTTGCAGCTGCTGTTGCTGTAACTGCTGCTGCAGCTGTTGTTGTAGCTGTTGTTGCTGCAGCTGCTGTTGCTGTTGCTGAAACTGTTGCTGTTGTAGCTGATGTTGCATAGCTTGCGGCTGCGTCTGCTGTTGTTGCTGTTGTAACTGTTGTTGCTGCATCATTTGCTGATGATGTTGCTGTAGCTGCTGTTGATGCTGCTGCTGCTGTTGCAACTGTTGTTGCAATTGCTGCAGCTGCTGAAAATTGACTTGTTGCTGCTGTGGTTGCATATTTTGTGCCTGCTGCTGTGGCTGCTGTACAGCTGGCATCATTTGGCTGCCAATTGGTGGCTGATATTGCTCCTGGTGCTGCTGTTGTTGCTGATGTTGTAGCTGCTGTTGATGCTGATGTTGTTGCTGCTGCTGCTGTTCCTGTTGTTCCTGTTGTTGCTGCTGTTGTTGTTGCTGTTGTTGCTGCTGCACAGTTGGCCCCATTTGACTGCCAATTGGTGGCTGAAATTGCTCCTGCTGTTGCTGTTGCTGCTGCTGCGGATCTTGCTGCTGCTGCTGCTGCTGCTGCTGCTGCATATGATTCCTTGCCAGATCCTGTTGCAACTGCCAATGCAGCTGACGTTTCAGCAATACATTCAATTGCCGCAACTGCAGCAATGTCTGCTGAAATAGCTGTCGATTTGGCAACGATGGCAACATCTGATCAATACACTGAACCAAACGACGTGTCTGCTGCTGAGCGTGCAGCAATTGCACCGTCAATTTCTGCATCTGTTCCAGCTGCAATGGCAAATTCTCATACGACGAAGGCAGCGTCGACTGCGGCAGCGCTTGCGCCAGCGACTGCGCCTGCAACTGAGCGTACAATTCGGACTGCGTTGAGATTGGCATCGGCAGAGATGTTGTCTTCTTGGGCATATGCTTCTGTCCACCAGATTTGCCGTCCAATAAATCTTCCGTAAAACGCCAAGGCTCATACTGATGACGTTCCCGTTCAAATTGACGCTCGCGTTGCCAACGCAACCAGGCATCCAATTCAGCAGTAACTGTAGGAGCACCTCGCTGAAAATATGTGAAAATTTCAAAATAGGGAAACATTTTGGCAGAGTTTTCTTATGGCTTTCACTTGGAAAAGCATATTTTCCCCAACTAAATGCAGAACCTTTGATTAAACGAAGTTTACAAGTTGTTATAGCGTTTTGTAAATTATAATTAAAAATGTTATAACTCACTAAAAAATAAAGGAAAATTTAAGTAGTGATTTCTATTAGCTTTGGCATTGTATTGCCTTTAAACCAACACAAAACCCGTTAGTTAACTTAACTAGTTTTTATTACTTTTTTAAATAGTAAAGCTCTCTAGTACTATATGGGAAAAAATGAGTTCTGTCTAGTTTACTTAACTTACTGTTATAACTATTTAGTTAAGTATTACTCACCATTTGTGGCATTTGTCGACCATTTGACCATTGATTCTCCTTGTCCGAATTCAGATTGATATTAAGACTGTTCATCGCAGCCAATCTTTCGGCACGCTCTGATCCAATTGGTGCCAGTTTCTGCATTTCGTCCATAATTCTATTTGGCCTATTTAATTTTGTTTGTTTTTAATTCTATTAAAAACTGGTAATGCCAGTGGTAGAATTTATTGTTAAATGTTCAGTTCCATATCCAAATGAATTTTCTACCAAAGCCTTCTATACAATCTAATTTATATCAATCAAAATTTTTTGACATATAAATCAACTTACACTGACAGTTTGCAGTAGTTATCGATAGTTAATATTTATCGTTAATCATATTTAATTTTTGAAAATTTTCACATTTTTCATTTTTAATTTCTAACAACTTTTTACTTACCCGACTTGAATCTCAAAACACTTTACCACCTCTTAAGTCTCAAGGAACGTTTCAGAAAATTTCCAAGAATTTTCTAACTTATGAAATCCAAAAATCTTAGAGATTATTAGTAGTTTGTTTTGTGCTTTATTTATTAAAAATAATTATGTTATCTATGCAGAGTTTTAGGTAATAAAAGTTGCTATTTTGAGTTTAAAACAATACTAAAAACAATTCAACAAAATAATTTAAAATATTTATAACAAAAAACAAACTGTTTGCTAGGGTTTCCAACAGTTTTGAATGTTTTTTGTATTAAATGTTATTTATCGATACTTAAATATCGTTTCTTTCTAGTAAAAAGTTTTATTTTAATTTAAATGATTAAAAGTTTAGTGATTTAAAAATAATTCTTATTTTTTTTGCCCCTTTTTTATTTAAGGTCGAATACGCCACAACCGAGTCCGTGGTGACTGTGGATTGGGAAAATGGTTTTGTCGAGGCATCTGCAGCCAAAAACGACAACATTACGCAGGTAAATTTATGGTAACTCCTACCGATTGATATCTGCCTAATATGTATTATATATATATATATCTTAAGGTATTCAAAGAGCTGCTAGCACAGGCGAAAATCACCTACAATTTGAGCCCAGCATTGCGTCGACGTCGCCAGTCATTGCCCCAGCAGATTGGTAACAATGGACCGGGCACACCACTGCATCATCATCACCATCATCATCATCATCACAATCAGCAGCAGCATATGCTGCAGCAGCAACATCAGGCAACGTCTCATAGTTCCGGCTCTGGTTCGGCATCCACATCGTCGGGGGCTGCTGGCGGTGGGCATGGCTCACATACACCGACCCCAGCTCAACTGCAGCATTTGCAGCGCATTCAGGAGCGCAGTTTGGGCTCCAAGCGTAATTCCTGCACAATTTCCTAAGCATTCGATTAGTAACATCTTATTTTTCATGCCCCCTTTACCAAGCCATTTTCCCTTTCACAAAAAAAATACTAAAAACTTAAACTGAACAAACGGTCTCCTACAAATGGTTTTCAATGTTTCACAAAATAAATACACAAATGACTTATTGAAATATACTTACAACAAAGAATACAAAGAAACAACAACAAAAAAAAAGATATTTAAAATAAAAGGAAAACACTTAAAACTAATAACTGATAACTACAACTATATAATGGTTTACACTAATGAATTTACCAACTATTATAGTCAAAACTCGAGTGTACCTCTTGCTAATCAATTTAGTACCTCTATTTTTTTCCAGCGAATTTTCGCTCTCTCTCTCTCTCTCTCTCTCACTATCTTTCTCTCCTTCTGTCTTTCACTTAATCTATCTCTATCTCTTTCTCTTGTGCTATGTCTAGTTTTTTGGAACACGACACGACAATATCTGAAGCGAAACGTTTCCAAAAAACACAATACAAAAACAAAATGAAATGCAAGACCAAAAAACAAAAACAAATCCGACTATAAAATTACAAAAAAAAAAAAAAAAAAAATACCAATTTTGTTATTAGGAAGAAAAAATATTAGTAAAGATTTTTAGAAATAATCTACAACTTTTCGCCGAAACTCAACTAATAACTTTAAAAACTACAAAATCAGACAAACATGATTAAGATTAATAAAAAAAAAAATTAATAATAATAATTAAAATAATAAATGAAATAAAGTCAAGTAAAGCGCCCAAATTGTAGGCAACTATTGAACCGCTCCTGCGGCTGCGAATAAATGTATGTGTGCGAGTGTTGGTATGTGTGGGTGTTGTATGTGTGCGTGTTAATTTCATTAAAAGATAAGGGTTGCAGTCCAAGCTAAAGGGTTTTGTTCTGCGGTAAGAGCGGTACGAGCTTTCATGCTTTAAAACCTGCTTAATTTTTCAAAAGTTATAAATTTTTTAAACAAAATTCAAATGCAATTTTCGAAAACCAAAATCCCTCTGTTTTCCAATATTCCCCGACAGTTCCTAAATTATATTCTAATCCTTTTTTTTTTTTTTGAGTTGGTGTGAGTCCCATGTGTGTGTAGAGTTCAAAGTTGAAGCTTAAAGCAAATGCATAGTACATAAAATGATTAGAATTAAATGTTTTAATTTTATTTAAATGATTTTTTTTTTAAATTTTATTAAAATATTTATTATTCATTATTAGCATGTATTGTACTGTAGTGGAGTAAAAAGCTAAAAAGGTTAAGATTGAAAACGCAATGAAAACACCAAACAAAATGAAACTAAGGCCAAAGCATAGTAACAAAAAGCAACTAGACAAGAAGGGAAATTGTTTGTATCGCATTAATATAAAAAAAAAAATACCAAATAACATTATATATACAAAAATATATATATATATATATATATATATATATATATATGATAAAGATAATAGATCTTAAAGCTATCCATAATAACTTAGAGAAATATGTGTGTATACAACTACAACTACAACTACAACTACAACATATTTGTGTATGTGTCTGTGTTAAATACTTCAAATATACTAACTAAATACTATATACAATATATATATACTAGCATCATACCAAGTATAATGGCTCGATTCTAATTGGATAAAAAGCGCTAAACAAAGAACAAAAGAAAAAATACTTCTATGGATTAAAACTGAAATATATCGATCGTTTTGGTAAATGCGGGCAATGCCGCGTCATACCCGCAAATTCCAGACCCTGTATACCATATAAATAAGCAAATTACTTAAATGATTGACGAACATTAATACATATTGTGTTTGCTTCATTGAAAGTTGGTTTCTCCTTGACATGACGTCATAAAACCAACCATACACACACACACACATATATATATGTCTATATATAGTATATATGTATAATGCATTATCTATTGTGCAATAAGAGAAATAAAACCGAATTCAAAGAAAGCTCAAGTGTGTATTATTTGAGTGTTATATTAACTATAATCAAAAAGTCCATAAAAAAAAAAACTATTAAAAAATGGCAAAGAAGAAGAAGAAGAAGAAGAGGAAAAGAAAGCATACATACAAGAAAATTGATTAATATTTAAAATATTAATACTATATCGATATGTTACAATAAAGAAATGAAGAAAACTATGTGAATTTATGTAATTAATAAAATCAAATCGTTTTATTATTAAAGTAGCGCATATTCATGTGACATTTTGTGTGTATACAAACATTATATAATTACATTAATCTATAAAATATAAACAGCGAAATATAATGATAAAAAAATATTCAATAAATTCGCAGAAGAAATTCCTCTACTCCATCCAGTTTCAATACAATATTTAATGAAAAAAAAACCCGCTTTTTAGACAGTTTGCAGCTGATATCCTATTTACCAACACATATTGAATTTATTAATAATAGTTATATTTATATGTCTTAAATTAAAAAGTAAATAATAATTTATGTGATTTATTTTATTAGATAGCGCATTGTGACTAAGACTTTATCTCCTTTTCTAACTGTATCTCTTTCTTACTCACTCAGCATTTTACTGCAGGCAACTTAACTAGGCACAGTGGGCGTTGCCAGATCGATCAATTTCAAAACCAACTGTACTTTCGCTTAATTTAAGCAAACTAGTGACGAAAATGTCGCATTTTTCATATTAACTTACATTCAGTTTACAATGCGCAATTAAATGCAAAATTTTTGGGTATATCGAAGAGAGAGGAGAGAGGAGAGTTGAGAAACCAAGCAAGGCCACATTGAATTGACTAGAGCGCTTACAGATGACGCTAAATTAAGGCAAATACCAAATTCTTCAGATAACTTATTGTACCACTTACTCGAATCTATATATATTTGGTACTATAGTTGTGCTATATATGCATTGATCTGTACTTTAAACTGGAGCTTAAGGTTGTGTCCGCTGTATACGCCGCTGCAATTTCTAAATGACATTTTATTGATGTGAATTAAAACACAAAAAAAAAAAAAAAAAAAAAAAAAAAAAAAAAAGAGAGAAAATTTATAAAAGAAATTAAATATAAAAAATGGAAATTAAAAAATATATATTATGCGTGTGTATAACTCGTACTTGTCATTAGCGCTCTCCAGTGAATAAGTATAAAAAAAAAAAAAAAAAACATATATAAAAAAAAATTTTTTTTTTTTTAATTTAACTTTTTTTGTTAGTTTTTTTTCGTAGCTTTTTAATTTTTCCCAAGTTCCTAAGATAAACTATTTATGTACGAATTATATTTATGGTATAAATAACTGTTTCCCATACAAACAATATAAGAAAAGTATAAATCATATATCGGAAATATATATTACATATACGAGAATATACATGAAGACATACATACATACATACATAAATACATATGTATTGAAAAACATACTGAAAATGCGGCAATACATATACATACACAAATATACACCTAAATATATAAATATATATTTATAATTATAAATGTAATAAAAAAAAGCGTAAAAACAATAAAAAAAAAAATGAATAAAATAAATTGAAATAAAATGGAATTTTAATTGTTTATTTTTTCCTTATGGTAAAAACCAATTACTCAATTGGGATCAAATGAAAAATGTTCCCTTGAAAAGATGTCTGACGCGGGCTGATTGCTATGGCTGCATTTAAAATTAATCGATTGATTACGTCGATAACATGTCAAGATTCTTATCATGTAATTCGCTCTATTAAAAAAAACTTAATATTAACAGTCAGAAAAATAATTTAAATGTTTTAAAACTTTAATTATGCAACAATGTTTCATTGCTGCCAAAGTATTTAATTTTTAAGCCAATTAAAAAATGTTAACGTTTTGCAGCTGACTATCGATATATGCAAATTGATTGATTTATGCTTTGAATTATTTTTTTAAAATAGAACTAAAAAGTATTTAGCCATATATATATATATCGAGTTTCGGTCAAAATATTTAACTTTAGCTTAAACTAAAACCACGTGTCTTTGCATTTAATATCGATAGGCTTAAACTTATCGATTGCACAGACTTTTTGAATGTTCGGCGCCATTTTATTTGCTATCGGTAAACTGCTTGCTATGTTAAGTAGCTAGAAGTATGCTTCGCTAGCTGCTTGCTATAGCACTCAACTTGCAAGTTCTTAACGTTTACAAAAGAAATCGTTAAAACGTATTATTATGAACACACACACACACACACACACACACATAAATGACATGCACCTGTGTGTGTGTCTGCACACTGTCTGTTTACTAAATTATTTATTTGTTTTTCGCAATGTTTCGTTGATAATGCAAAAAGGGGTGTGGCAAAGCGACATAACGGAAAAAAGTAATCAATAATAATGGTCATATTACGGTTAAACGGCATGGGGGTGTGTGCAAACTATGTGTATGTGTGTGTGTGTGTGTGTGTGTGTGTGTGTGTGTGTGTGTGTGTGTGTGTGTGTGTGTGTGTGTGTGTGTAACAGCGACAATAACAAAACACGAGCACAAGGCCAAACAAATAAGCGTAAAAAGGACCATGTTCAAGGTTAAAGTCAATGTTGCACACCGAACTATATGCGACTACCAAATACACTATAAACAAAGAGACAGAAAGAGAGAGAGAGAGAGAGAAAGAGAGAGAGATATTGAGTAAGATATGAGTGAACAGCTTTTAACACAAAGTTGAGTTAATAGTTTGAAATACTTAGAAACAATTTTAACTGCTTATAAATTCAAATAGTTTAAGTCTATTTTGACTATATTACAGTATTTAATTATAGTTAAACAAAACCATATTATAGTGCATATACCCTACAAACAACCAGTGTTAAAGCAATGCAAACAGGACAATGTCTTTCAAAACAGACGCAGGCGCAAACATGTTCACGCTGCGTATGAGTAATATATATATTTGTGAGTCTGTATTGGTAGTGGTATGTGTGTGTGTGTGTGTGTGTGTGTGTGTGTGAGTCCCTTGGTGTTTGTGTGTGTGGCACGTAGTACTCACGTTGTGCCTCGTGTTACAACTGCTGAGCATTCTACTACGCTTACTACATTGCGAGGCTTGTGCCTTCGGTTATTGGGTCTCTGGGTCGTATCTGTGTGTGTGTACATGAGAGTATGTGTGTGTGTGTGCGTGTGTGTGTGTAACACTGTTTGTGTGTGCCATGAGGCCATGGCCATCTGTCAGCAGCAGTTGCAGAAGCCGAAATCGAAACCGATATCCGAAATTTTTGTAAGCGGATTCGCGGCGCCTTCGACCCTAACAAAATACAAAAAAAGAAAAAAAAAAAAATGTCGCCCCGTTGTCATCGTCATTGTAAACTGGCCAGCAAGTGGCACGGAGCTCAACTTGCAACGCGTTGCGCACCGCAAACAATTCGCTTTGTTATTGTTATTGTTCTTGCAGTTCCGGGTTCTTGTTGTTTTTGAATTAAAGCGACCGCCTAAAAGTATGCTACGCGCTTTTTCACCGAATTCATCAGTTTTTGGAGGAAACAAATCAAAATTCAAATAAATAATTTGCATAACCCGCCGGCCGGCAATATGTGTTGTTGTTGTTGTTGTTGTTGTTGTTGATAATGTTGTTGTTGTAATATTGCTCGACATATGGTAGCAATATTGCCAACTGGCGCCAAACTGCGCACATTGGAAAAAGTACCCAAAGGATTTCAACTGCAAGTGCAAGTAAATACAACTGCCACACCCCCCAGGACCTCAGGCCCTCACTGCCCATTCTCCACCCAACACCCCATCTGTGGCATGCAATGCAACGTGAATGTGCTTGATGCTGCATGATTCAACTTGTTCGCAACTGTAAGTAAGAGTAGGAAGTAGCTGTAACTACATATTAATCAATCTCTGAGTATGTGTGAGTGTGTGGGTTTGATTGGCTATAGACACACGGCAATAGTGCATCAAGGGTGCAAGTGCACATGTTTTTTTTTTTTTTTTTTTTTTATTGTGTGTGGTGAGCAGGAGTTGAAAGAACTTCGCATATAAAACAAGGAGCTCTGCTTGCAACAATCAGATATCTTTTGGCGCCGCAGCTAATCACTTCGATCAAAAAGAAAAGATTAAGTAAGTTCAAGTTTATGGCAACCCTGGAGTTCCAATTTAGAGTCAAAGAAAACCTACTTAGTTATTTAAAAACAACAATTTTATAAACAAAAAAAACTACGAAGAAATGCAGTGGTATTTTTTTATATTTTTTAAGCAAAATGTGCAATGACAACCCTGGAACATAAGTTAAAAGTTAAACATATACTATTCTATTGTTCCAAAGAAATAATTTGTTATTTTAAAAAAATTTAAAAAAATAATTTTTTTCCTTTTTTTTAAGCAAACTGTGTGATGGCAACCCTGAAATTGAAATCGGAAAGCAACATAAATTTGCTTTGTAGTCCACAAACAAAACATTCTTTAACAAACAAAACTACAAATGTTCGACGACATTTTTTTTGGTAAGCAAATTTTGTGATGACAACCCTGCAGTTGAATAAAAATTCTTCAATACTGATAAAACAAAAATTTCTTAGAATAACGAATCTACAATAGTGAAGTTGTGAAGTTTTTTTTTTGTGAAAAGAGTGAGTGATGACAACCCTGAATTTAAAATTGAGAATCAAACATTTTTTTCTTTGTTATTCAATAATAAAACTAAATTTAAACAACACTTCAGTAAAAAACAAAAAATTAAGCCTGGCAACCCTAAAAGTTAAATAGTGCACAATGCAATAGTTTCGTAATTATTCCAAAATAAATTCCAGCAATCGCTTAATGATAACTCTACATAATAATGAACAAGTACATTTTATGCAGTGAAGATCAATTTGTTGGCTGGCAACCCTATAACACAATGAGCAATTGGTTAATTATAGTAAGTAATAAGTTATTCATTAAAAAAATTAAAAAAAAAAAAAGAATCAGAATTAAACGGAAACGGAAACATTTTTGGTTTTCCTGCTCTGTTTTATCTATACTCTCTCTCTCGCTCTCTCTCGCTCTCTCTCTCTCTCTCTCTCTCTCTCTCTCTCTCTCTCTCTCTCTCTTTCACTCTCCTTCCCCCTCTGTCTTTCTCTTTTTTTATCTTTGTCTTAAAAGGATTTTTATATGTTAATATATTTAAGAACAGATTTTTTGACTCCATACTCTGAGTATGAAGTACAAATAACAAGTAAGAAAGGCTTGCTCGACTGTAAAAGACCCCGTACTCATTTAAGTGCTCTTTTTCCATACAAATTACCAAATTGTCCAATGGGAGCTGTAGGATGTATATAGTTGTCCGATCCGGACCAAACTTGGTGAGGATCGTTATAATCATAGCATACACATAATGTGTTTGGTTCCGATAGCTCAACTCCTTTCCAAGGGGGCTTTGGCAACAATTTGACAAGAACTTGATCTGTCTGACGTATAGATGGACTTTCATTACAAATTTGGTGACTCTAGCTCTAATAGTCTCTGAGATCTAGATGTGCATACAGAGGGACGGACATTACTATATCGTCTCGGCTGTTGATGCTGATCAATAATATATATACTAACTTAATGGGGTCAGAATAGCCTCCTTCTTAAAGAACCTAATAAGCTCCAGTACTCTTTTTGAGTACTGGGTCTAAAATTGTGCATAGCAGACGGAAGGAGACTTCGAGACTCTATAAATTATATAAATTTTAGATCACCTGATTCGAAATAGTGTCTGCCTGTTTAAACACTTTGATCTCAGTGACTATAAAAGTTAAAAGAACAAATTTTTTAATGATAATCCACCTGAACATTACTCAATCACTCCTATTTTCAATTTTTGACACACCCCCTAGCGACTCAATCATCTCAATCGACTTCCGTTCAAATTCAAAGTCATTGAAATTTATTGCTAAATTCGGCAAATCTTAAAATAATCATTAAAGTTTTCTAAATATCTCAAATTTTACTTTAATTCAATTTCAAAATCTGAAAATATAAATCTGCGATATAGCTTTCAGTATGTGTAGCATCTGGAATTACTCACAGCGTTATCAGATTTGATACAAATACCAGAGCAAACTCGTACGACCCTTGAGCTATAAGTAGTTTGTGGCTATTCTCAGGCTAAATATACATGGGAAATGGGTATAAAAAGTGTGTATATGTATGTATATATATATGTATGGTATGCGTACCATATACGGGACCATACCCTCATGCTGGAGAATAACATTATAACGGTCACTACACACACACACACACATACACTTGAACACACACTGATAAAGGCGACGTTAGGTTAGGAAACTGGGAACTCGGACTGATAAAATTCAGAAACAGAAAATTACAAAAAAAATGAGAAACCGCGAACAGGAATTTAAGACCGATACATGAAGTAAAAAAGGTTGTGAAAAATCAGATGAAGGTTAAGAATAATAAAAATAAAAATAATAATAATAATAATAATAATAATAATAATAATAATAATAATAATAATAATAATAATAATAATAATAATAATAATGATAATAATAGTAATAATGATAATAATAGTAATAATAATGATAATAATAATAATAATAATAATAATACTAATAATAATAATAATAATAGTAATAATAATAATAATAATAATAATAATAATAATAATAATAATAATAATAATAATAATAATAATAATAATAATAATAACGATGATTATAATAAACCTATAACTAAAGGGGTCTATTAAATTTGTTCACGACAGCTTAATATATCCTTATATATTCTTAATCAGCATTAACAGCCGATCCAATATAGCGATGACCGATAATAGCAACAACCGACAAATTTCGAATGAAATGACATCTATGAATCACTCAGTTATTTGGATTATGTTGTTTTTTAAAGGCCCCCAACAATTTGGAGCCCTATTTTCGGAAAACCACAACACAGAAATCTATCTCAACCAAAACCATTTATTGTTCCCAAATTAACTTGGGATCGAATATAATATATAAATATATATATATAATATATAAATTAATCAAATCAATCCTTCTGGAGTATCGAGTATTTTAAAGTCCACTTCCTTAACTTTCCTTCTTCTTTCCTTCTTGTGATTTTCTTAAATAATTAAAGTAGCCTGAAATTATAAATCAAAATATATATTATGAATGCTGAAATCGGAAGGTTTTTGGGTTCTTAGTGTAATTACTTTTCAAAATTTTAAACTGTACTTTGTTATCGAAAATCTTTTAAAAACTTTTGTTGGGTTTTCCAAATTATATTTACCCAAGCAAATTATAGAAAGAATTAAATAAAAATTAGTTGACTGGGATCAAAAAAGTATAACCCATACTATATAGTATGTATATATGTATATGTTATGACTTATGCTCTGCTACATAGTGATTTTGGAATGCTGCCGTTTCTGGCGGTTGGGAACCTTGATATGTGGGTGACTTTTAAACCGATAAGCTATATGGGAAGGCGGAGATTTCAGAGAAACAGAGAACAAGAACAAGAGGAATAAGTAAACCTAAAGACATAGTAATAATTATTTAAATGCATATGTTAATGTTGTATTGTTGCTGTTGTTGTTGTTGTTGTTGTTGTTGCTGTTGTTGTTGTTGTTGTTATTGCGGTTGCTGCTCTCGTGTGTGCGGGTTAAGATTTTTCGTTGGAATGCTTGTGTTGCTTGGCGTTTCATATATTTATCAGGCATTATCCTAATCTATACATATATGGTATATATGTGAATGTTCTTGTGTGCGTGTGTGTGTGTTTCTTGCCGCCACAAGCTATCCCGGGAGCGATTTATAAAGCCGCCGAATCGACTCAGCTGGCAACAGTTAATATCGGTTTGTCGTCAAAGCAACAGCACCAGCTTCACCAGCCATAACACGCTAAAGAATAAAAACTGTTATATTTTTTTTTTTAAGTGCTACAATTTTTTTACTTATATTTTTTTGTTTTTGTGTTGGAAGTGATAAAGTGTTTTGTGTAAGCGCATTGCATGTGAGTCTTTCATTTGGCGCGCTTAGCTGCTTTTCGATACGATATTGCTAGCTGCCTTGTGAAGGGCTTACGTGTGATTGTAAATCAACTAAATTGTTTTGAAATAAATACAATAAATGCAGTGCTCAAGCTTAGCATCAAGCAGGCGCATGGATTTCAAATTGCGCGCCAACAGAACTGTAAAATGCAACCCTGTAATTTAACAGCATGGTGCTACTCTTAACAGCACTACTCCTGATTTTAACAGAATTGCTCCTCATTTTAAAGGCTTTGCTCCACATTTAAAAATATTATCTCTGATTTAACAGCATCATCGATAATATCGACTGTGACATCGATTGTTGTGCACCTCTGGCTCCAAGAGCTAGAACAAAATAAAAAAAATATAAAAAAAATAGAGAAAAACAAAAAAAGAAGCAAAAATAGAATAACTCGAAAAAAACGTGAAGAAACAGCAGTGCGCAAATGTAAAATGCCGCTGTGATAATAAATTTGGACGACGCAGCGGCAGCCGCGACCCATAAACTAAAATCCCACAACATCGTTGGCGGCGGCGTCGAGAACGCGACTCCTAACGCGCGTGTGTGTATATTTTTGTTGTCAGTTGCCAATCTCTGGATGTGTGCCTCCATGTGTGTGTGTGTGTGTCTGTGTTGGTGCCAATAGTGTAGATGTGCATAAATAATACATGCATACATACCATACACCGTACACAAATGCATATGTATGCGTGTGTTATCAATAGAAAAAGTCGACGACAGTAGCCCATCAAAGCAAGCAATCATACACGCAGGTGCGTACATACTTAAAATTACAATTTTTTTTAATATATACTCATGCATATGTTCGTTTGTATGTGTGTGTTAAGCGCGACGCAGCCGTGAAGAATTTTCGATTTTCCACTGCAATTTCGCACTGGGCCTGCTCCGCGCCAGGCACCAATACATAGACCCATACACATGCATGCATGCATATATACAAATCCACAAACATAGACAGCGGTGCATGTGTGTGTGCACGCGCAGGGCAACGCGAAAGTTTCAGAGCAGACAGCCGCAGTAAGCAAAAAGTTTTCACGCAAAATCCGATCCAATTGAGCAGCAACGAAACAAAACAAACAAAACAAAAACAAATTCTGAATGCCACATGAATTTGCATGCGCTGTCTCAGCTATTTAGGCTTAATTCTCTATGTAAAATCTAATTGAATTCATCAGGCGCGTATGCAAACAAAATGGCGTCGCTCTATATACCTGCATACATACAAATCTGTTGTGTCCGTGTGTGCATGTATATGTGTGTGGGTGTTTGTGACTTTTATTAGATAATCCATTTGAGCCTTTGGGTGTCCTATTAGTGTTACATACACACACACTAAATGTGTGTGTGTGTGTGTGTGTGTAAGTGAACGTAAATAATTCTAGTTGCTTTTTGTCTACCATCGGCAGCGGCACTGTTACAATATAATTTGAATTTCTACTGCGAATGTCCTTAATCAAACATGCGCCGTTTCGTTTTTTTAATTTAACAATTTCTTTAGCAGGCTTTTTATCATAAAAATTGCTGTGGAATAAGTTCATTTACATTGGCATACATTGCGTATGCGTAATACATAATTCCCAAGTTGCCATTGCTCGTTTGCTTTTTGCTTTGCTATTTTCATCTTGTGCTTTTCCCTCTCTTTGCCATTCCAATTCCAAGTACAAATTCCAATTCGAATTTTTTGGACTTTTCATGCGGGTGAACGCAGGCATTTATGCATGTGCGTGTGTCTGTGTGTGTGTATTTGTGTATTTGTGCCTGCCTGTATGTATACATGCATAATGCCCAGTGTGGGGGTGCATGGGGGTTGGAAAACATAGCCCACCCTTGAAATAAGGGCAGGCAGATACACACAGCAGCCCGCAGCTGTGCGGGGCACCCCTTTGGACACATAAAGCTTTAACTATGCACATTGAACGGGACACCATTGTACACATTCAAAATGTGTACCTTTTTTTCATATTGTTGTTTTGTAGGTGGTTGAATTTTGGTTTAGGAATGGGAACTGGTAACGTCCAAAATTCTTATTTGAACAAGCCAAAACAAGTACAGTTCCAATTGGAATCATTTTGACTCATTTTTACTCTTTGCGTTTCATTTTCTTTATTAAAACAACAAAATAAATATGAAACAGGGCATGCGTTGGCTATTTGTACGCGTCGATGTGTGTGTGTGTGTGTGTGTTGGAGTGGGGGGAATTGCAGGCATTTTGGGTGTTGGTGTGCGCCGTCGCCACTGCTGCGACCGCCGCATGCGTAACTTTATTTTTTTTTTTTTGTTGTTTCTTTTACATTCTTTCCTATACGTTATCGTCTTATTGTTTTTGTAGACGTCGCGTCAAGTACAGAACGCCGCACGGGCGCTGAGAAAGCGCGAGAGAGATTAAAAAAAAGCTCGCTCTCTTTAGAACGGGCCAGCAAGTGAGCAAGTGAGCAAGCGAGCGAGAGGCAAACATGACAAAAACAATAGCTATTGATTATTTATAATGTGGAGCGCCGAGAAGAGCTGACTGCTTGTGCATGTGTGTGTGTGTGTGTTTGGCGCAGAGCGCGCTGACGCAGTGGGAGAGCTGCCTGAATGCATGTAGAGCTGCGTGTATTTAGAACAGATTCTAGGTGACGAGCGCATGCACTTACTTATGTGAGTGTGCGTGTGTGTATGTGTGATTGTTTGTAAGCAGCGCAGCTCGCTGAAAAGAGCAGCAACAATCACACGAAAGAAGCGCAGAAAAACAGCTTTTGTGTTTTTATTTCAATGATGTAGCTACACGACTACAAAAAGCTTTTCCATAAAAACAAAAAAAAAACACTTGGCTGCAAACGGAGCTCTCTCTCTCTATCTCTCTCTGTGGCATCTTCGCTTGTCTCTCTTTGAAAATGAAACAAAAATAGCCCTAGGCGATAATAGAAAAATGTATTGCCAGTGTGATCAAAGCGCAGGCGTCAAGTGTGACCCTCACTTTTGAATGTAGAAACCACAATAAAAACACATGCAATGAAATCAATGCATTTTTTGTGCTTGGCAAGTGCAGCCTCTAACTATCTCTTTTTGTCGCTTACGATAATTGGCCTGAGTTTTTTTCAAACGGATTAAATTTGTGGCCAAAAAAGAAACGAAAAAAATCAATTAGAAATTGTCGCTAGCGCATTTCATATAGTTACTTTCACGCATTGTTGGGCAAATCCAACATGTGTGTGTTTGTGTGCGACTGTGTGTGTGTGTGTGTCTGTAACTGACTAACAAAGCTTGTAGCATGCTTCTCAGCGCCTTTAGCCAAACTTTGCGCAATGTCAACACACACATGCACACGCACACACACACATCAAAGTATGTGAGCATTGCGCACGCACCACCAAAGAACAACGAAATCAAAACATCAGCATACAGTAGCGGCCAGCAAAATATGTATAGCTTAAAAAAATTAATAAATAAAGAGACTTTTGTTATTTGGGTTTCTCAGTTATGACTTAATTGTATGACCATGAGTGTAAATCGATATTTTTGAATTATCAGATATACATAAATTTTTTTCTACCATTTGTATTTGTACATTTCTGTAACAGTTATATATACGTTCGTCTGTTGTAGGGTGTAGCACACTTTTTACGGCCACTACTGTAACTATCTGTCTAATTGTCTGACCGGCACGCGCAAGTGAATCAAGTTTACCTAAGCAACTACCCCGCTCTGCTAATCTTCTAGGGGGTTGTTCCCACTCTACTATATTTTGTTGGTGGTGGTGCGGCTTGCGTATGGTGTGTAGTGTCGTGTTGGTGGTGGGTGGTGCAAGCAGTGCATGCGTAGCCATATGGCTGATAATATTTATCGGGCAATGTATAAACTTTATGATTATTGTTCAAGCGCAATGCGTTTGCGTGCGTTGTTGTTTTTGTTGTTGTTAGGCTCTGCTGCTGCTACGTCGTCTTGAAGTTCTGCTACTACTGCTGCTGCTGCTGCAGTGCTTGTGGGGGATGTTTCTGATTCGCTTTTGGGGGTAGCTGCGCAGCCCCTTTTGTTAACACGTCTCACACATGCAAACACAGTGGCACGTACATATCTACATCCATATGGATACATATACACACACAGTGTACATAGTATAGTTGTCTCTCTTACGCTTAAAAAGAAGGAGGCATGTTAGGCTGGGCACGCATACAAGTGACAGCTTTTGACCTGCTAAGAGTAGCTTTTTGCTAAAAGCTTTCAATATGTGCGCACCTTAACTGCCCTGCTGAGCTTGCAGCCTAGCGGCTAACCACAAAAAGGCAAAAGGAAAATACATACACAAAAAAGCAAAAGTTTCTTTTTTTTTCCTCTTTGTATTTGTTGTTTTTCCGCCCGCTTTAACAACAACGATACAAACACATACATACTAACATACACACATACACGTACATATGTACATGTATGTAAGAACATACAGCTGTAAGCACAGGCAGCGAGAGCAATATGACCATCTCTGTCGCACTTACACTTGCTACAACAGACGGTGCTGCCGTCTCACGCGTCACAAAGCGACAACGTCGACGCATGGGCGCAGTATTGATTTTTAACTGCGTCGACGCCGCCGCCTGCGTCGTTGCCGACGTCTCGTCGCCGTCGTCACCGAAAATGAAAAGTGCATGCACACGGCGTCAATCCGTGGGGTGGTTTGGCGCAGTGTGGTCGCTTCTGCTCGTTGCTCGCGTCGCGTTTGCTCTGTCTCTCTGTTTTGCTCTTCTTCAGCACATTTTTCGTCGTTGCTCTTCTTGCTGTTGTCATTATTTTCTTTTTTTTTTTTTGTGTACGTGAACGAACTGTTGTTGTCAGTGTGCGCGGTGTCGCGTCGTCGCTGTCGTCGTCGTCTGAGCAAACGCAAATAGAACTTCAACTGGGCAGGCGGAGAAGCCGCCACCAACACAGCGCAGAGCAAAGCAAAGCAAAGCGGAGCAGAGCAGAGCAGTAGCAGAGAGCAGCAGTAGTCAAAGTAGCAGAAGTCGCAGCTGCAGCAGCAGCAGCAGCAGCCAGACCAAAGATAGTACAACAACTGCGAGCACAATAATAACAATAAACTCTTCTTCAAACTGTAGTATAACTGTAATATGCAACTGTGATCACATATTACATATATTACAACGCGTTCTTAAATCTAAAAACGTTTCAATTTCGATTTCAACAAATATAAACAATTGTTTTTTTTTATTTGTGCTGTGTGTGAACAAAATAATAAAGTGCATTAACAAAAGCGCAAAGGCAAGCTAATTTCATATTCTTAAATACATAAATTAAGTATTTCAAGTTTTTATAAAATAAAAAAATTAAATGTGAGAAAAGCCAACAGTTTTTGCGCACGTGCAGCGTACCCGGCTGCATTTCGGACCCACTAATGGTGATGGGAACGGGTAACGGGTGGCGGGGCGAAAATTGCACCTGAAACTGTCGAGTCGGCGCATTAAAGTTTTGAGTTTATCAATAATTCAAGACAATTATTAAATACAATATTAAAATTTGTTGTTTAACTCAATGAAAAGTTAACCTTTTGAGATTAGGGAAGAAAAGCTTTTAGGGGAAGCTTTTTTGTTGCTTATTAAGCTCGGGAGCTTTTCGAGCTTTCCTTCAATACTGAACATTTTAATGGGGAAAGAACGCGAATCACACGAATGGATTGAAACAACGCCAAAATGATTTGGGCTTGCAGCCCTGTATTTAATTACATTTAATTTTAAATAGAAATTTTAACATTTTGACTCATTAAACAAGCGAAATAGTACTTAAGCTTCAGCTACAGTAAACACTTCTTACTGATTAAGAATATTTAAGTATTAAAATATTTACATTCCTAGCAAAGTAGCATTTACTGGTAGAACACTGTAGTTGAAGATTTTGTTTTAAGAAACTTAATTAACATATTATTCTTAAACAAAACTTTAAACTTCCCATTTAGATTTGTTATTGTATATAACTCTTGAATATGTTCGTTCGTCAACAACGAGTGCCCACTGTATGTTGTGTACTTGTGCTCGTACTTACGACTGTGTTCATTAGTTTATATGACGATGATGGCGTCGCTAATCAGCGACTGTTCACTCAGTGTACTATAGCAAAGCACACACACACACACACACACACACACACACACACACACACACACACACACATGGTGTTGTTGTTGTTGCTGTTTTGTACTAATTCACTTTTTATGTATGTAGAGCTCATTGTCGTTGTTGTTCTCGAATGTTGCGCATGCGCGCTTTTGACCTGATTCATTTAACGCTTATCAGTAATGACTTTTTTGCTTTTTTTTTTTTAGTTTTGAATTTTATTTTTTTGCTGTGTGAACACTCCGCGTCGTGCGCTTAGAAACAAACGACGAAATTTAGAGATAAACTTACAGTTAGATGTGTGCCGTCTCTTTTTATTCCAATTTTTGATGTTACCCTGTCTGAGAGCCTCATTCAGATTGTGAATCTGAACTAGGCAATTTTACTAAAAATTAATTTAGTAACAAATGAAGAACTCTTAAACAAATTTTCATTTCATAACTGCTTTTAATTTAGTTTAAAATAAGCAATAAAATACAGTCGGGGTGTCCTGACTGTAGAATACCCTATGATAGTACAGGGACTTGATCGATTATAACAATTTAATGTGAATTGGAGACATGTTAATCTTATTTAAATAATTTAAAGAGGTAAAAACTTTTCAACCGAATCTGGACTTGAGTCAACGTCTTCAGCTTAGCTACACAATTGACCTCACTTTTTCTAGTACAACCATAAGGGTCGTTGAGCTTAATTCAACTAATGTTCATATAAATTTAGTTCATTTTATGATAACGAGTATGAAAGGCTACAGTCGAGCAAGTCGACTGTAAAAGACCCCGTAGTCGTTTTAATACACATTTTTTTAAGAAAATACAAAATATTCGTCCGATTTGGGCTATAGAAGCTATGATATATATTTGTCCGATCCGGCCAATATTTGATAAGGATATACATACATACTAAACCATGATCATCATAATGTGTGAATTTGATTGAACTCAATTAACACTGCATTTTTTAAGCAAATCATCAATTTTCGATCGATTTGGCTTATGGGAGCTGAAGGTTATAGTTGTCTGATCACGTCAGAACACATACACATAATGTGTAAATTTGGCCACGATAGCTCTATTGGGTATAAAGAAATAATCTTTAGCGATTCGAGTGATTAAATACCCTTGAAGTCAATTACCAATTGTTCCGATCGAAGCTATATGATATAGTGGTGCGATCTGGATGAAATTTAGTTTGCACATAGGATTGGGTGCTTCATTCATGTAGGCTCAATTTGAATGATTTGTTTACAAAAATAATTTGTTTTGAACCGATTGTTCCTATGGGAGCTATATGACATAGTCATCCGATCTGCCCGATTTTAGCATATGAACATTTGTACCAAGTTTCATCAAGATAGCTTTAAAACTAAGAGACTAGTTCGCATAGAAACAGACGGACAGACAGACCAGACATACATGGTTATATCGAATCGGCTGTTGATGCTGATCAAGAATATATATACTTTATACTTACGGGGTCTAAAAACCAATAAATTTTTTGTAAAGTAATTTGTATAAATTAAAAGTAATTATTCTTTAATTTTTAAAATTAAACTTATATCCCACTCAGATAAACAAATTAATTAATAATAATAAATCTTCGTTTCTTTTAGCACCCATATCATAGCATAAGGAAGAATTCCCCGATTTCACGTCCGAGTCACGACAACAGTCAGCACGTAACACGTAGCACCTCGCAACACTGCCCATCAGTCGAAGAGTGACCGCAGCAGTCAGCAAGCTGGCAACCACAAGCTATCGGCTGGTTGTGGCGCCGGCCGGCAGCCAAAGAAGCGCTGGAAATGTTGTCGTCAGCACCGGTGGTGGCGGTGGGGGCGGCAGCGGTGGCAGTGTCGTCAGTGGTAATGCGACTGTTGTTAGCACTGTTGGCGGTGGCAGCAATAGTTCCGGCAGTGGTGGCCTAAACGTCACCACAATAACGACTAGCAGCAGCAGCGGTACACAGGTACAGTCCACATCGGGTGGCCAGAGCAATGGGACGACATATAAAATCGAAATGTTGGACGATGATATACAGAGTCTGGCAACGGATGATGAAGACGATGAATTGATTAGCAGCGATGGTAGCTTATATGATGGTGATCTCAATACAATTGCTGCCAATGATGATGTTGCCCATCAATTGGCTGCCGCTGGTCCGGTGGGCGTGGCAGCAGCTGCAGCAATTGCTAGCTCAAAGAAACGGAAACGTCCGCATTGCTTTGAAACGAATCCATCGGTGCGAAAACGTCAACAGAATCGTTTGCTACGAAAATTACGTGGTATCATCTACGAGTTCACCGGACGTGTGGGTAAACAGGCGGTGGTGTTGGTAGCGACACCGGGTAAACCGAACACTAGCTATAAAGTATTTGGAGCTAAACCATTAGAGGATGTACTTAGGAATCTTAAGAACATTGTGATGGATGAACTGGACAATGCGTTGGCACAGCAAGCACCACCACCACCGCAAGAGGATCCATCATTGTTCGAGTTACCCGGTCTGGTTATCGATGGTATACCCACTCCCGTTGAGAAGATGACCCAAGCACAATTGCGTGCGTTTATACCGCTAATGCTTAAGTATTCGACGGGGCGTGGCAAACCCGGTTGGGGCAGAGAATCGACACGACCGCCATGGTGGCCCAAAGAATTGCCATGGGCGAATGTACGCATGGATGCACGCTCCGAGGATGACAAGCAGAAGGTGGGTGGGGTGGGTGTTCAACAGCCTCCCCAATATGTAGTTCCATTTACTAATCTATCCCCCATTTTCTTTTTCCTGTATCTGTATCCTCCTCACCACAATTGCCAAATCACAGATTAGCTGGACACATGCACTGCGCAAAATTGTGATCAATTGTTATAAATACCATGGACGGGAGGATCTATTGCCCACATTTGCGGATGATGAGGATAAAGTGAATGCGTTAATCTCACAATCTGGTGATGAGGATGAGGATATGGAACAGCTATCGAATACACCCACCATACAGACGGTGCAAACGGTCACCCCAGCGGTTACCACCACCAATAGTCAAGTGAGTAGACATAACACAGTTAGCATCACCTCTATAGGGATGGGTATTCATGCATAGACACGTAAATAAACGGTTTCTAAAAACTCGGAGAGCTTAAAAAAATATTAAAAAGCTAAAGTCGAGAAATCTGACTTGGAACGATTGCGTATTAATTCTTCGGAAATAGTTTATGATATTATCTGATTATAATCTTCTAAGGTTTTTGAAAGCACAAACGTTTTTCCACACTAGTTACTATTGTTGAATCAATTATTACTATAAAATCAATTGGTCTGGATATAGTAAATCATTTTATGTACACAACTTTTGTTTTTAGTTAAGATATTTCATTATGCGCAAAAGTAAACTATACTAACGACCGACTTTTAACCGATTTGCCCCTAATCTAATCTATATTTAGTCTAAAATAAACTAGATCTTTGTAATACATAGATGTACTTTCTTTCCAAATTTGATTCTTCTCGCTCTTAGAGTCTCTGATCTATATATGGATCAAGAATATATATACTTTGACGTTCAGTTACGTCTCCGTCTTACTGTTACGCTCAATTTTTCTACTTCCGACAAATCTAATAGACTCTCTTTATAAGCAAACTCGCTCTATCCTATATTTTTTGATCAGATTTGATCAAACAAATATTCTATACTACTATATTTTTTATAACTCTTAAGATCGTACGCTTTGCTAAAACAAACTGAATTTCGAAATATTTAATTTTGACTAAATCGGATGACTATATCATCTAGGTATTATAGAAACGACCGGTGCCTATTCAGACGGATTATGTGTCTAATTGTATATAGTTGTCAGATAAAAGATCGCTTAGAAATTAAGCAGAGTAACTTTAGGGGCACAAAACTTTACTAAAAACTGGTATCGATATTTATATCGATACTTTGCCGATACTCATCCCTGGTACATAAGTTTGGGATCTTTTCACACATGAGTTTATTCCCGCATACTCATAACATTTTCATTACTTCTCCAAATAATTAACACACGCACACATATTAACTCACACACACACACACACACACATCAAACACACACTCACTTACATAAACACACACTCGAATGCCTACACAATTTGGAACTGTGCAGCCACAACAGGTGAATGTGGTTAAGATCAACAGCGCTGGTACAGTGATCACTACACACACGGCCCAATCGAATACGCCGGCACCAACAATAATCCAGAGCACGAACAATCAACATGTGACAACGACAGCAACATTGCCGGCATCCACAAAGATTGAGATTTGTCAGGCTCCAGCACCGCAGCAGCAGCAGCAACAACACCATCAGCAACACCATCAACAGCAACAGCAGCAACATCATCATCATCAGACAACAAGTGGCAGCAATACGGTTCACATACAGGCTGTGACCCAGGGACAACCGCAGACGATACAATTGACAACGGCGAGTGGAACGGCAACTGCAACGGCGGTGCCAACAACAGCAGCAGCTGTAAGTGCATCAGCAGCAGCTGCAGCGGCAGCCGCTCAACAGCAGCAGCAGCAGCAGCAACAACAACAGCAGCAGCAACAACAACAACAACAACAACAACAACAATCGAATGCTGCCCAAACAGTCACCGCCCAACAGATTGCCAATGCCCAAGTTTGCATCGAGCCCATAACGCTCAGCGACGTTGATGTTCGTACTAATCTCTCAGAACTTGTAACTAAACCAAAGCTAGTTAAATATCTAAAACCTAATCATAGCAATCTTGCAACATGTGGCACATACCACACAGTGGTGCCACAACCTACAGTATTAATTATGTTGCTGCTAATGCACGAGTTGGAATTTAGAGTTGCTATCAGTTAACAGTTTGAGAAGCTATAAGATATGGCTAGAAATAGTTAAAGAAATACCAAACTGATGTATCGCGACTTAGATGAAGATAAAGCCAGAGTAGATCAAGTTTTTAAAACTTTACTTTTATTTTATGTTTTAACTATTTTTATGTACTTTTAAACTAGACTTGTACATACTAGAGTTGTACATATGATAGATTTTGTATATATTATTTAGTATATATTATAGTATATATTTTTTAACAAATTTTAAACATTTCGTGTCTAAACTTTTATGAAAAAGATCTGTGGTTAATTATATGTGTTAGTTTATATTTAAAATGTATCTGTATACTTTTGAAATGAAATTATGTATTATATACCTAAAGAAGAACTTGTAGATACCGATAACACCAATACGAAGCATTAAAGTTGATCTTAAACCCAAAATGCTAATTTTAAAAAGTATTGAGTTTTTATAAAATATTTAACAGTTAGTAAATTCGGTCGAATTCAAATTTAGACGGCTTAGAACTTAAATAGTTTTCTACCAAAAAATCCTAAAAAAATCCTAAAATTCCATTTTATTTCTTAAACTTCATTGTAAAAGTATTAAATATATTTTTTACAACACACTTCTAATTAGTAAAGTTTAATTATAAATATTCTCAGTGTATTCCAATGACTTAAAATAATCTCTAAATATTTTTAAACATAAATTGTGATAATATTTTATCTCCTAACTGTTTTATACCAAAGATAGTATTACTCACCAGTTACACATTGGCAACTCGTGCTTAGGACAACAAATACCCTGTAAATAGGTTGCAAATTGTTTGTTTTTGTTTTTTTGTTATTTTCCACTGCTTAATTGTTGTTTATTTTTCTACCCCTGTTAATTGATTTTTTTTTAGGTTATGTTTTATAAAATGTTATTTAATTTACTATGTTAACAGCACTCAATGAATATTGTTATTTAGACCTAAGCTTAACCCGATGTTTTATGCCAACTAATGCAATTTTATATATACAAATTTAATATTATATTTATTATATTATTATTTATATATTTGTTTATGAGTTATTGTTGTTTATTATTTTTTTTGTCTTCTCGTTTGCAGCAGCTTTTAAATATGGTTTTTATTTCATTCGTCCACAACAAATGGCACACATGTAAATACACACGCACAACAAACACATACACATACAAACACACACAGCTCCCAGCACAACAACAACAACAACAGCAATACTGAAAAACACAATTATGCACAAGTTAATTTTTTTTTGCATGTAAACTTAAATTTTTTTTGCATTTTCTGTTAATTTTTTTCATTTAAAAACTTTTTTTTTTTTGTTGTTTTTCTGTTGTGATTTGTAAGATTTCTAACATTTACCTAACAGTCGATGTTAACTAACATATGTTAAACTTTCTACTTAACAGTATACCACACAGACCGTGTTGTCACAAAATGCTGATGGCACCGTTTCGCTCATCCAAGTGGATCCCAATAATCCCATCATCACACTGCCAGACGGCACAACCGCCCAAGTTCAGGGCGTGGCAACGGTAAGTCAATGAAGTGATAGAGAAAGAGAGAGAGAGAGAGATAGGGAGAGAGAGAGTACACTCACTAATTATTTGATTACTTTAAAACTTTTCACTAAAAACTTGAATTTTTGTTGTTGCAGCTGCATCAGGGCGAAGGTGGCGCTACCATACAAACGGTACAAAGTCTCACCGATGTGAATGGCCATGAGAATATGACGGTGGACCTTACCGAGGCGCAAGATGGTCAAATCTTTATTACCACCGAGGATGGCCAAGGTAAAATACTTGAATAATTTGCAGTAAATTAAATTATTTTAAAATACCTTTGGATTTTATAGTTTTGTGAGTTTTATTAACCAATCTCTCACTTCTTTTTCCAGGTTATCCCGTGTCCGTGAGCAATGTCATTTCGGTGCCCGTTTCCATGTATCAGTCGGTGATGGCGAATATGCAACAGATTCACAACAGCGATGGCACCGTGTGCTTGGCACCAATGCAGGTAGATAGCAACAACCAACACAACAACAACAACAGTGCGACACGCAGCAACAGCCACAACAACAACAACAACAACAACAGTAGTAGTAATAGTAGTAGTGGTAATTCATCTTTGCTGGGCATTTCGGTGATCAATGCCAGCAGCATGTTGGGCAGACGCAGTGCAACATCCTCAGCAGTGGCAGCAGCAACAGCTGCTGGTAGCGGTACTGCTGCTGGTGTTGCAGCTGCAGCACAACCAGCTGCAATAACGTTGCAAGCACCGCCGGGTACCCGTCTCTATTGGGCGGCCTCTTCGGCAGCATCCACAAGTGGCAGCAATGCCAACTCAAGCTTTAATCTCACTAACACCAACAACAATAATAACAATAACAACAGCATGCTTACTAACAACAACAGCATTAAAATGCCGCTGCCCATTGTCCTGACAGCGCCAATGGCGACGTCAACTACGCAGCAGCGTCGCAGTCGCTCGTCAGCAGCGCAAAAGCGTCGCAGACAAGCAAACAGCAGCAACAGCAGCACTAACAACAACAACAACAGCATTAAAAACACTTTAGTGGGCAAGAGCAGCAATGCTGTAAGCAGCACTGTCGCTGCCTCTGTCGCTGCTGCTGCTGCTGCTGCTTCTGCCGCTGCCGCTGCCATACGCTGCGTCGACAGCGCGAATCTGACGAATGCAGAGAGCGCACATCTGCAGTTGCCGGCAAAAACAATAAAATTGGAGCATTTGGAGTAGAGAGAACAAATATAGAAATATATGTAATTGACACTTGCCACGCCCACAAAGCCCACATGCCAAACATGCCCACACGCCTACTTTGGTTATCCTTAAGACAGCCAAAGTAAATGCTATCAATTGCAACTAACTAATCTAGTCAAAGCGGCGCTGCAAGCACAAAGCACACACACACACACACACACACACACACACACACACACATACTTGCCATACATGTATATACAAACACACACACACACACACACAAAGGAATGTGAATGCCAACAAACAAAAACCAAAAAGTGAATATAACAAAAATAACAACAAAAAAACAAAACAACTTAAATTAATAATTAACAACAATAACAAAAAAAATTATATATATAAATTACTCCCCCTCCTCCCAACCCCTTGCACCCCCTCCCCACACCCTAATGTAAATTTAAACTGAGCGCAAAACCAAAAAAGAAATTTATTTGTTGATAATTGAAGCCAAAACTAAAAACTATAACTAAAAAAAAATTGCTTAAATCAAATCAAATTTGTCATGTTCCTACATAAAAACAAAACAAAACTAAAATTATAAAATATTTTAGCAAAAAAGAAGTAAAACATTTAAATTGGAATTTCTTAGTGATTAGTTTTGTTAATTTTAATTAATTATAATTATTAGAATTGATTTTGAAAAAATTTAACATAGTTAAAAACAATGAAACACAAGCCAAATATTTACGTATTTAGTTTAAACAAATCAAAGAAAAAAAAAAACGAAGTAAATTTTATTGATTTCATTTAATTTTTAATTTCGCTTTTAATTTATTATTGAAAAACCGCTAAATTTATATTTTTAATTTTTTTTTTTTTTGTGCAATCTATATGAAATGTAAATGAACGTAGTTAAAACAGGGAAACATCTATAAATAAATAAAAAAATAAGTAGAATTATTTAAAAATCGGTTTTAAGGGCATTCCGTAATGCAATTTCGCTGCAATTTCCACCAAAATTTTATTGATTTTAAATATAGAAGAAGAAAAAGAACAGATTTTTAACAGAAGCTAAATTATTAATAATTTTGTAGCGAAATCGCAAGTCGGAAATGTACCATAGAAGATATATAGCATAAAGCTATATATATCTATAACTTATAGTCATCTTGTTAAAGTCGTCCAACGTAGCCAATTTGCATTGAAAATGTAGAAAGTAAACTAATCTAAAATAGGAACCCCAAACAAACCGCCCACATTTGCCATTGGAACTAGTTCAAAAAACATAACAACAAATCAAAACCAAATCGCATAACCAAAAAAGTTAATATATATATATACATATATATAAAGATTTGTGAATATTGTCGAAAGTCGTGTGGCCAGAAAATTAAGTGCATACAATTATTTTATGTTGATTTCATTTATTATTATTGTAATTATAATTATCATTATTATTATTGTGTTTAATGTTTTTATTACTGATTATGTTTATCATTATTATTATTATTATTATTATTCTAGTTGTTTTAGAGCAAATTTTATTTACATGTATTGTAAAACAAAGCAATGAAGCGCAAAAAAAAAAAAAAAAAAACCAAAAAAAAACCATTGAATAAATCTTTTGTTGTTGTGATTTTATAATTTCGACTTTTTATCTTGCTATTATTATTCTCAATTAATTATTTAATTATATATATATGTATTTTTAACTTATAATTTTCAATTTTATTTTTAGCAGCTCAACTGTTAATTTAAAGGTCTTGTATATGTATCTATATATAATGCCCATAATGCCTCACTTTCTGTAAGTACACGCTTGACCGATTTCAACACCAACAATGCATTATAAATTTCAATGAAAATTTCTAATTTTTTAATTATTTTTTTTTTAGTAATTTTACGATATCAGATTAATATTTTTTTGTTTTTCTTTTGCTGTTTAAGGTTGAAAACGGCGATCAATTGGAAACGATTACAGTATCGCCGGGCATGCACCAGATGATGATCCAGGGTGGACCTGGCCAGGAGCCGCAGCTGGTCCAGGTTGTTAGCTTAAAGGATGCGACGTTGTTGAGCAAGGCCATGGAGGCCATTAACTCCGGTAATGTGAAGGCGGAGGATACGATTATAATGGAACAATAGAAGCAATTGGGTGCTACCAGTGGAAACAGCTCTGGTTCTGGAACTATCGAATATATATACGAACTCCAGGACGAGGACATAATGGAACAATAAATGGATCTCAATTATGTTCGAGCTGCAATTGAAACTGGTAGTTTGGAAGAATTTGTCGAAGACGAAATTGATGCTAAACTAAATGGAGCAATACAAACAACAAATTTAATAACTGATAACTATGGATTATATATACTATACATACGTATATATAGTATATGCTATACATATTGATGATCTCCAAGCATCAAACACGCCAATGTAAATGCTTGATTACACACACTCACACACACACACCCAACATAAACACATTTTTTTTACATGATTATACTATGTACGATTACGCATCTTAATACTCGATATACACGACGCATAAACGAATATATATTTTATAAGTACCTGAAAGGTGTTGCAAAAAAAAAAAAACAAACAAATTATAATGAAAAAAGCAATTCTCATTTTATTCATCGTTATGTTCTATATTTTCTCGAGTTATTTGTATACGCATCGAGTTGATATACAAAAAAAAAAAAAAAAAAAAAGAAAAACATTAAATTAATAACAATTCTAGTCAAAACTATTCAGTCAACTGTAAGCACATGTATATTATTTATTTTTTTTTTTTTTTTATTGAAAAAAAGAGTTAAAAAACGTCTTCGCATAGCCTAAAAATAATTGATCGAAAACGTTTTTGAAAACTGTATTTTATTTTAATTTTATTTTAAAAATCTTTTTTTTCGCTAAACTAAGTTTTAAATAAAATATTGTCGTCTTTATAAATAGTTCAATTATCATTCTCAAAACGTAAAAATAACATAAACAAACAAAAAAGAAATTAAGAAATAATTCAATACGAAATTTCTTCAATTGATATAAAAGTTTTTTCGGTAACTTTCCCCAAATTAGTTAGGGAGAGTGCTGCATCTAATAGCTATATATACCTATATATATATATACTATACTATACATATACCTTCTACATTGCTAATTATATGTAGGAATTATACAGAGTTACTTGTATGTATGTTAAACACACACACACACACACACAGGAAGACATCATCATCATCACACATACACACACAAGAGACACACACACACATGCTCTTTAATAAATTTGCATTTGCATCATCTAGTCATAAAGTTAAATTAAATATATAAATATTTAACAATAATAAAACAAACAAATTTCACCTTAGGCCAAAACAAAAACATTCAAAAAAAAAAAAACTACAACAAGAAAAAACCATGCAATGTAAACAAGAATTCACTTTAAATTTAATTATTAACTATAATAAATAAATAAACTGTAAACAAAATTTATTTGTGAATTATTTTATATATTTCGCGTACCTATGGAAAGGGCGGAGTGTTGCCATTTTAGAGACATTCTTTATAAATTCTAATTCAATAATTTGTAACTGATCTGATCTGGCTGGGCCTTGGAATCGCCAGAATCAGAACTAATAAGATTCGTTAAGTTTAAAAAAAAAAAAAGTCAAAAATTGATTACTATCTAACCTTTGAGTTGTACTTATTTCAATTACTATCGATTCTAACAGCTTTCAAGATTTTTCATTTTTTAACGGAGCTATAAAATTGAGAAGAACATTTTTTTACCATAGATTTTGAATAACAATCGATAGTCGTAGTTGTTCAGAGTCTAAAAAGGTTTAGCTTTTTACGATACCACAACATTTGGCTGAGATATGATCATTTAAAGTAATCAAAAACAGAAACTTTTATTTGGTATACCTAGAAACACTCTAGTCCGATTTTCGATTGGTATACGTCTTTGAATCCGTGAGGACTAGGACTATCGATTGGCAACATTGAATTGGAACTAACTTAAAATTTGTATATTTTGTTTTACAGTCGAATCGTTATCAGTGTTTGCCTTTCGACTTTTTGAGTACTAAACATTAATTGTTTTAAATTAAAAGAGCTTTGCAAAATATTTGATTTCTGTACTTTTATTTTCATTAATAATTATTGTTGTTGTTTATTTATTAATAGTTTACATGCTATGGATTTAATCGCTAAACATTTGTAACGCATTATTATCGTTATTTAATATTAATAAAATTATTATTATAATTTGTATATTTTGTTTGCATTTGCATTTGTTATTGTTATTAATTTTATTGTTATACATTTTATAAATTATATTGTACAAAATATCTAGACAACAACGCGTAAAAGAACACAAAATTTCCTATATATATATATACACACACATTAGATGTATTTGTTTTTGTTTTAATTTTTTTGTTTAGTGTATAATATATTTTATTATATATAAACATATATATGTGTGTCTATATTTGTCGATCAGCATCGATTCAAATAGAAATAACCCAAAAGTGTTTTTAGAGCACAACTCATTGACAAATTGTAAATTTTGAATAAGAAAAAAAAAAACAAATTTTACAAATTTGCTTAAATTAAGATTAAAATTTAGATTACGCACTAAATAAACGAACGAAGGGAAAGGAAAAAAAAATATTAAGGAAAAATCCGAAACAAGAACTATGCTAAAAAAAAAAAAAAAAAAAACAATAAAAAAGAGATAATAATAATAAAGATATAATAATTATGGTTAATAATAGCTACATACAAAAAACACATAGATTTAGCTAATAGACAAAAGTTGCTAACTGATAAAGCAAAAACCACAAACCGCAACAAAAATCGAGTGGAGCACAAAGAGAGGGAAGTTTTCCGGGTGGGGGGATTGCAACTGAATAGTTTAAACAATTGTTTTTATATATTAAATTAATAACAACAAAAACTACAATTACTCTCTGTGTCATTTTCCCAACAGCTCAGTGATCAGTGTCGCAGAAAAACTGCACTGGAAGAGGCGGTAGTAGGATGGAAGGGCGTGAATTTTCTCACAAAATTTTCTTTTTGTTTTTCAAGTTATTATTATTATTTATGTCTGAGTATTTGTTTATTGTGTTTTGTATTTTATTCCAGTATTGTTTAGAATTTAACTAAAATCTTTCGAATCTGTTTCTCTCACTCTCTCTCTCTCTCTTTCTCTTTCCCTTTCTTGCTCTCTGTTTCTCTCTCGCTTCTTCTCTTTCTGTTTTGTTGTTTTGCCTTCAAATTTTTTTTTATTTTTATTTTAATGAGTAACTTGGCTTAAACAAATAAATATATATTTTTTTTAAATTTTTACATTTTTTGTACTCTGTTTGCACTGGGTCTCTAGTGTTGTAAATTGTTTGCTTCACACAGTGTTGGAAAGTGTGCGTGGGTGGAGGAGATTGGATCATCATGGGGTGAGGAGTGGAAGGGAGGGGATGGGGGCCAAAGCTTCAGCCTTGCACTGAATACTGAGCTATCTTTCATCGATTTGAATAAATATATACATATAAATATATATAGTATATAGTATATATATATAAGTATCTGCATATATATGTATGTTTGTAAAAAACATTGTAGCTAATCCGAAAGGCAAAAACGTTGGCGTTTCAAGCGTGCAGCGTTTTGCAACACTGACAGCGCATAATCACACTAATTGTTACTGCTGCCACGACTTTTGTTGCTGCCGCGACTGTTGCTGCTGCCACGACTGTTGCTTTTGCCACCACTGTTGCTCTCATTGGACGTTGTCATCTGTTTGGTTATAACTGAAACCTGCGTCGATGCTGGCAGCGTTGCCGCATCGTATTCACTCTTGATGTTAACCAAAAGCTGCTTCTGCATCTGATGCTCCAGCATAATGGCATCCATCCGCTGCTCAAATTTGGGCAGCAATGCGTTACGCTGCTGCTGCTGCTGGTAAAGCGTCTCTGCCTCCTCCCCCATCGTGACCAGCTGGGTGTCCAGACTGCGAAACGTATGCGACAGCGCTGTCTGCAATTTAGTTGGTGTTGCTGCTGCTGCTGTTGCCTCCTTCACCGCTACTGCTGCTGCAGCAGCTGCCGCTGCTGTCGACTTGGTTGGTGTGGACATGAGTCTTTGGAGCACACTGACTCGCGATGCAGCTGCTGTTGCTGGTGGCGGGGATGCATTGCTGTTGGCCTCATCTGGCAGCTCAAAGCTGCATGCACTTCCTGGTGACAATGTTGAGCTCTCGCTGAGGCAACAGCTCACCGAGCGTATGACGCCAGCTGAGGCAGCGCTGCGCTGCTGTTGTTGTAGCTTCTGTTGTTGCTGCTGCATTTGCAGTTGCTGCTGTTGTTGCTGCTGCTGCTGGTACTGCAAATTTCGGGCGGATGTCACATTCACTACATTCACGGACTTGGTTATTGAATGCTTGACATGATTAGGCGCTGGTGGCACCAAAGCCAATTGAGCTGGTGATGGCGCCTGCTCCTCCAAGGTTAACTGTGTGTTGCTACTGGAGGCTGGTGAACCGCAGCAACCATCATCCATGCCATCCATATTGACATCATCCAAGCCATTCACACTTCCATTTCCACTTCCATTTCCATTTGCCGTTTTTTGCAAATTCTCAATTAAATAGAGCACAATCTTCTCGAGCTGCTGTGGTGCTCTGGATGCGGGCAAATCGGGACTGGTATGTGTGGGTATATCAGCTTTAATAATAGTCGAAAATTTGTTCTTCATTTCCTGCACCTTCCGTTTCCCGGCCTGTTCATCCAGCAGTGTGTTCACGCAGAGAAACGAATGCACCTTGTTGCTACTCTTATCAATCTCCAGGAATCCCTTCGATTGCAGGTAAATAAAATGTCCATTACGCGATAGTAACCGATAGCAGCTCTCTCCATAATCACTGTTGCAATCGTACATCTGTCGCAATGCCACAATCACCCAGCGTACATCGTCCAGGTGCATAAAGCTAAACGGGCTCAGGTTGCGCACCTGTCGAACGAGATTCAATTCATTGAAATTACATTAATTAATACAAGAATTTTGCATACATAAATAATTGCATGTAGTTAATCACAAAACTCAATCGTTGAAAACTTGTTTACTATTCATTAATTATTAATGATTTTTTAGTGAATACTACTATATTTATTCTCCAACTAATACTGATCAAGTTAAGCTTAAACTAAACTAATTTACATACTTAGTAGTTATGATAATTCTATAAGACTTTTAATTTTTAAACCAACTTTATATTTAATTTATAATGCTACAAACAATGTATTAATTTTTAATTGAATTCAAATGAAAATTACTGTCGTAATGATATCGGAAGTGTTTAAAATAAATATTAATGAAAACGAAGCAAATCGTTATATGAATATGTGTTAATAACAATAATAATAATAATAATAATAATAATAATAATAATAATAATAATAATAATAATAATAATAATAATAATAATAATAATAATAGTAATAATAATAATAATAATAATAATAATAATAATAATAATAATAAAAAAATAATAATAATAATAATAATAATAATAATAATAATAATAATAATAATAATAATAATAATAATAATAATAATAATAATAGTAATAGTAATAATAATAATTATCATTATATAATAACAAAATGTTAATTCTAACAATATTCAACAATCATATGAACATTCTACTTTAAATGCAAAATCAATGTAATGAAAATGCTAATGACAAAAATAAACATGGTAATTATAAGTTAATGATAACAGTAAAATTGCTTTATGTAACAAAAACAAGTTAATGCAATAACACGGGATTAAGTTTTATATACTATATATCTAATTCAATTTAAATGATTAGATAAAAAATAACAATATTTATAGATAAAAATTAAACGTATAAAGCAATTAAATAAAAAGAGAATATGTTATGAAAAGTTCAATAAACAATTAATTATGTTGATAATAATAACAATATGATATAATGTTCACTTTAAACCTATTATTAATTTAAACAATTTTAAAATAGATCAAATGAAAACGTCAATGAAAATGAAAAATGAATTAGAAATTTGATGAAAATTCTAATGACAAATATACATATAAGCTTATTAGTGCAATCCGGAACTGACCTCATCCTTCATGTAGCCGGCTACGATGCCAATGCGCTGATCACAGTCGATGATGCTGCCATCGATAAGATGCCGTGTACGGTATTCCAATTGATACGGCTCTGGCTGACGGCACATGAGGCTCAAGTTAGTGGAATTTTCACGCATGATGCGGGCCATTGCCACGAGGACGATGTCATTGCCGCTGATGCCATGTAGCGCTGCCTGCGCGATGGCGTCGTGTTGAGGCAGGCAAGGTTGCGGAAGCGTCGCTGTCGCTGTTGCCGATGCAGTCGCCGACGCCGAAGCTGTCGCAGCGGCAGCGGCGGCGGCAGCAGCAGCGAGCATATTATTATTACGCGATCGCCTTATCAGCTGCGATACGATTGGATAATTGGCAGCGGCGCCGCCCGTTATCGATGAGTCGCTGCGCCGAAAGCAACCATCGATTTTCACATATTCATAATGACGCGTTGCCTCTGCTCGCGTCGATGCGCGCGCCAGGCGGACAGTAAAGCAGCGACGATCGGCGCGCAGTCGCTCGTCGATGGCGGCCAAATGGGCGATAGTTTCGGGGCTGGGAGTGCGTGCACGATGATCATTATGATGATGTGGTTCCAGCCCAGCATCATCATTATCATTAGCATCATGATTACGATCATGAGGATCCATATCATCATCATCATCGCTAGCAGACGCTGACTGCGATTTGTTCTGGTGTCGTTGCTGATAGAAAAGCGTTTCAATGTCACGTGGTATAAGCTCTTGACGCAACAGCGCCTGATCATCGGGATGGGTGATTTGCAACAGATTCTGACCATACAAATCGGACTGACAATGTCCCAGCAACTGCTCTACGCTGGCCGAGACCAGCACAATCTGGCCATTGCATGTGAGCGTTAGCAGAAAACTATCGAGCAACTGCATCAATGTGTCTGTCAATTGTGGCGTATCGCCAGCGATAGCACCACTACCGACTCCAACGCCTCCACCTCCACCTCCACCGCCACTAGTTCCATTGGCTAATTTAAGATTCAGTTTTCGTCGACGTCGCGTCGCCGATTTGCCAAACACGTATTCCAACCGCAGGCCGTGCGTCGCAAAACGCAGCACGGCGGTTTTGTCCAACCGACGCGTTGACTCTGCCGCATGGGGCACCATTGTGGCCAGCTCCTGTATGCTGGCATTTAGTTTATCCCTACGTTGCTTCTCTGCCAGATTGCGTGCCTCTCGGCCGTTGGCAGCGCCGTTGCCGTCGCTTGTCTCCCCATCGACGACGTTTGTTGTCATAATTGCGACGCAGCCACTGCCGCTGCCACTGCCACTGCCACTGCCGCCGTTGACTGAGGCTGCGACTACTGCTGCCATAGCGCACGTTATGCTTGTTATTGTTATTACAGTGAGTGTCTAGGTGTGCGTGTGTGTGTGTGTGGGGGGAGTGTATTTAAATTTATGTGTATGTGTGTGCGTGTTGTGTGTGTGTATGTGTGTGAGTGCTGATTCTGCCTGTGTTATTATTATTATTATTTTTGTTACACAAAACGTTAGCTTATTTTGATGGCGATGTTTATTTGCTCACGGTTTCCGAATTCGATATCGAATTCGCTTTTCTCCATGCATTTGATTTTCTTTTGATTATTAATTGGCGCGCAGCGGAAAATTGTCACTCTCCATAACTTAGCGGCCTCTTTCCCCCTCTCTTTCTCTTTCTCTCACTATGAACTCTTCTCCACTCAGCACTGTTTGCGTTTTTTGTTAATAATTTTTGAGCGTTTTTGTTGCTATTTTTTTTAAGTTTTCAAGGTCTCACTCGTAGTATCGTGCTGTTGTATTTGTTGTTGCTACTGCTGCTGTTAACCACCTTTGGGCTATGTGCGCGGCGGCCGCCCTCCCCCTCCTTCAAACCATTCACTCTCTCACGCAGCGTATGTTATTTTCCGTTTTATGGAATTTTTTCTTTTTTATTTTTTGATTGCGTTGCGAATCTCAATTTCCTTTGCGTTGTGGATTTAGCTCTGTTGTTTTTGTCGTAGTTGCTGCTGCTGCTGCTGCTGTTGTTGTTGTTATTGTTTTCGTTGTTGTTTTTGTTATTGTTACACTATCCGCAGAGCGTAGGACAATTGTTAGCTATTCAATGGCAAGTATTTGCCATTACATTGAATATCACACACACTATTTGCACTATTTTGTTTATATTAGTGATTAATTGTTTATTAAACAATTATGTAGCTCGGCGACAAATTGTGGCAAAAAAAAACGCTTATCGATATATCGATTGGTACGCACGTTCATCGACAGCCAAAAGAACAGTTCAGTTACATAGCTCCAATTGCTGAGTAGAAACACAGCCCAATTAATAAGATGTAAAAATTAGTATAATTATATAAAGAAATGTTTATATAGAAAAGAAAGCAATCTATAATTGTAAATTCATATTTTGAGGAATCTAACGAACGTGCTAGAGAGTTCAGATTCCGTTTCGATTGTGAACTAGTTCTGAACGATGACATCACGATTCCGATAATACATTTGGTGAACAAACATTCACATACGCACGAACACGAACACGTACACAGACACACACTCACACAGAAACTCACACACATAGCAGCAAGACCATCGTGTGCTTCCTCTTCTTCTTCCAGCTCCACATTTGGCACATTTGCCAGCTGTGCACGTGAAAGCCGCCGTCGCAGCAGAAGCAACAACGTAAAACGTAAACTATTTAATATTATCAGCAATAGCTCTTTTTTGGTTACACCTTGGTTAGCCACAACAGAAGCAGCGACATGTCCAAGGCGAAAGGTAAAAAGAAGGATCGCTTCGATGACGACGAGGAGCAGCCGGAGAAAGTGATTGCCAACGAGAAAAAGCAGCAGGCAACCAAAAAGGGCAAGAAGGGTAAAAAGGGCGGCGGCGGCGGCGGTGATTCAAGTGATAATGAATCCCTTACTAGCAACAAGTTGGCCGATGACCAGGAATCCATGAAATCCTCCCAAAGCAAGCAACAAAAGAAGCCAGCTAAGAAGGGTAAAAAGGGTAAGAGAAACGATGACTGGAGCGATGAGGATGATGAGGTGGCAACCAAGCCAGCACCAAGGGAAAACAGCGATGCATCCGACGAAGAGACGGCGCTAGCAGCCAAGCCAGCTGCCAAAAAGCCACAGCAACAGGGCAAGAAGAGTAAAAAGAACAACAAAAAGAAGGCGAATGATGGTTTTAGTGACGACGACGACGAAGATGATGTCGCTGCTGCTGCTGAGGAGGAGGAGGATGAGCCAGTGGTTGCCATTGCCAAGCCGTCAGCGAAGAAATCCAAAAAGAAACAGCAACAGCAAAAGAATAAATTTGCCATGAGCGACGATGATGAAGATGTGGATGAAGACCTAAAAATGGATGTGGACTCGGAAGAGGAGGAAGTGACAGCTGTGAAGCCGGCAGCCAAAAAATCCCAGCAGAAGCAACAGAAGCAGCAAAAGAACAAATTCGCAATGAGCGCCGACGAGGATGAGGAGGATGAAGAGCAAGTGGAGCAGTCGAAGGAGGAGCCAAAGCCTGAGCCAAAAGTCGAGCAGAAATTAGCCGAGAAAGTTGCTGCAATCACGCTGAAAGCCGACGAGCCCGAGGAGGAGGATGAGGCAGTGACCACGCCCAAATCCGAAGAGTCTTCCGAAGCGCCGGCGGAAATCAAGGATCAGGACAAGGAGAAGAAACTGACGCATAAGGAGAAAAAGAAGCAAAAGAAACAACAGGAATACGAACGTCAAATGGAACTGATGACCAAGAAGGGAGGAGCTGGGCACTCCGATCTGGATAACAATTTCACCATGTCGCAGGTGCAGAAAAGTGCCGGTCAGCAGGCAGCACTAGAGCATGCGGTGGACATCAAGATTGAGAATTTTACAATCTCCGCTAAGGGTAAGATCTCTCCCCATCTCATTCACTTGGTGACTCAACCAATCTCCCTGTTTTTGTTTAGGTAACGATCTGTTTGTGAATGCGAATCTATTGATTGCTCATGGACGTCGCTATGGTCTCGTGGGTCCCAACGGACACGGCAAGACGACCCTGTTGCGTCACATCGCCACTCGTGCCTTTGCCATCCCTCCAAACATCGATGTGCTGCTTTGCGAGCAGGAGGTGGTGGCCACCGACAAGACAGCCATTGATACCATCTTGGATGCGGACGTAAAACGCACACAGATGCTCAAGAAGAGCGAGGAGCTCGAGAAACAATTTGCTGCCGGAGATCTGAGTGTACAGGAGGAGCTCAACGATACATTTGCGGAACTGAAAGCCATTGGTGCCTACTCAGCGGAGGCACGTGCTCGTCGAATACTTGCCGGTCTTGGCTTTAGCAAGGAGATGCAGGATCGTCCAACGAACAAGTTTTCCGGCGGTTGGCGAATGCGTGTCTCCCTGGCCCGTGCCTTGTACTTGGAGCCAACGTTGCTCATGCTGGACGAGCCGACGAATCATTTGGACTTAAATGCGGTCATTTGGCTGGATAACTATTTGCAGGGCTGGAAGAAGACTCTACTGATAGTATCTCACGACCAGAGTTTCTTGGACAATGTCTGCAATGAGATCATCCATTTGGATCAGAAGAAACTGCAGTACTACAAAGGCAACTACTCCATGTTCAAGAAAATGTATGTGCAGAAGCGTCGCGAGATGATCAAGGAGTATGAGAAGCAGGAGAAGCGTCTGCGTGAGCTCAAGGCCCATGGGCAGTCCAAGAAGGCTGCCGAGAAGAAGCAAAAGGAATCGCTGACCCGCAAGCAGGAGAAGAACAAGTCGAAGCAACAGAAACAGGATGAGGATGAGGGACCACAGGAGCTCTTGGCTCGTCCCAAGGAATATATTGTTAAATTCCGTTTCCCTGAGCCATCCCAGCTCCAGCCACCCATTCTGGGTGTGCACAATGTTACCTTTGCATTCGAAGGTCAAAAACCGTTATTCATCAAGGCCGATTTTGGTATTGATCTGACCAGTCGTGTGGCCATTGTGGGTCCCAATGGTGTTGGCAAGTCCACGTTCCTCAAGCTGCTGCTGGGTGAATTGGAGCCACAAGAGGGTGAGCAGCGCAAGAATCATCGTCTGCATGTCGGACGCTTCGATCAGCATTCGGGTGAGCATCTGACCGCCGAAGAATCCGCTGCCGAGTACCTGCAAAGATTATTCAATCTGCCACACGAGAAGGCACGCAAGGCATTGGGCTCCTTTGGTCTGGTCAGTCATGCGCATACCATCAAAATGAAGGATTTATCTGGTGGTCAGAAGGCGCGTGTCGCTCTGGCCGAGCTTTGCCTTAGTGCACCTGATGTGCTCATTCTTGATGAGCCCACAAATAATCTTGATATTGAATCCATCGATGCCTTGGCGGAGGCCATCAACGAGTACGAAGGCGGTGTCATCATAGTCTCCCACGACGAGCGACTCATACGAGAAACTGGCTGCACACTATACGTCATCGAGGATCAGACCATTAATGAGATCGATGGCGAATTCGATGATTATCGCAAGGAGGTGCTGGATTCCCTGGGCGAGGTGGTCAACAATCCCAGCGTTGTGGCCAATGCAGCTGTGCTTCAATAACCCTCAACCGCTTGCTCCTGCCTCGCTTTGTTGCTGGCATCCAACAGATCACTAGATAGCCTTTTTTTATATATAAATATATTATATATGTTTGGGGAAATCCCAGAGAAAACAAATGTTGAAATAATTTGGAATGCGTACAGGTGTACTAAATAAATCCGCAATGTTTATTAAATATGTATATTAATATATGAAGCATAATGAGTGTGTGAATTTTCTTCTCTCTGTCTCTCTCTCGCTCTCTCTTATCCATAGCGATAGAACTGTTTCACATTGTTGAGCAACTGCGTCATTGTATTATAGCTCTCGGCATCGAAATCAATATTCTCGCCGCCAAATTCAATCACCTGCGAAAAGTTTTGTTCAATCAGTTATGTCTATAGCTTTTTTTAATATAACTTACCTCCTTTCCTCGTATGTTGTCACCTGCATTCGCTACTCCAATCACCTCCACCCAAGCTCCTTGGGCTGCGCTCAGTTCGCTTGGCAAGCTCACACGCAGCTTGTGGTTATCGGTGCTGGTTGCTAATAGCGTTGAGCCCGCAACGCTTTCCACGCGAACCATTATACTGACAGTTTGGCCGGCAAACTGTTTTAGCATGCCACCATTGACAAGCGTTCGTGGCTCAAACGGTGTGTTCATTTTGTTTGCTTTTTAATTTCGAGACTTGTGGAAATTCGGCAATGCGAAGACAATCAACAATAAAAAACCGCGCAAATAAAGAACAGGGTTGTACTGAACGGTAAGGCCGGTATCGATATCGCCATCGATGAATCGATATTTTTTTATAATCGTGATACATCGCTTTACTAAGTAAAGTTTACTTTGATTTTTATAGGGGTTTGATTTTTAATTAGATTTTTGTGAGGATATTGGGAATCGCGCGTTTATTCCAATACAAAATCATAGGCAGCTAGGGAAAGGAACATTTGTGATATAGAAACTAACAAAATGTATCGAAAATGCTGTAAGCTTAGAACAGCTGATTGCTAAAAATAATAACGTTAAATGATTCTTAAAAAAAAATTGAGCGAAGAGGCGACCCTTTATCCCCTTGATAAGGAATATTTAAAAAATACTCCGTAGAAAACTAAATTTTTTGCATATTGGTCTCCTGAAAGGAGCCACACCTCTTCCATGAAATATTAAAATAATAAAAATATTATAGTGTAATTAAAAAACTGTATAATTTATTTGTTTATTCAAACAATTCAATTTAATTCAACAAATCCACAAATTGTGTGTGCTTGTTTTTATTTTATTTTCATTTTGCGTTTAAAAAAAAATGCTTCACTTTAGTATTGCACTAGCAAAGTAGCGAGCTAGAGAGTTTACCATAAAGTAACGTCATCGATATACACATCGATAGCCGTAAGTGGCGTAACATCTCACAGCTGATGCCTGTCAAACTATCGCCACACAATACTTCCGATAGTTGTTCTTGAGCTTACAAAATAGAAACGTACGTACGAATTCTTTCTTTTTTTTTTTTGGGGAAATTTTTGTTTTTGTTGCATAAACATCAATTAAAAAATCTATTTAAAAGTGAAATAATGCGTTTGCTAAGAGTGGGCGACCGCATGACTGCATTACGTATGCGTTTGGAGGCGAAATTCACACTGCCCGACCGCTTCAAAGGCACAGTCGTGGAGAAGTGGACAAATTACTGGAAGGGATTACTACGTGATTATACGGAAGTGGGTGTCGGCGTTGTTAAAGAATCATATGCTAAGCCCAAGAAAGCACTTGCCTATGGCACCGGCGTAGTCTCACTATATCTGGCTGCACGGAATAACCCAGATGAAGCGGCATTTATGGCACTGCTGCGCAAACAAACAAATCGAATGATCACACTTCCAGTAGAGCTCCAAAATCGTGAATCTGCCGACTATTTAGTAATGCTGGAACGTGCTGTGAATCAGAAAAAACTACGCCTTCTGTCACTGGGCGTCTTCACAATAATGTGGGTGGATCTGTACGATGAGGACGACTGCACCTATCCGGCGATCTGTGAATACACCTCCGTGGGAATGCTTAATTTCCACGAGCGCATTGTGGACGTGGGCTTCTGGAACGAGTTCTGGCGTCTCAAGTATAAGATGCGTAATTACGATATCAACTATCTGTGATTCTGTTCGGACTCCTAGTCAGGTTAATGCTTAATCGACTCCTGTTTGTTAACTCTGCCCTAGTTATGTTTAATATCGTAAATTGTACAGCATCAAAACAACAACAAAAATATAGTACAAATTATTGTTTGTAATACGAAAAGAAAATCATTTGGGTTTCCTCTGTCCTACGAGGCACTCGCTGCTTCTGTTGGCTCTTGAACAACGGGTTTCTTTGGCTTAAAGTGAGCATCGAGCAGCGCTGTGCAATCTTGTAGATTAGCCAGACTGTTGATCTTGCCCTGGAAATTGTTGTCCTTGCCGTTGCCCTTGCCGTCGAGCAGCTCGAGAAACTTTGGACCCATTTCCTGCACCAATGCGGGATCACCACGGAGCACCATGTGTCCCTTGGCAGTGCTGCCTGCTGAAACGCCCTCGGAAACAGTCAGGAAATAGAAGATCTCCTCCGGTGCATTACGCAGAAATGTATGGATGAAATCTACCTCAATGCCGTCGCGTCGATGGAGTGCAAAGTATTTGGGACGCATGGCTTTGGGTAGATCTTCCAGGCGTTCCGCCTCGGCGGTGGCGAAATCCTTCAGCAGCAGTTGGAACGACTTTCGTGTGGATTTGACATTTTGTTGGAGTTTTTGAACCAGCTCCAAATGCTGTGGTGCCCCGCCTCTGTGGATTGGATTGCATTGAGTACAGTATGAAGTGGTTGGAATGTTTGGATCTTACTCACTTGAGAGCCACCGTCAGCTGCTGCTCTCGTTGGAAGACCTCGCCGAGCTTGCGTAGAGCACGTTCACCCACCACGAAGTAAACAAGAATATTCGTCTTGACCTTCTCAGCATAGAGCAGTTTGATGCACTGCAGCTGGTTCAGATTGGTGACATGTGTGCCGCAGCACATGTTGGACTCTATGCCCTCGATGCGTACGACACGTGCCAGGCCCTCATGATCCTTGGGCAGACCGCGTGGAGCCCGTGCGTCTTGAAATTCCTGGGCTACCTCGGGATCGACCAACACTACACTGACATTACGACCCTCGCGTATTAAATCATTTGCCTGCGATTCAATTAGATCCAGGGACTCGCGGCTAATCAGATGCGGAGTGCTCAGTTGGATATAGGAGACACTGGTGCCCAAGGACCACGAGGTTGTGTCGTATTTGAATTCCCGATCGAACAAAGCCGTTATCAGATGCTGTCCGGAATGTTGCTGCATGTGGTCCAGACGACGTGACCAATCCAGGCGCTGTCGCACCTCAGCGCCCTCCTCGAAACTCGAGCTAGACTCCACAAAGTGGACGGCAGTGGTTCCCTTGCGTTGAACGCTTCTCACCTGCTGGCCGTTGATGGTGCCATAGTCACAGGGCTGGCCGCCGCCCTCGGGGAACAGTATTGTGTCCTCACAGACGACATTAAAACCGCGTAACTTGCGTGGCTCTGTGTTATTGTCCTCGCCGGGCCAATCCAAAGTCGCATAGTCACAGGAAACGATGGTTGTCTGGAACTGCATTAAATGTGGTAAATATTAATAAATTGCCGCCCTTTGCCATGTGGGTATTTTGTGTATACCTCCTTTAGGAAACTATCTTCCTGGCATTTGAATACCATTTTGCCAGTCTTTTGTTGCTTGGGTTAATTATGAAATCTTTTGGCAAGCGTTGTAATTCATTTACAGCGCCTTTGCCGGCAACAACAACAAACACAGCGCTGCTTGTAAAAGTTAATGCGCATATGTGCGTCACGTTTAAGCTTTTTGCGCTCTTATCGGCTCAATTTGCGTTTACTTGGCTCCTTATTGCGTTTGTCTAACGTTGTGATGCTTACGTTTTAAGTTTGCTTTTTTTTACGTTTTATTTTGCCTTTATTTATTCGCTCATGTCCTTTTTAGTAATATATTGAAAAAGGTTTTCCAAACAATGATTTTAAAATCGTTGTGCTTACAATTAGTGAAAGCTCCAAGCAATTGAGCTTTTTGCTTTTTAAATTCGCTGGTTAAGAAAACCGTTAAATCCCACACACACACACACACACCGAACCACATGCCCAACAGCTGGCCTAATTTGTTGCTGGCCATTTCTCTGTTTTGGCCCCTGTTGTTTATACAAGCCTTTCATTCATAGCCCACTTCTCCCCCTTGAAAAACACTGCCCCCTTATTTCAATTGTCGTATCACCGTCGTGTGCCGTTCGTTCGTTGACTGCGCGCGCGCTCAATTGAGCATCAGAAACAGTAGCTTCAGCAGCTGTATGCTGCGACGTCAGCAGCGACGCAGACAAAGACTTATCGTATTCGCGTTCCTGTCCGCTCAACAGTTTCTTGCCAACGTCCTGCAGTTCCAGCAGCACGGCGCATCCTTACGTCCCGTAAATAGATTTTACGTTGATTAGCTTGTCATGTAATACATATATGTGCATATGTATGTATGTGCACTATATTTACTTTTCTATAAATACCGAGTAGGTGTATTAAATTAACATCAGGGTGGTTAGTTAAGTTTAAAGTCAGGCCAAACCTCCTGCCTTACACGTGCAACCGCAGCAGTCCCCAAAACCTCCGTTGCTCGTAACCGACGCTATCGCTATCGCTGTCTATGTGTTACGTTATATAAGGCAAGCAAAGTTTGCGTGTTCGTTGTATACATATGCATATTTTTTAAGTGTCAGCCGAAAAGTAGGCAACAAAAAACTTGAAATGTACGTGTCTTTAATTCAAACGCCAACGGTCGTTGGTTAATTAACAATTTATTAACAATCAATTAACACCATAAAAATAAAATCGCACTAAAAATGAAAAAATTCTCAAATAATGTGTATGCATGAGTATTAAAGAAAATCGTTAAAATATATATGCAACTTTAATTGAACGCAGTCTAGTTCATTGATAACGAATATTATAACCTTACTACAGTTTTTTTTTTAACAACAATTAAGTTACTGATGTGCTCTCTTTTTGTATGAAGTCCATTAGCATTGTGTGATTGCACGAGGCGACAGTGACCGTCTGTCTAATGGATATTATTTGCACTAACAACTATTAAACATCAATTGTTGTGGGTGTGTGTGTGTGTGAGTGTGTCTGAACCCACTTTGTAAACTTCAGTTGATTGATTTATTATGGTAGCAAGCTCACGCTTCTCAAATAGTTGTCAGTGCGAGTTAGTGTCCTGTGTCGCATGTGAATAGATTGATTGTACTCTGATTAATTTGCTATGCGCATGATATTTTCTATTTGTTTAGTTTTATATCAACAATTTGATCACGTTTCATTTAAGCACTGCAACCAATACACCAAATAAAATATATATAAAACAAACAAAAAAAAAAAAAAAAAAAAACAGCAACAAAAAACGAATCGAAATCAGTGAATTTGAAAGCAGACAACAAAAATGGCGGCTATTGAGATTATTGCTTAGCGCACAAAAAGTATGCAACGAGAATGTCGATTGGATCGTTAGTTACGCGCGCCGCATAGCTAACAGCTACAACACTCGTACTCGTACTCGCACTCGCAGTCGCACACGCACATATAGAAAATTTGCAAATATACGCACGTAACTCCAAAAAATAATTAATACAAATTAGCAAAAATTAATCAACAAAAAATAACAACAAATACAATAAAAATTTTATTCGTTTGACGCACAAATCGATTGAATAAATTATGGCAAATACAGCTCAACTGTTGCGCCGTCAAAGTTCGCGTGACATTGTGCTCAAAACCCAAAAGAGTCTCGATCAATTGGAACTGCGGGTAAGCTAGTGGGGAGTCCCCATATTAATTTGTTTCTCAAATATTTAATGCTGATTCCTTAATTCTGTTTTCCTTTGATTTTAGGAGCTGCGTGGTCGACTAGTGCCCAAAGAACATGGCGTCAGTCATCATCATCATACGTCGCTCCATCATCATCATCAGCCCATGTATGGAGCCACAAATCAAGGGTTCATGTCCGATGCCTTCGACGAGTCCTCCGAACTGGAACAGGATCCACCATTTGGCTCCGATGCCGGCACCAGCAAGACAAAGGCCGAACTCGCCGCTGTTGTCGAACAGCAGCAGCAGCAGCAGGAGGACATCGTTGAGGGCGAGAAGGAGGGCGAGGAACGCGAGAGTTGGGATAGCAAAATCATGTTTCTTCTGGCCACCATTGGGTAAAAATATTGTACAAAAAACCATAAAAAATGTTATAAAAATTGTGCTTCAATGTAGATTAAAAATTCTTTATGCGAATACAAATTTATAAATATTTTATATGTCGACAGTTAACAAACATTTATCAATTTTCGTAGTCAAATCTAAAAATTTTATGGATTAAACTTAGAAATTGTCGAACCAAAAGCATTCGAAAATAAGATATAGCTTCATATCTGTTAAAACTGCCGATTTGTCAGGATATACCTTGATATAAAAACATAATTCCTATTATTCAAATATATGTGTTTGATTATATACTATACATAGTATGTCGAACCAAAATCAGTTTGAAGTGGTTCAAAACTATGTCATTCCGAAATGTTGAGTTATCAAGATAAAATTTAATATATACACAATGAAAACTGATATAAGGGAAAAATTAAAAGTAAATAAATGTAAAAAATTTTTAAATTTGGACTATGTAAAAAAGAAATCAGCTTCAAAATGGTTCAAAAAGTGGTAGACTATAAATTGAACCGATACCTATTTTAAATAGTCTAAACAATTAAATAAACTATTAATTTATATATATTTATCTATAATTCTTTCACAGATATGCGGTTGGACTGGGAAATGTCTGGCGATTTCCGTATTTGGCTCAAAAGAACGGCGGTGGTGCCTTTCTGGTGCCGTACTTCATAATGCTCTGCATTCAGGGTATACCGATTTTCTATCTGGAACTTGCGATCGGTCAAAGGTTGCGCAAGGGAGCCATCGGTGTTTGGAGTCAGGTATCGCCGTACCTGGGAGGCATTGGGATCTCATCGGCTGTGGTCAGCTTTATTGTGGCACTGTACTATAATACGATAATTGCCTGGTGTCTGATCTATTTGCTGCACAGTTTTGAGTCACCATTGCCATGGGCTGAATGCCCAACACGTCTGTATAAAAACTATACCTATGATCATGAACCGGAGTGTGTGGCATCGTCACCGACACAATATTATTGGTATCGCACCACGTTGCAATGCTCGGAGAGTGTGGATTTACCCGAAAGCTTTAATTATCATATGGCAATTGCATTGATTGTTTCCTGGTTTTTGGTCTATATCTGCATGGTACAGGGTATCACATCGTCGGGCAAAATCGTCTATATGACCGCCATCTTTCCTTACGTAGTGCTCATCATATTCTTCTTTCGGGGCATCACCCTCAAAGGAGCCGCAGATGGTGTCGCACACCTGTTTACACCTCGCTGGGAGACTCTTCTGGACCCTGTCGTTTGGCTCGAGGCTGGTACCCAAATTTTCTTCTCCTTGGGCCTGGCATTCGGTGGTTTGATCGCCTTCAGCTCGTATAATCCGGCCAATAATAATTGCTATCGGGATGCCATTCTGGTCTCTTTGACCAATTGTGGAACCTCAATGTTTGCCGGAGTTGTTGTCTTTTCCGTTATCGGATTCAAGGCAACCGCTACCTTTGATCGCTGCACCGAGGAACGCGCCGTACTTGTTGCCCAGAACCATACTCTGAATCTTCCCATTTGCGATCTTAACGAGGAACTGGCTAATGTAAGTCATTTATTTCACTTTAACACGATTAATATTTAGAGCCCGTACTCTAAAAAGAGTAGAGGGGTCTATTAGGTTTGTCAGAAGCGAAATGTGCGTAACAGGTAGAAGGAACCGTGTCCTACCCCATAAAATGTATATATTCTTGATCAGCATCAACAGCCGAGTCAATATAGCGATGTATGTCTGTCCGTATGAACACCTAGATCTCAGAGAGTACAACAGCTAGAGCCACCAAATTTGGAATGAAAGTCCATCTATTTCGCGAGCAGATAAAGTTTATTTCAAATCAGGGCCACACCCCCTAGCGCCCCAACAAATTGTAAAAAACTATTTTCACATCACCATAACTTAGGAATGACAAGAGCTATTGGGACCAAATTCACACAGTAAATGTATGGTACCATTATTACTATCCTCACCAAGGTTGATCTGGATCGGACAACTATAGCCTACAGCTATCATAGGATAAATCGGTCGAAAATTACTTATTTTTATGAGAAAAGCGCACTAGACTTTTACAGTTTAAAATGATTTTTTTCTGTATCTTACTTGTTTCCTTCTTTATTTTAGAGCGCATCGGGTACTGGACTAGCTTTTATCATTTTCACAGAGGCTATTAATCAGTTTCCGGGCGCACAACTTTGGGCCGTACTGTTCTTTCTCATGCTCTTTACATTGGGCATTGATTCGCAGTTTGGAACACTAGAGGGCGTTGTTACTTCGCTGGTGGACATGAAACTGTTTCCCAATCTGCCCAAGGAATGGATCGTTGGTGTAAGTTTGCACTCGATTTTCCCGTAAATTTCTATAATGAAAACTCTGTTTGTGAACATTTTGCAGGCTCTTTGTCTCTCGTGTTGCCTGATTTCCATGTGCTTTGCCAATGGTGCCGGAAGTTATATTTTCCAGCTGATGGACAGTTTTGCTGGCAATTTTCCACTTCTGATCATCGCACTTTTTGAATGCCTATCGATTAGTTATATTTATGGAGTTCGACGTTTTGCCGATGACATTGAAATGATGACCGGTTCCAGACCGGGCTTCTATTGGATGTTCTGCTGGAAATACTTGTCGCCATGTGCCATGGTTACCATCCTACTGGCTTCTTTCTATCAGCTGATGACCGAGGGTAGCAGCTATCCGGCTTGGATTGCCGCCAAAGGAGCGGCCGAGTCCATGGAGTGGCCCCATTGGTGTATTGTTATTGCTCTTGTTCTTATTCTATCCTCCATTCTCTGGATTCCCATCGTTGCTCTATTGCGGTAAGTTCTCTCGGAACAGAAAATTGTTCGTAAATTTCTCTTAAGTACGAATGTAGGAACAAATTTTTTAAGAGAAATATGGAATTTTATATGCTTAAATTGTTTTATTCTAAACTCGTTGGTATAACCGGTTCATAACCGTTTCATAACCGTTTCATAACCGTTCCGTAACCGTTTTATAACCGTTTGGAACTCGATTTAAACTAAATTCAAACACAATTTCATAACTGACTTGATACTTTTTTGCCCCCCCTTTTTGCTGAAGAACTTTCCCAAAAACGTCAACCAATCCAAATGGTTAACTCGAATCGCTAGTCGAAAAAGTAATCAAGATTATTATCAATCCTTTCCCCTAACTAAATGCAGCCTCTGTGGCATCAAGGTGGTGGAGGACACCGATCCCGCCTGGTTCCCCGAATCGGAGCTAAAAGAAGTGCACGGAATTGTGCCACACGAGCCGACAGAATTGGAGCGCAGCATTTTCTGCTTCAACATGGATGGAACGGAGGGTATGTGTTGCCCCAAATACGGTCTGCCCGAGAAATCACTGGAAGAGGAGGAGGAATAGACGATCAATAGGGAAACCAACAAGTAAAAGAAGACAATAAAAATGATAACGAAAATAAACCACAAAAGTTGCCAATGCAATCAAATGCAACTAACTGTAAATACGGACAATAACTAAAGCCAAGAAAAAGAAAACGAAAAACCAAAGATTAAAAAAAAAAAAAAAAAGATAATAAATGTTATAATAATGAAAATGAAAAACGAAATGAAAATATGAAAAACTCGCTCTACCGATGGAAAGCAGCGTCGGTGACGATATTTAATACGCTAACAATTGTATGTAATATGTTCCCAAAGACTGCTCGAAAGACGAACAACAACAACAACAACAATAAACAAAAAAAAAAAAAAAACTTAATAATAATACTGAAATACGTTAAACAAAAGAAACAGCAACAAGCTGATAAACAAATGGTGAAGTCAGCGTCAAGTGCGCGGTTTCAGCAACAACAAAAAACAAAAACAACAACAATAACAATAACTAACAACTACAATAACAATATGACAACAACAATTATGGAAAAAGAAATGAAGAAAAAAATCTAGAAAATATTTCCGCATAACTTCATTAGTCTGTTCGACATATGATAATTATGGCAAAGTGGAAAAAACAACAAAAAAAAAAAAAAATTAGTAAGAAAAATACGTAAAAAAAATAATAACAACAAATCGGTTTGTTATTGTTTTTGTCTGTAAAATGCATTCCATAAAAATCACTATATTACGGTATATTTTTCGGATTGTTTTCCATTTGTTTTTTTTGTATGGTATATAACCCACATAAGCACTACGTATACATATCCGATTTCGTACACCCAACGTATACCCATATTTGCATCCGATTTCTATGAAGCAATCCAAAAACGAAGCGAAATGAAAATGAATACAAAAGAAAGTCAAGTGGGAAGAATGAATATGTTTATTCGGTTAGCCGAATATTAGATACTCTTGCAGTTTATATATATTTCTTAAGTCATTAAAAAAAGGTCTAAGAACTACTTGAAAATCTTGCTAAGAAGTATTTCAAAGTTTCGCGGAAGTATCTTTTAAATGGATCAAGAATATATATATACGAATGGGGTCTTAAGCGCCTGCAAGTTTATCCGATGATTATGCTGCAAAAGATTTGCTGACTATATCTAATACATATAAGTATACATTAAAATATTACCAATATAGACTACATATCTATAAAGGGAACTTATAACTGTATTATCATGCATTATTACTGTACTATTGTATGTTAAATTCATCTTTAAGCATTTACTGATGTTTAGGTTTATTAAACGGTTTGTGATTTGTTTTTTTACATGTTGATAAAGCAATGAATATAAATATATACAATACCTATACCATACCATATCAAATTCTGTTTAGTTAAAACTTTTAACACGATCTAAATGATCGAAATATCTACTTATATATCTCAAGACAGAGCACCACCTACAAAACTGAATAATCCATCTCGTTATTATGATATTTACCATACAATATTGTCGGCTTACTGTGTTGATATTTGCAAGAATTTAAATCTCATATCGCATACCAAAAAATATTCGACTAGCAGTTACCCTGTAAGAGGCGCTTTGAAAAAAAAAAAATATATATATATATATATATAAATTATATCAAATAGTTTGTTAAAACCATCACATAATACCTATGTTGAGAGTTTAGCTTAAGATCTTATTGTAAAACCGATTTAAGTCGTGTATGCTTGCTGTGGCTTGCGTATAGGGTATACCCGACTAGGTATATCTAAATGTTTCTTGTTGATTTTTGAATAGTTTTCATACTTTATGAAAGAGAAGCTTTTTTTGATTTCAAAACAAACTTATGATGTGAACGTTGACTTAATGGGATAACAATAATAATGATAAGTAGGGGAAGAAGAGGAGGAAGAGGTGGAAGAGGAGAATGAGCAAGAAGTTGTGGCAAAATATGAAGATGAAGAGACTAGTGTTGAGCTACAAGTGATAAGAGGCAATGTAGTTTATTTCCAAGAGTTCCGAACAGTTCGAAAACATAAAACTACAAGTATATATATATATATACATATATGCATATATTGGTACTATATAGACAAATAGTACAAGATATATTGAACTGTGTACTTGTATTTTAAAATGCCTAACAAAACGAAACCGTTCATCTTTAGCCGAAATCGTCATCGATAGCGATAGCGAATAATCGAATGTACTACGAATGAGAACTCTATACATATACATAAATCGGGAGTCCCGATAATAATTATAATTGTTAAGATACAAAATATCATCGCATATACCAGATAACTATTAAAGAGAATATTCTATTCTATTATATTATATACATATGATTATTATTATTATTATTATTGTTAATATTATTATATAAAAATTATATTACATTTAGTGTGTGTTAAGTGTGCTATGAAAAATCAATCCATTTATTTACGGTATATTTACACATATACAATAAAATACATCTATATATACATATACATACATATAGTATATCTTATATCTTATATAGCATATACATGCAAACGATCATATATTTAACTGTATTAAGTGTTATCGATGTTGACAATAATTATGAATGCGGTTTTAAAGCCATATATACAAAGCAATCCTCCATTACAGCACTACCCTATTCAAAACTCCCTTTTCCCCACGCTCCGTATTCCAAACCTAAATCGTACCGTACCCAATCCAACCCACAAATCACTAAAATGATCCACTTATACAATTATTAAAACTGAACTAATGAATTTCGAATAAATATTAAAAATTTCAATGAAAACATTAATGAGGAAAATTAAAAAAAAAATCAACTAAATGTTTAACTTAAGGCGATAATCAACTTAAACATGCATTAAAAGATTCATTAAAAATAATGAAACAATTTTCATTGAATTCATTACTTTTATTTATGTATATGGTTTTGCATTGATTTTTCATTGTTACTTTGTAATGCCATCTTTTATTTTTAACTTTTATCATCAATAATTTCATTTAAATTTTATATCTAATTTTTATACCCGTTACTCGTAGAGTAAAAGGGTATATTGTATTCGTTGCAATGTATGTAACAGGGAGAAGGAGACATGGCAGACCCCATAAAGTATATATATTTCTTGATCAGCATGATTAGCCGAGTCGATATAGCCATGTCCGTCTGTCCGTCCGTCCGTCTGTCCGTCTGTGTGAACAAAAGGATCTCAGAGACTATAAGAGCTAGAAAGGCCCGAGTGGTCGCAAACGAAAGATAAAATGCCCAAGCAGTACAAGTTTGCTTTTGTTTTTGACACGCCCACTTTAGGGCGTTCTATGTGCATACAAAGGTAAAAACAGGTAAAAATAGCATGTTTTAGTATAGAAAACTTTTTTGTTAGTAATGCTATCTAAACCAAATTGACACAGAAAGTACACGTCTAATGATTACGTATACCAAGTTTGATCCAAATCGGACAACTATATCATATAGCTCCCATAGGGACAATCGGTCAAAAATACGCTCCAAATATGAATTTATATGAATAACTTTTGCGTTGGCCAATCAATCGAAGTGAAACTTACACAGAATATATCTGTCAATAATGTAAACATATTGACTAAGTTTCATCCAAATCGGACGACTATATCGTATAGCTCCCATAGGGACAATCGGTCAAAAATACGCTCCAAATATGAATTTATATGAATAACTTTTGCATTGGCCAAGCAATCGAAGGGAAACTTACACAGAATATATCTGTCAATAATATAAATATGTTGACCAAGTTTCATTTAAATCGGACGACTATATCGTATAGCTCCCATAGGGACGATCGGTCAAAAAATACGCTGTAAATATGATTTTGTATGAAAATTTTCTGCGTTTCTCAAGTCATCTGAATTAAAATCAATAGGGTCGATTACCTAACCGATTGTAATATTATTAATATTATTAATAATATATTATATTGTTAATAATATAATTAAACTGAGTAACGGGTATCCTAAAGTCGCGAGGCGACTATAGCATTCTTTCTTGTTCTTAATATGTATATAATTTCCTCTATTAAAAATGTAATTAATTTTTCATTAGCATTTTTATTATTTTTAAATTTTTTTTTTTTTATCAAAATTAAAGTGTTTTTGTTTAAGTTATCTTTTTTATTGTTTAGCATTGAAATTTCATTATTTCTGTCTTTATTTTTGTTTATTATTAAACTATTAATTTTAATAACTTATGTTTGTATCGTGAGGAATTATCCTTCTTCCTTAATGTCTAAGGCTAACACTTTTTAAATTTCATCATTATTTTCATTAATTTTTTTATATTTATTTTGTTTTTAAAAATTAAATTTTTTCCAGTAAAGAATATAATTTTTTTTAATTTTGTATAGTTAACTTTAATTAAACATGTTTTTCTTCCACTAAATCAATAAAAGATCAATAGATTATTGAAGTTTATTGCTTTATTAAGTTTTACATTACTTTAAACAAAGTATTGAAACAAGCAATTGTACTGATCATTATATTGAAAATAGGAAGAAATTCAAAATATGTAAACTATCGATGATCTATGTTAATATGAAATGTACGCAAATGTGTATAAAGTTAACTTCAATATCATTACGACTATGTTGCAAATTTGCGTATGATGAACCATAACAATAATTTATCTAATGACAATAAAGAAATTGTGTAAAAAGTTCAACCAACAAAATATCGGTGTTTGATTTTGAAGCTGATTAAGAATTTTTCTTTGCAAGGGTATACAAAAGAAAAGGCACTTTAAATGGAGAGATTTCTAATAAACAATGTCTTAAATTTAATTAATGTTTGAACAAAAAGTTTTTAAAATATTTATTCACATTTTTGAAAGCATTTTTGGCTCAGTTAGTCAAATTCTACATCTTTTGGAACGAAAATAGGGTCAACCTAGGTTAACTTCGTTTAGAAGTTTTCTATATAGACTAATTTTGATTTTTCTACAATTGACACACAGTCAACTGGTTTAAGTTCTACATACCCAGGGAAGTTTTCATTTATACCTAGTTTGTACCCTAATTGAAAAAAGCTTTAAATTCTTAAAGCTGTCTTTGAAAATAACGGTACAATAGCTACATAACCTTACTTTTGAGTGTTTACTTACGGAAACATTTCTTTCAAAATAGCGGTACAATTGGTACATAACCTTACTAAATAGAAGCTTTGAAACGTTTGTGCTTTTCACTGTCCCCAAGGACTATTGTGAGCTTTCAGTGGCAATGAACTGGAAGTGGAAAAGTTTTTCCGACTTTCTGGTTTTAATCTTGGCTGCAAAAGAATTCTATTTGCAAAGCCAGCATGACACCGCAGTTTGAGCATGATGCCTAACGGTAAGTAATAATGCCAGCGACTTGACCAGCTAAAGAGCCCCGCCCCCTGCACTTCGCCCAACCCCTCCCACCCCACTTCCTGGCCGTTGTTATTGGCCTTGCGCTTGGCAACGAAGCGCAACAAGCGGAAACGATGTTGGCCAAGTGACCAGGAGCGGGCGGCAAGCAGGAAGGCAGGACGGCAGGTGGGCGTGTGGTGTTGGGGGGGGAAATGTGGGCATGGCTTGGGATACTAGTGTGGCAAACAGGTAGTTGTCTGATAAAGCCATTGAGCGTCTTATTTTTTTTTTGGCCGCAGATTGTGCATCAAATTAGCGGAAAATTACAAGTTGCAACAAGTTGCAAGCTTGGCTTTTTAGCCATTTGCCGTTGCGCTGCGCTAACTTGGCCAGCAGGCGAACATAGTTAGTTGTTTTTTTTGTTATTTCTCGCTATTTTGTTGTTGTTGTTTTTTGGTTGTAATTCTCCTTTGATTGCACACGCAAATTCGCGTTTGTTTTGCATAAATGTTAATGCGAAAAGTAAAATGTAAAATGCAAATGTTAATGTTAATAATAATGTAAAAGTAAATGTTAATGCGAATGCAGAAGTAAATGTTAATTGTGAATTCAGTGGAGCGAACACAATTAAAAAACGATTCCTGAAATCGAAAAATACAAAAAATCAAAAAATGCAATAAACTTAAAATTGACGAAATTTGTTGTCGATTTTCGATTATTGTTGTCGTTTCCTTGTTGTTGTTATTGTTGTTGTTGTTGTTGCTGCGACACCTGCACACAAATTGTTGGCATAGTTTTTTTGTGGCAGCAATCGACAACAGCAACAACTACTACCGACAACAACAACTACCGACAACTCCAATCGATCGATAACAGACATGTTAAATGCTAAGCCAACATCGGCAGCTACGCCAGCAGCGACGCCGACCGCAGCAGCAGCATAAACTACGTCTGAAAATGTACAGTGGGTATTAAAAGCAAACGCTTGCTGAAAAAAATATAAATTTTTCAATAAAATTTTGGGTTCAAAATAATAAGTAAATCGATAAACTCGATTTAAAAACAATTTTATAGTATTTTGTGAAAGGTATCGATAGCAACACAAACAATAATTTAGTTCTTCGAGATAATGCTTCATGTTCGAACTTACTAAATATATACTATAAGTTATCGATAACGCATATTGCACAGGAACAGACGAGAAATATGGTGGACCGTACAAAACTCGGCAAAAATATCGATTAATAATATGTTTAGATCTATTAGAATTATTCAATGTTTAATAATATCAATAAACTTGATACAAAAAGTAAATTTTTTTAATTTAAAACTTATAGAAATCTAAACTTAAGGGCTACCAAACTATCAATATATTTTTTGGTTCAACATTTTTGCCTATATCGGCCCACTGTGCAGCGTCACGGCGACAACTAGTCAACCTTAGACGGACAAACCTAGACGAACCTGAGGCGCCAACAACAATGCAGAAATATGTAAAGAGCGAGCAGAGCGAGATAAAGAGAGAAGGCGAGTAAGAGAGAAAGTGAGAGAGAGATGGAAAATCCATTGAGCCATGCCCAGGTGTACAGGTGTGTGACTGTGTAAGTGTGTGTGTGTGTGTGTGTGTGTGTGTGTGTGTGTGACTGTGTAAGTGTGTGTGTGTGTGTGTGTGTGTGTGTAGAATGGGGCAAGCGAAATAAATGAAATAGCTGAGACGAATGCCGCAAAAAGTCGACGTTTATAGTATGTGGCCGACAGTGGTATGCACAGTGGTTCGGAATAGCTTAAAAAAATGCAAGCGTAACTGGTTCTATTGACTTGTTGCAACAACAACAGCAACACGATTACCACATATTGTTGCAAATGCAATTGGAATTCCAAACAACTGCAGGAAATTGAATACTTTATAGTATTGAGCGGTTATCGCTATCGTGTTATCGATAACAAAAATGCTACAAGGTTTTCATTTACCGGATTAATCGAACTATACTGTCCATAGTTATTGAAACTTCCAATTGAAGTTTATATTGTTTATAAAGAAACTTGTCGAAAGTAATGTTATTGGAAGAATATGTAAATTATTTAGGCTTATCGATATAATTCGATACTTAATCAACACTTACCTTTAAAAATAAACAGTTATTAAACAGTAAGCTATCGAAATGAATTGACTTATTATATTATTTATCGATAGTTTCGATAAATGCAACGAAAGCGAGAGACAGTGCTCGACCCTTTAGCGGCTGTGGTCACACTGTGCATCACTTTGGGGCAGCTGTGGCAGCCGCACACAATTAACTTTGGCAACAAACGAGTGCTACAACAACAACAACAACAACAACAGCAGCAACAGGTGGGCGGGGCAGTGCAGCAAGGTTTCTGCGCTAGCAGCGCAACAACGTCAACGTTAGCGTCAACGCCGACTGCGCGCCTGCGCACGTAAACAAATTCTCAGTTGGCATTGTTTTTGTTTCGTTGCTGTCTTCGCGTCGCTGCTTGCGTCGCAGTCTCTGGTGCGGCTGCGTCGGCGCAACGTTTATGACGGCAGCTGAGAGTGCGGCTTGCTGTGGTTGTTGTTGTTGTTGCTGTTGTTGTTTGTTGTTTTAAGTAATTTCGTTGTCTTCGTTGTCGTTGCCGTCGTCGTCTTTTGGCTGCTTGAAAGCAAAAAATTAAAAAAATACATAAAAGAAACAGCAGCGTCGACAGCGGCAGCGGCAGCGGCATGCGCAGTCTCAGCCCGCACGTAGAAAACAACAACAATCGACAAAAACAACAACAACAACGAAAAATCCCTGGCAAAACACGCCAACCCAACGCGACTTTGTTGCTGCGGTTTTCAGTTGCCAGCGCGATTTTGAATCGAGTTGAACGCGACGCGTCGTCAGCAGCAGCAAGCCCAAAAATCAAAATCCGAAAGAAACAACGAGACCAAAATCGAAATCAAAAACAAAAACAAAAAAACAAAAACCAAAACCAAAACTCCAAAATCTTGTGCACAAATTGAAATCGACAACGGAATCTACAAAGAAATCTGCGCGCAAAAGAGAATCGTGCGTGAGTGAGCGAGTGAGTGCGTGCGTGCGTTCGTGCCATCTCTCTTTCACCCACTATCACTTTGCAGCCCCTTCACTAACGTGTGGGTGTGGGCGACTGCTTGAGTGTGTGCGTGTGCGTGAGTTCTGCTTGCTTGTGTGGCTGTGTGTGTGTGTTTCTGTTTGTGTGCACTGCACATTTTCTTTATTTTTGTTTTTGTTTTGTGAGGCGCAAATGAAATTTATGTGCAATAAGCGGCGAATGCAGGCCAACAACAACAACAACAACTCACAGAACAACAACAACAACATTTAGAGGTAAGACTTCGTCGGCTTCAAATACATATATATTTGTTGTTATCTCTGCGAACTGTTGTTTCATCCCAGCAACTGGTCAACAACTGGCCAGGTTCAAGTGTAACCAGTTAACCACTTCTGTTACCAGTTTGTATTCCCACTCCCTCTACCTCTACCTCTCCCCTACCCCCTTTACTGCCCGCTCTTCCTTATCCCTCTTTCTCAACAGAAGAAAAAAAAATGCCGCAGGCCCAGTTCCACTTGGCGATAATACAAATGTATGTAAATCTTGTTCTTAACAGCGCCCCCTTTTCTTCGATATTCTGTCAATGTTGTTTTTGGGGAATTTTTTCAATTTGTTTAAGAAAAGACAAAAAAAAAAAACAAATAACGACAGAATTTAAAGGTCTGAAAAGCAGCGATAATGTACGCTTCATTAGCGAAACGAAGCCTATTGGTTATGCAGCTGGCGCCATCTAACGTTCAGTGGCACTAATATGCTTTCACAGTCACAGTTACTGCATTCCGATCTAATTGTCAATTGTGGCGCCATCTGTTGTGCACATGCCACACATGCCAATCTGCAGGATCAACAATGTAGATTGACAAAAAGCTAAATGTTATAAGATTTGCTTGTCAATCAATTCATTGTTTGTTTGCTTTGCTTTAAGTACAGGTAAACCTATGACAAAACGAACCCAAAGAAAATAAGAAATGTTTTGTCGTCTCGTAGATTTATTCGATACGAATTTTTATTTATTTTTACATCATTTTTATGTCTTTAGTTTTCAATCACTTTCAACTGTTTAGACAATGCCTTTGTCTGAGTGTTTTTGTCAGCCGAGACTTTGGAATGTGAGAAATGTGTGTAGAAAGCTCTCTATTTTTTTATATTTGAGAGAAGAGAAGTTTTGTAAGAAGTGTTTATAATTCAGCCTTAATATAGCATGCATAAGTGAATTTAAACTTCAACGCTTAATTTTAAATTTTAGGAAAGGTATAAAAATATTCTTGTGATATATTTTATGTAGGAAAATTTGACAAACACATTTAGTTATGTATACTTTAGAGAAGTTTGTTGTGGTGAAGTTGCTTATATTAAAGTTAATTAAAGAAGAGTTGTTCGGGTAAAACTTTCTGATAGTTTCGGCATAGAGAAGTTTTAAGTGTATAGTAATACCCAGATACCAATTTCAAAATTTGCGGAGACTGTACTCTACTCTACTGTACTTTTCCCTCTTCTTTTTAAATAAAAGTTAAAAAAAAAAAGTTGAAACATAAAAACTATAACTTAATCACTTAAGGAAAAATATCTAAAAAAAATTTCAATTCGAAATATGTTCTCTTAATTCTTAAAATGCTCTCCAAGTTCATCTTTAAAAAACTTAAGACTTTTTAAAATTTCAACATTTTTATGGTTTTACTTAAAGAGCAGCTATTTTAAAAAAGGCAATTTAATTAAAAAAAAGATGGACTTTTCGAAATTACTTTAAAAATTAATTTTTTTTTTATTAAAGAATATTCACTTTAATTAAAGAGAAATACATTTTGAATCAAATAATGTAGAACTTTCTTTTAAGATAGTTTTGGTTTTTGTTGAGTATATTTATAGCAGAGTTTACCACAGAAGATAATTTTTTTAAAAACAAATTCGTTTTCTATGCCATGTTTCAATGATTAACTTAATTTTTAGTTAAATTAAATTCCGATTTCTGACAAATTTTTCCATAATTCTTTGCTAACTAAAGCGCATTTTGAAGTCGATTATGCCCTAAGAATTCCTAAGCAAATCGTACAAATCTAACCGTTTTCGGTTTCTACTTCTTCTTTATCTTACGTTCTTTTCTTCTTCTTCTTCTTCGTTTTAAAGTTGTTATTGATGTTGTTATATTGTTTTTTGGTTTTGTTTCTCTGTGCTTCTTACTGCTTTTTTGTGTCTCTGTCTTCTTTTTTTTTTTATTTTTTTAAAGTTTTTTTTTTTTTTGTATCATTCTTATGATGATTATTGTTTTATCCCAGCTTCTTCTTCTTCTTTTTCTCATTTTTTAACTCGAGGCATTGCTGCTTTTTAACATTTATTATACAGTCGGTTTTTGCCTCTTTGTTGCTTCTTCTTCTTCTTCTTCTTCTTCTTCTTCTTCTTCTTTTTCAACTTGTCTTGTTGCCGCATCTTTTGGCTTAAATGTCAAGCTCATGCTGTTAGCCAATATCTTATAACCAAATTCCAGTCAGTTGGCCAAGTCTCTTGTAGGTGTAGCAGCAACATCTTCTTACTCTGTCTCCCTCCAACGCTCTTCCTCTCTCTCTCTCTCTCTCTCTCTCTCTCTCTTTCTCGCTCTTACTTATTGCATTCTGTTTCTTTTGTTGCAGGTAGAAATCTGCATGCGGCCAACTAACTGTAAAAGATTGCAACGGTCAGCGACAGCTAACAACTGGAAATAGCACAACAACAACAACAACAAGAACAGCAGCAGCAACAACAATAACAGCAACTTGCAACCTGCCAGCAGCAACTAGCAGTCAGCAAACGACAATTGCATAAAAATTGAAATTAGATATTGGCGGCGCATCAAATTACCAAATGCTGTTGCTGCTGCCAGAACTATGGCAACGGCAATGACAACAATAACAACTGTTGCTCACCTGCAGCCGCAGCAGCAGCAGCAACAACAACAACAACAGCAAAAGCAACAGCAACAAAGGCCGTTGCGCGGTATTTCAATTATAATTGAAGCTGAGCCAAAGTCAGCAACAGTCAGCAACAACAACAGCAACATTGAAAGCGACGAAATGTCGCTCAAGTCACAGAGTATGTTGCTGGCATTTGGCGACAACAGCAGCAGCAGCAGCAGCAGCAACATTAGCAATTTGCAGACGCTGCCAGTTGACCATGCAACTAAAGTTGATTTGGAAACAAGTTGCAACACAGCAGGAACAACAACAACAACAACAGCAACAGCAGCAGATACGACAACAACAATAACGACAACAAAACTTTATCCACAGCTGCTGCTGCGCATTGGACAAGCTGAGCTGCATGCTGAGAAAGAGACAGCAAATGAGAAAGAGGCAAAGACAGAGGTTGAGGTTGAGGCTGCAACAGCAGCAGCAACAGCTACAGCTACAGCCACAACAACAACAATAATCAGCTGCAATGCTGCGACTGATATTAGAAACGTGTTGCCAGCTGCAACGACTGCTGCAACTTCTGCTGTTGTTGTTGGTGAAATTGCTGAGAGCAACAGCGACGACAACAGCGACAATGCTAGTCAGTTAAATGATTTAGTCGATTGGACAACGGCAACGAGTGCACAGATCGATGCACAGCACACGGTCAAGATACAAATCGCCAACGGTCAAAGTTTAGCTCCAACATCAGCAACAGCAGCTAACGGTGTTGCAGCTACAGCAGCAGTAACTGCAACAACAGCAGCAACAACTGTTGCAGCTCCGCCTAGGCTGGGCAAACAAATAAGTGTGGTTAAATTGAACGATAGTCAGAGCAATAGTGAGATGTTGTTGCAGCTAAAACAGCAGCAACAGTTGCAAGTACAGCTGCAACAAGTGCACATACAGCAGCAACAGCAGTTGCAGGCGGAGCATCAGCAGCAGCCACATCAACAGCAGTCTTATCAACTGTTGCAGCTTAAGCCACAGCACCAACATTTGCATGTACAGCAGCAACAATTGCAGGTAGAGCAGCAGCAGCAGCAGCACCAGCAGCAACAACCCTACCAGCTCTGCTATTTGGCTTCAAGTGGACAATACTCGCCCTGCGAAACGCTCGACAGCGGCACAGGCAGCGATTTGGAAAGCAATAAGTCGCCTGACAGCAACAGTAGCAACAGTTGCCACGTGAGCAACAGCAATGCAGCTCCATTGCAGCTGCATTTGAAGACAACACGTATACGTGTGAACAACAGCAACACAAGTAACGCGAGTATTGCTGTTGGCATGCCACATGTGGCAACACGTGCCTACAGTCTAACCGATGACAGCGAGGAATGCGACGAGAGCAGCAGCTCCCTCAGCTGCGACTCCCTGCACTCTAATGAGGCAGCTCCCCCTCACAAACTGGGCTCTCTGCTGCCCACTTCTCTGCTGCATGACATACGCAACAGAGAGACCGAGGGACAGGGGGAACTGCAACATGTTGCTACTAAGATCGATGGAAGACCGCTGCAATTCGAGGCGGATCAATATTACAATTTCCATGTGAATGAACACGATAATTACCGCAGTTTTGGGCCAGTGGATTACGGACAGCAACAGCAACAGCAGAAAGACCAACAACAGCAACAGCTGCTGGCGCAACAGGAGCAAGAGGAAGAGGATGCCTTTGTAGGCTATAAGGATGTGAGACGCTCTTCGCAAGCATCTACAATCCGTTCCTCGAAGGGAACTGTACGTGGCGTCAAGAATCGTGTGCGCAATGGAGTAGCAACATTCTTGCAACTGCAACAGCAACAGCCGAGTGCCAAGGTAAGTGGCGGTGTGTGTGTTTTGGTGGTGTGGAACTCAAGAGGTGATCAAAATCTGTGCGACACGTTATGAAAGCCAACAGGTCAGAAATAGTTACAGAGTTGATAAAAAACTTCCATTTGTTTCTTAAAGTGAATCAGTGAATCTTAAGAACTAGTTCAGTGCTTCCAACCCTAGTCTGTACAGTTCGTGAACTGGTTTATTAAATCATTTTGCCTAATGTTTTAATTTAAACGTTTTTAGCATTTAAAGATAGTCTACGAAAAAGATTTAAAATGGTTCAGTTTAGTGGTTCCAACCCTGAGTACGGCTAATGAACCGTTTGTTCTAGGCTATGAAGCCTAGAGTTTGGTTCAAACCTAGGTTTGAGTATGTGAGGAACCAACAACTTTTTACAAATAGCTGTGATTAGCTTTAAAACAGACCGCAGACTGTTCTGAACCTAAGGAATTAAGATAAGGTACGGTTCGTGTACCGGTTTTTATAACTTTAGAAGTTGAGGTTTCGGTTAAAACATTGAATAAATTTTATATAATTTTGCAAGCTTCCGGAATTTTTATGAAGGTTCGGTTTGATAGCTCGAACGGTTTTTTTTTTTTTTTTTTGTACTAAAGGCGCACACGAATGTGTGTTAGGTACAGTGTGACGTCACTGTTCTCGGAACTGCAAGCACTTTGGCGTCTGAATAAAATTGAGTGGAATTCTTTGTTCATATCTTTCGAACATGGTGTCAGATCACAGTCCATTTTTAAAACCAATCTGGATTTACACAGCTGATTATCTTGTTTTTCAAGGTAGAGCTGTATAGTCTTAAGAACCAGAGTGTGAGGAAGGATTTGAATTAAAAACTGCTTTTGTTTTAAAAGTAATTTTTAAACGGTGAATGAGAAATTTTTTTTAGAGGAAATAATGGATACAAAGTTCAAGTACAACCAAATATGAATAAAAATAAAAAATAATAATAAATTTGGAACAATTTTATAGCATAAACCTAAGATTTAAGCTTTAATTGAAACTAATTCATGTGTGAATCTTTCAAATGATTTAAATGATGATAAAGATTCAATTAAAATGCCTGACAATTTGCGGAAAACGTAAGAGATAAAAATAATTTTTTTTTTAAATTTTATTTAAAATTCAATATCATTTAAATCAAAATCATTTAAAGTTTAGCAACATGTTTAAAAATTTATTAAAATGAATTAATTTTTAAATTATTGAGTGTCTTCAAAATTTTTGTACAAAAATTTGCAATTTTCATTTTTATGAAAAAAAAAAAACATTTATTAATTTTTAAGTTATATTGTATTGCATTTTATTACAAATTTGATATTTTTCATACAATTTGAATCAAATGAGTGTTTAGTGAGTGTTTGAGTTTTTTAAAAGTGAGTATAAAAAAAGCTTTTTCTAAATTTATTTAACAAATTCTTAACCTTTTGCTCACTATTTTGTTTTTTTGTTAATTTTTTGAGTGCATTCACATTGCATAATGAATACATTCGATTGTTTATATGTGTAGAATGATCGAATGAATGCACTCACATGCTCGCTTTTTTATTTTATTTTTTTTTTTGGTATTCACACATTGTAGTCGCATTTTATTTTTTAAACAATCATTTTTTCATGCGATCCATTGAGAAAGTTACAATTTTTTTTTCTTTCGATTTTTGTTTGTGTTTTCAACTTTGGAGTAAATGTGTTTGTGTGTGTGTGTTGCGTGGGTGTCTGCTTGGGTCGCTGACTCTACACACACATACACATGCATTGCATAACTGTGTGTGTGTGTGTGTGTGCTTTTTTCGTGCCTTGTTGGAAATCTACAATGTCTACAAACTTCAGTTTTGCATTTCGAATATGTGAAAGTTGATGTTTTTGAAACTGATTCACAGCGAGAACTAGTAAGCAAATAAGAACACGAGAAGCGGGTGTGCTCGACAGCGAGATACGTAGCTAAAACAGAATGAGAAACAATTTTTTAGAGACAACTGAAACAAATTACAATAAAATGCATAAAAAGACATTAAAGAAACTAAAATAATTTTTTTTTTCATTATAGTATTTGCATAAATTTGCATTTCAAGTGACTAATTGGAAATAACAAAATATTTAAAATTCTTTTTATATTAAAATTAACTTTTAGCAAATAATATGCAAATAAAAAATATTAAAAATTCAAACATCTAAGTTATTTAAACAGATGTTTCGATAATTAAAATAAACTTCAATTTTCAAAACGAAGCTTGATTGAAATAAAATTCTTAAAAATAGCAAATACAGCTTGTTTTTAAAAACAATAGAACTAAGAACCATTTTTTAGCATTAGGTATTAAAGTTTGAGTTTTTGGCTAAACAAAAGTTATTAGAATATTTAAATCGATAAATATATCGTTCTTAAAAATTAACATTTTATTACTCACTATTGAAAATTGTATTTATATTTTCGTAAAACACTAAATGAGTAAAGTATTTAAATTTTTTAGCCATTTCTTCTCAAAAATCATTTAGTTTCTAAACATTTTCAAAGTTTGTTTCCAAATAATCCAAAGATTTTCGGTCTTTTACATATTATTCATTTATAAAAATATATAAAAATATATAAAAAAAATCAATTCATTTTTAAAAACATTTTTTTTTTGATGTTTTCAAGAACAAACTAAAGGGGATTTTTTTTAATTTTAAATGCTTTTATGTATTATTTTCTATATTGCTGTTGAGAAAAATGTTTTATTGTTTTATAAACTATTAACTATTAACTCTTAACTCTATAGAAACTATTTTTAGTGCCTGCATTACCACAAAACTATGCTACTCTTCTGTCTGTAGGTTGCTGGGTATTATCATTTGCTGCGCTTATTTTATCGAGAAATTGTTCCAAAAGCAAATTAACACTTTGTTGTCTATTTACAGATTTGTATTGTTGATGTTGCAGTTAATCTGCTTCTTCTTCTTCTTCTACCTCCACAATTTGTGCTTCTTCTTCTTCTTCTGACTGTTGTTTCTCTTTTAAATGAACCGTTAAGTGGCTTAATAAGTTACATACGCAATTTAGCGCCAAAAAAGGCAGAAAGAAAGAAAGCCGTGTCTAAAAAAACCAACAGTATGGCCTTACGCACAGTGGCACCAAATCAGTTAAGAACTCATTGAAAAGTTAGGAGTGGAGGGTGGTGGAAGGGGAAGGGGAAGGGTGTCGGTAAGCAAATTTGGCAATCGCTGAGTTGGGAAAGTTTGGTTTCTGTTTTTTTCTGTTTTCTTAAGTTTTGAGGGCGGAAGTTGGTCGTCAAGATTGGGCAATACATAGACGGTTCGAGTTGTAGATAAAACGGTATAGATACGACCCCGTAAAAGTGCTCCTAAATGGCAAGCTGGCCCTGACTAATTGCAGCCACTTTTGCTGTTGTTGTTGTTGTTTTTGCTGATGTTATTATGGCTTGTAATCTCAGTTACTTTTAATTTCTTGACGGCTTTCTTTTGACCAAAAAAAAACACATTTTGAAAGTTCTTAATGGGTTAACAGTGTTTGGCCCTGACACGTGCATATCTAACTCAATTATTGAACGTCTGAGTGACCGACTGATCGACCAATTGACTGCCGGCCTGACTGATTGACAGACTGATTGACCCATTTTGGGCGATTGAGCAACACATGGCCGAAAGCATTAACAATAACAATAAACCAGCTCCAATTGCAGCGTTATTGAAATTGCATTAAAAAACTACAAAGCGACACGCAGGTGAAGAAAGAAAAACTGTCGACTCATCCATCAGATACACAGATACTTAGATACAAATGTATCTTTATGCCGAGTAACATTTATACTTTTTGTTTTTTTTTTCTTGTATGTGTAACAATGATTTGCTTGTTTTCTTTTTACCGCCTTTATTTTTCGGCCTTTTGCGAAATCAATTACAAGCATAACGCATACGCACAGTGGGACAATAATTGTGTTTTTTTTTGCTGTATTGAGGCATTGTTGAATTTTAATTCAATTGATTGTAAACAGTTAATTTATAAATAGTCCAATTGTGTTTTTTTTGCAAAGATTTAGTCAATTCTAGTTTGCATTGAGTCTGGTCGACCTTCTGATACCCTGTACATTACACTTTTACAAACTAAAAAGAGTGTTTAACTTATATTAATTATATATAAGTATATTAATTTTGTCACGAAGTTTGTAACGCATTGAAGGAGGCATCTCCGACCCCATAAAGTATATATATTCTTGATCAGCATCAACAGGCGAGTCGATATAGCCATGTCCGTCTGTCTGTCCGTCTGTCCGTCTGTTTCTATGCGAACTAGTCTCTCAGTTTTAAAGCTATCTTGATGAAACTTGGTACAGATGTGTATTCTCTCTGCAGGCAGATCATTTGTCAAAATCGGTCGGATCGGATGACTATATCATATAGCTCCCATAGGAACAATCGGTTGAAAAAAAAATTTTTTTTGAGCTATTTCAACCAAATTAAGCCTATATGCATTTAGTACCAAATCCCATGTGCAAACCAAATTTCATCCGAATCGGACCACTATATCATATAGCTTCCTTAGGAACAATCGGTTGAAAATGTTGAAAATGCTTAGTATGAAAATTTTCAGTGTCGATTGAGCGATTTCAACCAAACTCACGCCATAAACATTTGCCATCATTCCCCAGCTGTTGACCAAATTTCATTCGGATCGAACCACTATATCATATAGCTGCCATAGGAACAATCGGTTCAAAGGCTTAGTATAAAAATTTTTAATGTCTATTGAGCGATTTCAACCAAATTCACGCAGTATGCATAAGCTATCATTCCCTATATACTGACCAAATTTCATCCAAATCGGAGTACTATATCATATAGCTTCCTTAGGAACAATCGGTTGAAAATGTTGAAAATGCTTAGTATGAAAATTTTCAGTGTTGATTGAGCGATTTCAACCAAACTCACGACATAAACATTTACTATCATTCCCCAGCTGTGGACCAAATTTCATTCGGATCGAACCACTATATCATATAGCTGCCATAGGAACAATCGGTTCAAAGGCTTAGTATGAAAGTTTTTAAAGTCTTTTAAGCGATTTCAGCTAAATTCACGCACTACTCCTTTGCTATTATTCCCTATATACTGACCAAATCTCATCTAAATCAGACATTTATATCATACAGCATCCATAGGAACCACTGGTAACTGAATCCAATGAACGCAACATGCATGACTGCAAGGGTATTTAATCTTCGGCGAGCCGAAGATAACCTTTCTTGTTTAAATTATGTTAAATACATATTTTTATATTTGAATATCATAATTGATATTTTTTTTAAATTTATTAAAAATTTTTTTTTTTTTAAAAATTATTATTTTTTTTTTTTTTAACTCAATATTCACGACTTCGAACAGAATTACAGCAAAAACTGTTAAAAATAGTTATACCCAGTCTTAGTAAAATCAATAATGGGTATAAAAAATTGAATAATAAAGTAATATGCCATAAGCACCTCGGGGCCAAGTCTATATCTATATATTATGGCATTGAAAATGCCGTTACATTTAAGCAGTTCATTTTGGACCAAATATAAAAAAAAATACTAAAAACTTAACTGTATAGCTGTCTGTGTGGGCGTGGCGCCTAGTCATTACTGTGAACTTTCATTTTTTTATAATTTTTTTTTTGTTCAATTTTTTTTTAAACGATTTCGTCAACATACAAATTTGGCTAAATGGCAAAACGCGGCTCGAAAAGACGAAAATCGTTAGCTAAATATAAACTAAAATTAGCTAAATTGTATTTTAATGGGCGCACAACTTGTTCCTCGCTAAATACTCGTTGATCGGGTAAACAACAAAAAAAAAAAAAAAAAAAAAAAAAAAAAATTTGAAATAAAGTCAAGACTCTGCTCATCAAATATGATTAGATAGATTTTTGTTGTAGATGCGCATAATTAACGCATTAGTCGCTCTTTATTATTATAATTTCAGTTGTGTTTGGCTTTTGGCATTTTTTTTTAAATTTACAAAAAAAAAAGCCAAAAAATATGAAAAATTATGCAATCGATTGTTTGTTCGTGTTGTCTGCAAAAAAAAAAAAAAAATGATTTCAATACAATTATAATATTGATTTTTGCCTTTCAAGGTTAACAACGCCAATTTTGTTTTATTGCTGTGATTATTATGTATCTTTTTATTAGCAGGTGCCATAAATATTTCATTGATAGATTTAAATTATCTAAATCATCATTTTATGCCTTCTCCAATTCCAATTCCAATTCCCTTTTTATTTTATTTTTACTTATTGTCTCCAATGATTTAAGCCGGAAACATAGACCTGTTCTTCCAAAAAACACCCAATTTCCTTATCGTCTTTAATTTAAGCAAGAACTAAGAATTTAGTATTTCACAGAGAACTTCTTAGTTTCAAAAGCTTGAATTTGATTAATATTATTGAAATTAGATCGTGTTGCCAGCTGAGTTTTAAGTGGCAACGCTTCTCAAATTAAAGTTAATCCCTTGTTAGAGAAGTCATTAGTTTATTATGCTATAATATAGTTAAAGTATAATTAGACAGTGTTGCCACCTGGCGGCACTGATAAAAATTAATTTCATTGGTATTGGACAATGTTGCCACTTGTTCTAAAAGAAAAAAACAGTTTTAATCTAAAGGTTTCTAAGGGAAACACTTGGATATTAAACGCTTAAAATTAACATTCCTATTTTGGACAGTGTTGCCACCTGAAATTTATGTGCTAATTGTGTTAAAGTAAAATCTATCGCCTTCTTAATTTATTTACACTTAATCGGAACAACTTGTGTAACTTCTTATTAATACTATGTTTAACAACAGTAAAATTCCCAACTAGATGGCAACGCTGGCAAGTATTGAATTTGTAGATGAGCTAGCTCACGTGCAAGTCAGTCAAAGAGTTTCTTAAAGCTTCACAGATACTTTAAAATTAATTTAAGCTTAAAGAGAAATGTAAGAAAACAAGTTTGCACTTTTAATGAAATTTAATATAAAGTATTTGTACTATAATTAAATTTTTATTGCTTTTGCTATGTAAAACATTTACTAAATTTTAAGTAAAGTTAATAAATAAAAGAAAAACTTAAACTTCATCAAGTTAACTCATTGTCTTAAAACTAAGTTCATTTAAGTTCTTTAGTTCATTCTGTTCTGATGAACCTAATTGCTTTTTAAGCGTAATATCTTAAGTTATGTGAATTTTACCAGAAAATTCAATTTCATTCGCTTAACGAAACTTTCTCAGGTTTTGAAAACAAAAATCATTAGTGAGAGAATAAAGAAGAAAAAAAAGAAGCTTAAATCTAACGACTTGAACTAAATATTGAGAAAGCAGATTTTTGGGGCTACAAATGCAGTACCCGTACTCTAAATCTATCTTTGTCTCTCTATCTCTTTTTCTCCCCTCTCTCTCTCTCTCTCTTTCTCTCCCCCTTTAGCTCTTTCTGTATTTCCGCCTTGTTATTCTTTTAAACCACACTACTTACTGCTCTCATTTTGGGGCTAATCATAGCAACAGTTTGTAAAGTGAAGTCATCACTTTAATGACAACAATTAAAAAAAAAAAAAATCAGAGATAAATTAGAAAAAAAACTGTCGCTAAAGTGAAGAAAGAGTGTGGAAAAAGAAAGAGAAAGAGAAGAGTTAAATCAAAATGCAAATGATCTCGTTAAGAAACAATTTGGCGTTTTGAGAAGATATACAAATAAATAATGCGAGAAAACAATGCAATAAAAAACAAGTAAAAAAAATGGTTAAAAAAATTATATATATATATATATATATACAAGACAATGCAGCATTATTTGATGCGAGGTGTGGGGAGTAGTGGGAGAGAAATAACACCAAACTTGAAACATAGTTTGAATTCGAACGAAAGTGAAAATGAAACTCAGATTTACGTGACCAGACGCAGATTTATAACTCTGTTTTTTTTTTTTTTTTTTTTGTATTTCTTTCCACTTGAATTTTTAATTTTTTTTTTGTTGCAACTGTTGGAGGCGCCTCGCATTGTTTTCAGCTGCGCCGCAGTACATACAAATTGTGGGCAAACAATTAAAAAATCCACAACAACCGCAACAACAATAACTAAGTTAAAGCCGAATTCGTTAGCTGCATTTTAATTTCGATTTGCATTCAGGGCCAAAAGAAAGCAGCGGCAAAATGTGGCTTATTAAAATATCCAATTATTGCCAAATTGTAGCTCACATTGGCCCAAAACGAAACGAAACGAAACGAAACCAAATGAAATGAAAGTGAAATGTTTCACCTGTTTGCAGGTGCAACTATGCCTGTCTGTGTGTGCGAGAGTGTGTATGTCTGTGCACGTGTGTGTGTGTGTGTGTGTGTGCCAAAAAACCCAATGAACCATCATCGCACCTGAAACTGAAATTCAAAGCTGAACTTAACTGAAATGTAAGACTCACATCGGCACCGCATCTCATGTTGGCATGAGAACCCACCCGTCAACAAGACGTGGCTGAATGCTGTTTGTTGAGTCGGCAACGCCCTGCGAATGCCAATGTGATTACAGGGTATTTCAACTGTTGCGTTTTGTTTGTCGGAGCTCGTGTTTATCTTGTTTTTTATTATTTTTTGGTATTTGCCTTGGGTTTGTTATAAACGATATAATTATCGAGAGTTATCGATCAAAATATGATCATCTTGTATGAGTATTGCTGCCGATTTATCGATTATTATCCATTTTCTTTGTTGTACGAGAATTGCTGCCGATTTTTGTTTCTTCGAATCGGAATCGATAACTATCGATAATCAGCGCTTAATAATGTCGATACAGTTTTAGTGCTGTCTAATTTATATGTATTGCACATTGAAGTTTGTTTTGTATTTAAAGGTTTCTAACATTTCGATAAGTATATCGATTACTTTCTGTAGTTGTTTTTCCATTCTAACATGACAAGATAAATTTATTTAACAAATGTAAGTCATTAGCTATTCATTGGCTGTTCAAAGTATTAAAGGCATTCAATTCTACTGATTCTTATCGATACATTAGTATAAATGATCTGTCAATTGACAAAGATAATCGAATATGTTTATTTATTGCAGCTTTTCGCTCATTCGTAGAAAATATTTGCTTGTGGCTTTGATGAAGTATGTACACATGCCATAGATTCACATTCATTTTAAATGACACATTCGATGAATAATCGCATCATTCATTCATTCGATCATTCATTCATTCCGGCTGAAACTACTGGCACTACTGGAACTTCTGGTTCTTTCAATGCTGTTGTTCTTTCTACAACAATCTATACACAAAATGTTAAAATATTATTATCAAGGTTGCAATTAACATATTATCGATATAAGATTAATCGATAGCCATTAGTTAGGTGACAAATAGCATGAGATATTTCCAGAAGTGAAATGATATCATGGTGAAATTTAACTAAAATTTCTCAGGGTATTGGAATTGGGACCCAACTTTTGTTGACTGCTGTTATGGGCTTTCCCTTCTGATCAGTGGCATTCCCATGCGCCCAATCGATTGTCGGCATCGCCATCGACGACTTGAGCATTATGTAAGCATGTTCGTTCAACGTGTGACGTATTAATTGAACTTTATGGAACCATAAAAAAGAAAAAACTAAAAAAACGAAACGAAACGCAACAAGTTGTTGTTAATTGTTGTTGCTGTTGTATGTTGCTGTTGTTGCAGTTGCAACTTGTTGTTGCTGTTGTCAAAGTCAACTCCTTTTTGCTCACATAATCACATGTTTTATGGCGTCTCTTCTCGCAATGTCGATGCCGATAACGATGATGCTGCTGCTGCTGTCGTTGTTGTTGTTGTTGTTGTTGTAGCTGTTGTTGCTGCTGTTGTTGCTGCTGTTGTTTCTCGTCTTGACTTCGATTGCCAATTCTCCAATCGTTGCTTGTCGATCGCAAGTGACCTGCTTTCTCTTTTGTTGTTGGCCACAAGCTCTACCTGTTGCCACCTTTATTTATTTATTTTTTTCTTAACATTTTTTTTTGTGGACGACCCTGTAAATTAAAGGCGCAAAAGGGGCTTTGAAGTATACCGTTTTGGCAAAGTGCAAGGCGGACAATTGCAGCAGCTACACTGTTAAAAAAAAATAGTTTTAAAAAAAAATTATGATTCCTTTTAAATCTGTTTATAAGATCTACATATAATTTGGGAGCCCCTTCTGTAAATCTATACATTCATCTTAAAAGTGATTCTTAAACCTTAAGAAAAGAAACTTGGTTTATGATTTGGGGACTTCACAGAGCTCAAGTACAGACTTATGGGAATCCCCCTCCAAGTCATTAAAAACTTTAAGTATCGCACTTACAGGGTCTTGCAGTGTCGACTACACTCGGCCTTACTCTTTGCCTACACAAGTTTTCAGCCGACTCTGACTTTGGCCTCTCGATGGGTACTGCAAGAGCACGTGTTAATTGTAGATGCTGGGAAGGCCGCATTTCGAGATCACAGTTCAAATGTTTTGGGTTGTCGTCTTTGGGGGGCTGTCGAGTATTACTGCCAAGGGGGTCTTGAGAAGGGGAGGGGAGGGGAGGGTAAACCAACCACACACACACAAAAATAAAAAACAAGTTTCAATTTGAAAAATACATTTTCGCCGCAAGCAAACGTTTTATCACTTAACATGGCTTTGAACTTTGTTGGCTAAAGAGACACATCGAGTCACATCGCACTTAACTTCGCATCACAATCGGCTAACACATCTCAAATGACGTTTAATGGCAATTATAACTGTACCAGTTTTCGCAATACATTTGTTTTTGTCATTTTTGTATATTTTATGTTAAATATGGCATATTACCTGTAAATAACAAGTTAATGTCTCGCTGTCTGCGGCTTATGCAAGTCAATGAGCTGTCCGACCAAATGCAAAAATATGCCCAAAACTAGAGATGAACGCGATGTTAGTGATGTCACATTTGTGTCGAAATTCAGATAGGACAAAATGGTTCACTTTAAGTCTGTTTTGCTAAGCCTTCTTTGAGACACTGCAAAATGTAAACTTTGCCAATCGATATTTATCGACAAATCGATAGACATATGTTTATTGTCTTTTCACATTTTAAGAATGTTTAATTTATCGTCTTGAGTCTTGCCGACTATTCTACACATTTGATAATCGATATTTATCGATGTAACTGATACACGCCTATCGGTATAATTTACGTGTATATTGTTCTTAAAGTTGTTATTTATGTGTGTTAAGTAATATTTTTCATAAATATTGATGAGGCTTTAAATTGATTCACACGAGTTACAATAACTTTTTGCTATCGATATGTTATCGACTCTAAACATAAAATTTATTTCAATAGTAATGGGTAAATGCTTCTGATTGTCATAAACAAAAAGCAAGAGGTTAACCAATTGTTGCCGTTATAAGTTATCGATTTTAATCGATTGTTTTTGTCAATCACAGAAACTTTAGAAGGCAATTTAAGCAATAAATATTATGGCACATTTCTGCTTTATTAGTCATTTCAATTTGATAACAGTTATCGCTTAAGTCCACTCACATCTCTAGCAACAACTTAATTAAACTTCAACTTAATCGAGTTAACTAAGTTATTGAACAAATTGTGCGTTGCTGCCCACTGATAACAGGAGATCGATGTTAAGTAAAAGCCGTAAGAGCCGCAATCAACTGTATCAACATATAAACTATACTCTATATAGTATGACATGTAATCAAACAATTTGCATACGTAATACGCTTTTTATCGACTCTGTCAAAACGATAACAATTTGTGATGTCATTTATCACTTGTATAACTCGTAAATATTGACAGCAATACTTGTCGCACTGGACGCTTAGCGGGAGTTCAACGATATTTATCGCATATCGAACGATAGGCGGTGCTATTAATTGGACTGCCAACTTGGCCAGCTAACGGTAATGCTTTGTGGCAGCTAATTAATGTGGCGCGAAGAAGAAGAAGAAGCAGTAGAAGTAGAGAAATATAAAAGCAAGTTGCAATTGCAAATGGAAATGGAAATGGGAATGGGGGGGAAAAATGAAAAAAACGTACATAAAATTGGTTAAAATGGCAATTTGCGAAAATGGAAAATGGCCATGGGGGGAAATGCTATGATTGCATTGCCATCCAGTTTTCACTTGGCTTTTCTTTGAAATTCGAGACGTCTTGTTAATGTCGTTAGATAATTTTAATGCCCATTTACACAAATTAGTTATGCGTAATTTTCAATTGGTTTTATATTCGATACGATATTCGATTTGATGTGATTTGATTGGTTTGCATTGGAATGGATTGTTGTTATTACTTATTTAACATCGTTTGTGCCATTCATTCGCTTTAACGTGCTCGTTTTCTCTCCTCTTCTTTCCACTCTTTTCACTATTTTGCTCGGCGACTTGTTTTTCAAACTTCCTTTGCTTGTTTGAAGTACTTTAGGTCGTATTGGTTTCTACATCTGGTACTTTTTGTTCATCCAACTAGTGAATACCCTGTAATTAACGAATTTATCGATTAATCGATCAATTTATTTGTTTTATTATTGTTAAACTTATGCCAAAGTTGAATTTTTAGTACAACACAATATATATTTGAAAATTTACTCAGTGCTCTACCCCTTTGTATGCTGTTTACAGGGTATCGTATAGTTTATAGTATAGTTGCTGCTATAAATTCTTTTGCACTTGCTATTATTGGCAATTAAATAATCAGAGCATTGCTGGTAATTGCCGAGCATAGTAACGTGACCTCGAACAGTGGTACAATTATGAATGAGAATTGCAAAGAAAGGCGCTTTTTTTCAAGTTAAATATATGTTGGTAATGACAAACAAAGAGAGGGAGAGAAAGAGAGAGAGAGAGAGTGAGAGAGACAGCGAGTGACAGCGAAAAAGTGTTTAGTTCGATATAGAGAATAGTCTTTAAGTTTTAACTTGAATTTTTTCCAAGAATTCTATCACGTTTAAAAACAATGTAATATTTTAAAAATATTAAAGAGTAGCAAATGTCAACTGCAATAAACATTTTTAAATTAACTACAAAATGACTAATTATTAAATTATTTTATTGGCTTAAAACATTTATTTATAAGCTAATTATTTCAATTAAAATTTTTGCCTTGTTTCTCAGAGTTTGTAGCTGAAAGCTCAAGAAATAAATTTAAAGTTTAAAAATTGCCGATAATAAGTAAATTTTAGAATAACAAAGTAAACAGCTTTAAACATATCAAATAAACTAATACAAACGATTACAAAATACTTAATTGAAGCAACTAAAACGTACTCATTGAACTATAATATTAAACCGATGTTTGGTACCACTGTGCACAGTGTAAAGTAGCCTTTTCAATTCTGAGCACTTTTCAATGGCATTTATGTAGTGAACCGCACAAAAGCGTTATTAACTTGGCTTGGTTTTCTTTACAAATATTTTGCTTGTCTCAATTAGCACACTAATTATGTGTGTGTGTGTGTGTGTGTGTGTGTGTGTGTGTGTGTGTGTGTGTGTGTGTGTTTGTATCTGTATCTCAAGGTCGCATTGACAGAGACAAAGTGTTTTAGTTTGTGTGTTGTAATAAGCTTAACAAATGTTTTCCTTTTTTATTTTTTACAGAATTACAAAGAGAAGGATGTGGGCAAAGTAGTGTTATATACAACAAGTATGGGAATTATACGAGATACTTACGGTAAATGTGCGAATGTCAAGCAAATATTACGTACACTGCTCATCAAGTTTGAGGAACGTGATGTTTTCATGAGTCTGGAGTATCAGCAGGAGATGCGAGATCGTATGCAAAATGAGACGATTCGTGTGCCACAATTATTCGTAGAGGGTCAACACATTGGTGTAAGTATCTTTCAGATACATTTTCATCTGTTTCAATTCTGAAACTAAAGATTGTTTTTTTTTTTTATTTATACAGGATGCCGACACTGTGGAGCGTCTGAATGAAAGCGGTGAACTGCGTCAACTGCTGCGACCCTATAAGGTGAGTTATAGTTTTTTTTTTTTAAGACATACCCTGTAAATTTTGTTTTTATTACTTTTAAATCAATTTTACACAAAATTGAACTCCCAGATACCACTCTTTTGAGTTGAAAATTTATTTCAATATGTCTTTTCTGATTTAAATAAATTTCGCTTTATATATACTCTGTAAATTTTAAATGTCTTTGTTTTGAGCTTAAAAAAATATGTTTATTTTAATAAATACCCTAATTAACCAAGCAAAGCTTTGCATTTTGTGATAAATAGATTTCTTTCAATATATACCCTGTAACTATTTTGTCCAAATGCCTTTATTTTGATCTAACAGTTCATTTATTGAAAGTTGTACCCTGTAAAATTTATTTATTTTATAAATTCAAATTGATTTATGTAAAATGACACCCTGTAGAGTATGTATTTTTTGATTTAAACTGATTTCTCTCATTATGTACCCTCTAAATATCCCCCCTTTATGCCTGTAATAAATTTTTTTAAATTTATACTGTTTTAAAGTTTATCTTTTTTGATAAAAATTAATTTTTTTGAATACATGTCCTGTAAATATATTTGTCTGCCTTTGAAAAAAAAAAAAATACTTTTTTAAGCGTATTTCGTGCATAAGTTCTCATTTTCAGTTTTGAAATAATTTATGCCAATTAATACCTTGTAAATATCTATATTTTCAGTCCATTGCCACAGCGTACACCTGTCAGACGTGTGGCGGTTATCGATTATTACCGTGCTCCTCGTGCAATGGCTCCAAAAAGTCCGTGCATCGAAATCATTTCACCGCTGAATTTGTTGCTCTCAAGTGCATGAATTGCGATGAGGTTGGTTTGGTCAAATGCCCAAATTGCTAGGATTCTGGCCCCACAACAAACCGAAGCTGTCTAAATTTAATTTATTCACTCGCGTACCAGCAATTTTTTTTTTGTGTTTCGTAACTTTAGTAATATTAATATCTAATCCAGCTCTGTGTTTTTTTTTTTTTTTGAGACATATATATAAATGTACGTATTTTTTTTTTGTATATGCTACGAAGCGCAAATGTAGTCGTTTGTTATTAACAGTTGTGATATTTCAAATTCAGTTTTGCTGCAAAAGTTTCGCACATAGTGAAACTTGAGCACAGCATCTGACAGCGATGGCCCTGGGAATGTGAGCGAGAAACCGGCACAATAAATATATATGCATGTATACATACCTATATATATAAAATTATACTCATATATATATATATACACACACACACACGCAATTTTGTTTTATAACTGTCATCAGAGTGACATATATACTTTTATAAAAATTAAAATAAATAATAAATAGTTATGACAAAGAAAAAGTTTTTAATTGGAAATTATTTTTCAGTGGATGCTAAAAAGTGTTGCATACTTTGCGGTGTAAGTTATATTACACTGCTGCATAAATGCAAGAACGAATGGTAACAATGACTATATTGATTGAAAGCACTTTATATATAATACGATTAAAAATATGAAATACATCCAACATAACTTACATTGATGTTCAAATTGAGATTACATGCATTTCACATTTAAAAATATTGCATACTTTTAGGCAGTTATTTAAATTGTTGAAGTTTCTGAACTACAGTTGTCGGCATTTATCAAGCTAAAGTAAATACATTTTTTTTAATATAAAATTATTGAATTTAAATCGAATGTTTCTATGACAGCTATTTGATACAGTTTCTTAGCAAATGATCCAGGTTTTTAGAGTGTGGGTTTGGTTACGCAACCTTAATAAACCCAACGTCTTTCCATACAAATCACTGCATTTGCTTACAGAAATTCAAAGTGATCATAATCGGGGAGATGCTTAGATTGACTTTAATTCCAAATTTCGTCATTCTAGGGCTTATAGTCTTCGAAATCTAGTTAAATATATATATAGACTGGCATCGCCAATAGATTCGGCTGTTGATGCTGATTACAAATATATATGCATACATATAACGGGACTTCCTTTCAACTGTTATGCACATTTTATTTTAACAATTATTTTAAATATTCTTTTTGAGTATTGGGTGTAAAAATGTAAGAAAAATAGAGTATTGCATACTTTCAGGCTGTTCAAAAAACTTGTTCTTGAAAATTTAAAGTTACTAAAACCTTAGCAAAGGCTGAGAAACTAAGAAAACTTTTTAAACAACACAAAAAAGTAAGAAAATGTTCCATTCGCCAGTGGCAAAACTAACGAAAAATGAATGTAAAAATAAAATTAATAGAAGTTAACAACGTATGCCTTGCCGTACATTTTAAAGTCCCTCATTATATTTTTTCCAATTCTTAAATATTTCAAATATATACTATTCTGCCTGGTAATCGCAAGACGAATCGGGGGGCTGATTGATTGACTGATTGATTTGCTACACTGATGGGCTGATCATGTCTGGCCAATTGAATTTAGTGGAGCCGTCGAACGGCGGTACTATCCGAAATACGGAAACGGAACGGACTTGTTGGATCTGTTTTGCCACAGAGGCAGAGAATCGTCATGCCACATGGTTGCATCCATGCCAGTGTCGCGGCAGCACAAAGTGGGTACATGAGAGCTGTCTCTATCGCTGGATTGATGAGAAGCAGAATGGTAATTCCCGTATGAAGGTGACGTGCATGCAATGCCGTGTCGAATATCTGATTATATATCCAACGGTGAGCCGTATGGCGATTATTCTTGAAGGCTGCCAGGATTTGATAAGACAGTGCAGTCCATTTATTGCAGTCAGTGCATTTTTGGGCTCCATCTATTGGACGGCTGTGACGTATGGTGGCATCACAATCCTTCAGGTTTTTGGCCAGCAACGCGGCATGGAACTAATGGAGAAGGGTGATCCATTATTTTTGCTCGTTGGACTGCCATTCATTCCGGTGGCCTTGATTCTAACACGTCTTATACGCTGGGAGGATGCCGTACTTCGTTTATGGCATAACCGTCATGTGATCGTTAGGAAATTACCGTTGATCAATTGGCTGTGCGATGATCAGGGTGATGCTGGAGATCTGGCCACACCGGCGGTGCCCGATGAGCCTATCGATTTCTCTCGCATCTTTTGTGGCGCCATCATATTGCCCAGCGTTGCCACCCTGATGGGAAATGTGATCTTTCGCCATATGGCAACGCCACTACATCGCACACTACTCGGTGGACTGACCTTCATTGGATTAAAGGGTATCCTTAAGATCTATTTAAGGCAAAAGCAATATCTGAACAAATCGAGACGCCATATTGTCGACTATACGGAAGATAATCTACGCGACTATGGGAACAATCAGCCCCAATCTCGATCTATGGCAAATCTTCGACAAAATGCTGGCTTTCAAAACGATGAAAATAGTTCTGATACTGAAGATGCAGATGGAGAGCAGGAACAGCAGCCGGATCAGGAGGAATTAATGCAAGTGACGTCATCATCAGCACCATCATCACAAGTTGATACGGATGCCGATGATTTTCGTGAACATGTGATTATAAGTGTGCCAGATCGTCCGTTTACATTATTCTTTTAAGCCGACAACAACAACAAAAATAAGAAGATTAAGGGGAATAAGAGGAAAAAAAAATAAGAATTCTTCGTCTTCCAGGCAGATAGATGCCTTCGGTCGAAAGGAAACAAACAAATAAGATAAAGAAACATTAAACATCATAACGTAGTGTTCATATGTATGCAAATTCTAAAACAAATATCATCTAAATTCATATGTCTTTTAATTATATTCTCCTAGTTATTTTTCTTCTTATGATAACTGATGAACTAGACTAAGAAGTTTCTCCTGGTAGTCTAAAATGTCTGACAGCATAAAATATATTTTATATAGACAAATTAAATCAATTAAGATTTTATCCAGTATTTGTCTTTGTGATACTTAAAGATCTTAAAGATCTTGTTTTTAAGGCTCGACATATTGTTTTTTTTTACTTTTGCATGTTTTTAGGTGTTTTATAATTGAATGACTGTTCTTTCATTAATACCATTTAGGTCATAAACTTGTTAATCAAAATATCTAAAGCTAATTTAAACAAGTAAGAAAGGCTACAGTCGAGCGAGCCGACTGTAAAAGACCCCGTACTCCTTCTAGTGCGCGTGTTTCCATACAAATCACCCATTTTCGACCGATTTGTCCTACGGGAGCTATAGGCTATAGTTGTCCGATCCGGATCAAACTTGGTAAGGATTGTTATAATGGTACCATACACATAATGTGTGAATTTGGTCTCCCTAGCTCTAGTCGTTTTCAAGTTATGGTGATGTGAAAATAGTTTTTTACAATTTGCGGGGACGGTAAGGGGCGTGGCAAAGATTTGAAATAAACTTGATCTGCTCGCGAAGCAGGCGGACTTTCATTCCAAATTTGGTGGCTCTAGCTTTTGTAGTTTAAAAGATCTAGGTGTTCATACAGACGGACGGACAGACGGACGGACGGACAGACGGACAGACGGACATCGCTATATCGTCTCGGCTGTTGATGCTGATCAAGAATATATATACTTTATGGGGTCTGCCACGCCTCCTTCTGCCTGTTACGCACATTTCGCTTCAGACAAACTTAATAGACCCCTCTACTCTTTTTTAGAGTACGGGGTCTAAAAAATTTTCTTCAGACTAGGTTTCATTATGCTTCTAAGCCATTAAGGACAAGTGCCAGACAATGTTAAAACTGGTGGAGTCATTATTTTGATCGCTTCACAAATGTATAGCATACTTGAAGGGGCAATTTTTATTTCTATAAAAAATTAACAATGAAATTATAAATATACAAATATTGATTTTATACAAAAATTAAAATTAATTTAATAATTAACTTTAAATAAATTAGCCTGATATGATTTAAATTTTACCTACACCCACAATAAAACTAAATATAAATATAAAAATAAAATTTAATTTAAAAAAATATAAATTAATTTAATAGTTGGTTTTAAATTCTAAGCTAACTTTTATATGAGTCACACATTTTTGTAAGAACTCACTATTCAACTATAGGACTAGAAATTAAAATGAAATCAAATTTATATTAAAGTCATTAATATGGGATACAGTTAAATAAGCTTTAAAAACTAGGATTTGAAACTAAATAGAAATTTCCAAACTTACTTACTACTAACAAGTAATCACTTTACTTAAATTTGGTATGATTCATAGTTTAATTTTTTTTTTATTTTTTTTTCGATGTAAAATGCTAAGGATACTTGGATTCATTTCATTTGAAATATATTCTGTTAGCCACGTCGAGTTACCTGGAAAAATTCCTATCATAGTAGGCGAGGAGAGATTTTACTCAGGTTTATATCACAATCGCAGAGCAGCTACAGCAATTCGGTCGACATATTGAGAGCAAAACTTACATAAAAATTCCAACTTTTTGTAAATTCGATATAGATATACATTTTTTTCTGTCTTAACATTCATTTCTATTTTCATTTTTTTTCTTCATTCATTTTTTTTTTTTTTTTTTTTGCTTTCTCGCTCGCGTTTGGTGTAAAATTATTTGTCGCACAAAATTTTGTAAATTGCATTAGATTAAAACACGTTCATTTTTCAAGAAAGAAATCAAAAGAGCGCAACGCAAATATGTCGGACAATTCGGCGGTGTCGGGAGTTTTGAATGCCCTGCTCTGTGGCGTTACGGGCTATGGATTTTATGCGATGGGTCCCCAGGATCATCCATATGCCTTCTCGGCCTGTGTCATTGGATTCTGTCATGGACTTTTGGGCATTGTTAACTGTATCACTGGTGATTCAAACGTGCAGAATGCAAAGGAGACAACCAATGCTATTATGGAGATCATACCATTACCATTGGTCAATATGGATCTATTTTTTGGTGGCGAAAGCAATAATATTGCCTTGGGACATGGCATATTCATTGTCCCATTGGCCATATCCGTACTGGTTTCTGTTATTAAGGGTGGCGAAGATAGCGATGAGGCAACCGAAACATTGAAACTATTGACCATATTGGGCAACATCACATCCCTTTGCTATTTGGCCGTTAACGAGAGCAGCTGGGTTATGGGCGGTATGGCATTTTTGGCCTTTATGGCCAAATATGGTGCTGAATACATTGAGACACAACTGGAGAACTCCGGCGATCCAATTAAATATGTGAGCTGGTCTGGATTCTATTTCCTTACCACCATGGCCATTGGCGGTGAGAAGTAATCTGGAAGCTGACATACAAAAACGAATCTGGAAAAAGGCAATTCATTATTTATTTCATATTCATTATCTAATCTAAATTTTGGACATTCAATTTCAAACTGGAAAATTCAACTTAACTGAAACTTAACTAAATGCGATTAAACCATTCAATTGGCTCATCGTAGCCCTTATAGTTTAGTTCTTGGTCTTTTATTTTGGGTAAATTAAATGAAAATTCTTAGGAGTTTCCGCTGTAGGTGTAGATTAACAAATTATTTTGTTTTGTTCTTAACTTTGAGTACTAAGTTCAAATATCTTGAGTTCGAAAATCAAACTTTTTAAAAGAAGTTATCCATTCTACCTTCATGTTTTTTGTAGTTTTTCAAGCTCTGTTTTAACACTTTTGAAAGGCTTTTGGAACATTTCCAATAGACTCCAAAAAGTAAATATAAATGCCATAAGTAAATTTGACCAATTCTCAGTTTTCAAACCAATCAACTTTATTTAAACTGTAATTTTGTTGTTTCAATTTGAAGACGTATTCTGTTTAGTTCAATCAGTCAATCAATTCATTAATTATACAATTTGCTTGTTTTGATTTGCAAATATAATAATTCTCAATTTTCCTGATTTTTTGATTTTACAGAAGTCTATTTTAGCTGATATAATAGCAATTAATTAGTTAAATAAATTCTTAAAATCTTTGTTGATTTAACAAAAATAAAACATTTTTCTAGTTTCCCACGATTGAAAGAATTAAAAATTATTACAGCTAATTTTTTGTATTAACTGGAAATTGTTTAGTTTTTAAAACCTTATTGATCTACTAGTCTGAAGTTAATATATTTTTTTTTATAGTATTTTATACTATATAAAGCGAACTATGATATTTCCTACTCCAAGAGTTTAAATGAAAAAAAAAAAGGCAAAAACCTGTCTTATTCTTATAGCTAGTTAAATCAGCTATCTATATACTAGCTTTATATATCAATTTAATGTACCATGAGATCAGAGAGTTATATGTATTTTACAGTTTTATAGCACAAGTTTCAATAGTTATGGACTGTAAATAATGTGGAAAAGTAAAACCCGCCTTTGTTATTTTTTTTTTTTTTTTTTATTTTTTTCTTTTTTATAAATCGAGTTCCAGTTGAAAATTGGAAAAGTTGTTGTAGCTGAAGTATTTGATAACTATTGGAATGACTTGACAATGTCAGATAGTTACAGAGAGCCGATTGGAGGGGGTACGTAGGTGATTTGGTGAGGGGGCACGTAGGGGTTTTGGAGGCCCAACCTAAGCCTATAACGCTAGACTCAATGACAATAAGAACTAATAAATTTTAAGACCTAATGTCAACAAATGGAACGAGTATTGTAAGCGAGTACTTACCACGCGTCACAATAACTACAACTCTCTATCTCATTCGACTTCCCTCCTCTCCTCTCTCACCATCTCTCTCTCTCTCTCTCTCTCTCTCTCTCTGTCTCTCACACTGTCTCTGTCTATCCCTGTGTACAGCACATAACGCCCACAAGAGGCGTAAAAACCACAGAGTCTGCTCAATGACCATGACGCCCCAAAAGTTGTCGTTGTAAAAAATTTATTTAGTTGCGTCTTTAAGTTGTTTATTGTTTATTGTTGATTTTATGACTTATGTTGCGCTGAAGCGAAGCTTGAGTTGATACTACCCCTTTACTCGATGCTTAACAACAGGGTCTGCACAGTGTTGAGCTGACCGTGTACTTAGCCGTATAACAGGAAGTGAAAGTGGTATCAATCTCTATAGATATATATTTATATTTCTGATTAGCATCAACTTATCTAAGCAGCTAGATCAAGAGACTTGAAAACGACACTGAAAAAAAAATCGTGTATGAAAGTTTTTTTTTGTTTTACAACAGGCTTTGATTTTCTGTGACTACAGGGTCTTTCAAAGTCAGGCTCTTACTGTTTTAAGGAATTATTTAACAGAATGTTTTACATATTACAACTTTTCTTAAGTACACGGTCTTTGTAAGCCGAGCACACTCGGTTTTTGTTAGTTTCTTTATGATTGGCAGCTGACGAAATGTTTGAATCAAGAACTGGTTGTTACAAAACTGTCTGTTATCATAAGTAATTGGCCGTCATTGTCTTTGGCCCGAGCTACGACTGCCACAATGATTCCAGTTCCAGTTTCAGTTCCAGTTCCGCGAACTAAGCTTGACTAAGCCTCGCATGGTCTAAAAGGCTTACAGACAGAGAGAGAGAAAGAGAGAGTGAGAGGGAGCAGCAGGAAAAGAGACAGCGCGTTAGAGACTTGAAGAGTAAGAGAGAGAGAGAGAGAGAGAGAGAGAGAGAGAGAGAGAGGGAGAGGGAGAGATATGATGAAGTCATCTGCAGCTAACCGATTTGCCATTTGACATTGATTTAACTGGTTCATGATAAGGCTCCAGACATATGGAGCTTATTGTTCTATATATTGCGCACAACACATTGATACCCTTTACCCTTAAGCCACAATGCTCCAGTGCACAAATACCCTGTATAACTTACAGTGCTACAAAAGTGAAGGTAGTATATTCAGAGTTAATCATAATAACAATTTTATTTTCTTTATAATTTTTAAAACACATCAAAAAAGTGCACGCTAGATGGCGCCAAAACGGATTTTCCAGCTTCTTTGTCCTCTTTTCGAACTGCTTTTTTAAAGCGGTTAAAATGTTTTATTTTTTAATTTATTTATAAAATTATTTACTGTACATTCGAATTGTATTTTTAGAGTTCATATATTACCGAGTGAGTAAAACATTTAGCTTGTATTTTAAATTTATTATTTGTTGTAATTTTTCTAAGTGTAGCTACTCACACATCCGGCTGACTACACAGCAAGTGGCACTCAATTGTCGATAGACCCTGAGGCGACCCCAACAAACACACACACACTGCTACACTTGGGGTCGTTTATTGAACCCTTCATCGATCCAATGTTAACGCATTGTGGGAAAATTAGATTTATTACTTGGAAACCCCCAAACAAAAAATCGAAACAAAAAAAAAACTGATTAAAAACTGAAGCAAAAGATGATTAAGGGAATTTTGAATATACTTGAAAATCGAGACTGTTTTCGGGTTTTGGGGATCATCGCAAAATACCCACTGTTCGTACATCGAGTATGATTATGAGTACTTATACTCGTACTCATACTCGTATTCATACATGTACTCACACTCCTTCTCACTCACTCGCTCCCATTTCATGTGCCCTGAAGCACTCTTCAAACCTTTAGAATTTTTGCAACAAGAAATTGCTCCAAATTCTATAAGAAAATAACAACTAATGTAAAGAATAATAATAGTAGTAGGTAAATGAAGAGGAAGATCAGTATCAATGTTCGATCAAATTTGGGTTTTATTTTGGAAGTGTTAGTGTCACTTAACTGTTAAATTTTCAAGTTTTGAAATAAGTCTCAAAATTTCCAAAGGGAATTTTTGACTACTGTGAATTTATTGTATTTCTTTCACTATCATTTTTTTCTCCCCCTCTTTCTTCCTTCCTCCCTTCTATTTCCCCTACCTTCGGCTACCCCTTTTGTGTCTCCTCTGAGTTTTGACCATTTCGCTACTAGCTCTTACTAACTCTTTCTCTATCTTCTTTATCTATTATATATCTATCTCTTTCGCTCCTTCTACTCTTTCTTTTCCTGTCTGTCACTTAATTTTTATCTTTCTCCCTCTTTCACTTCAATCTTTGCAGTCTTCTCATTCTGTATCACATTCTTCATCTAATCGAATCTTTCCGCTCTCTTTCTACCTTTCACTCCATCTCCTCCTCTCTATTAGAAGTCAGCACTACTCTATTTTTTTTTTTACTTTATCACATTTTTCCCAACAATGTTGCAATACTTTTAATAAGGTTTTCAGTTCATCAAATTTTTCTTTTTTTTTTCTTTCATTTATTGTTTTAATCTGAATCATATGATATGTAACCCAGATTTTTCGGCTCATTTCTTTGACTTCTTAGTTACACCCACAATCACAACTTGATCGGCTTGAATTAAAAAAAAATATATATATATATATATATATGTACTAAATATATGTATATATATTTATATTTTAAAGTTTTTACATTGTTTAAATGTTTATCACGACCTGTCAAGTTGTTTGGTTATCAGAGTTATCAGAAAGAACTGTCAACGCACTCTTGAACAGTCTTATCTCTGAGTATATATCTTGAGGGGGGGGATGTGGGGGGTTATGGAGTTGGGGAAATAAGTGCTATATACACTCGCTATACAAATTTTAACTGCTGCAATCGTTTTTGTTGGTTCTTCTTTTATTATTTATTAGATCGCCTATTATAAAATGGGAGAAACGATTTCATAGCTTCAGGTTGTATCACGGTCTCTTTCTTATCAACAATGCTCCAGTTTTTTACCTGAACCTATCTAAAGTTACACACACACACACACACACACTCAAACACACACACACTTACACACAGTTGACAGTCTCTTGTCCATTTGGATATTCATTCTGCTTTCCTTTACCTTCTGCATTTTCATTGAGCTGATTAAATGAAATTGAAATGAAAATTAAAAATAAACAAAGAAATTGAAGCTCAAATTTATTTAGTAAGAGCGAAGAGATGTGTATCGAATAAAATTAATTGCATCGCAACAAACTGTTGAACAAACCTTCTAATCTAGAACTATTTTTTATACACAAACACTCACAAAAAAAATCGTTTACACAGTGGAATTATTAAAAAAAAAATTGTAATATTCTGTGAATTAATAACAATAAATACATAGTAAAAATTAATATATTAAAAAACTTCAACAATATTATTAATGCTTGCTACATAATAATTAAAATCATAATAATAATTTTAATAATAATAATGATAAAATTATAATTATAATAATAATTGAAGTTATAAGAATATTAATAATAATAACAATAAATATGAATATGATAATGATAATGATAATGATAATGATGATGATAATGATAATGATAATAAAAATAATAATAATAATAATAATATTAATAATATTAATAATAATAATAATAATAATAATAATAATAATAATAATAATAATAATAATAATAATAATAATAATAATAATAATAATAATAATAATAATAATAATAATAATAATAATAATAATAATAATAATAATAATAATAATAATAATAATAATAATAATAATAATAATAATAATAATAATAATAATAATAATAATAATAATAATAATAATAATAATAATAATAATAATAATAATAATAATAATAATAATAATAATAATAATAATAATAATAATAATAATAATAATAATAATAATAATAATAATAATAATAATAATAATAATAATAATAATAATAATAATAATAATAATAATAATAATAATAATAATAATAATAATAATAATAATAATAATAATAATAATAATAATAATAATAATAATAATAATAATAATAATAATAATAATAATAATAATAATAATAATAATAATAATAATAATAATAATAATAATAATAATAATAATAATAATAATAATAATAATAATAATAATAATAATAATAATAATAATAATAATAATAATAATAATAATAATAATAATAATAATAATAATAATAATAATAATAATAATAATAATAATAATAATAATAATAATAATAATAATAATAATAATAATAATAATAATAATAATAATAATAATAATAATAATAATAATAATAATAATAATAATAATAATAATAATAATAATAATAATAATAATAATAATAATAATAATAATAATAATAATAATAATAATAATAATAATAATAATAATAATAATAATAATAATAATAATAATAATAATAATAATAATAATAATAATAATAATAATAATAATAATAATAATAATAATAATAATAATAATAATAATAATAATAATAATAATAATAATAATAATAATAATAATAATAATAATAATAATAATAATAATAATAATAATAATAATAATAATAATAATAATAATAATAATAATAATAATAATAATAATAATAATAATAATAATAATAATAATAATAATAATAATAATAATAATAATAATAATAATAATAATAATAATAATAATAATAATAATAATAATAATAATAATAATAATAATAATAATAATAATAATAATAATAATAATAATAATAATAATAATAATAATAATAATAATAATAATAATAATAATAATAATAATAATAATAATAATAATAATAATAATAATAATAATAATAATAATAATAATAATAATAATAATAATAATAATAATAATAATAATAATAATAATAATAATAATAATAATAATAATAATAATAATAATAATAATAATAATAATAATAATAATAATAATAATAATAATAATAATAATAATAATAATAATAACAATAATAATAATAATAATAATAATAATTATAATACCTATAATAATAATAATATAAAATTTAAATTAAATGGCGATACCAGTTTTTACTACAAACTACAAACAAGAACAAACTACAAACTAAGAAAAATTTCAAATATATTATCGATTAGCGTAAGGTAAAATAATGTGATTAATCTACTTCTATCTTCTAAGGTTCATACCTTAAGCTGACTGAAAATGTCTTGAACCTATTACAAAACAATCATGTACAGTAATATCCCATAATCAAAGTTTTCCGGGAGTGTAAAACAAACGAAGTCAATTCATTATTTATTTATACATCAGCAATTGTTTTCTTAGGTCTAATTTACTTAGCAATCAATTGTTTCAATTTGTGTGCAATTTGTGCATTTGTCCCACTGTGCATACGTAATGATTACCACTTGAGGGTGTTGTTAAATTAGCTTGATTGTTAATAATGCATATCAATTGGGCAATTCAATATATTTTATTTGTGTCATCGATTTGGCCGCATTTAAAGTCGATCGATACTTGATTTGGTAGCTGCTGCTGTTGTTGTTGTTGTTGTTGCTGTTGTTGTGGTTTATTTGATAGGGCCAAGAGTGAACTTATTGGCCATCTAGAAGCATTAACATTAACATTCATCAAGCATTCCGGTTTCTGGTCTTCTGTTAAGCCTGCGCGAAAAGAATGCTGACGAAGAAGACAGAAGACCACTGAATAAAGACAGAAGACAGAAAACTAAAGAAGAACAAAGACAGAAGACCAAAGACAAAGACAAAATACGATAACGATGACGATGACGATGACCCATAACGAGACTGTGGCAACAAAATTGTTTTTATTTTTCAGATCGTAAAATTCTCGCTACATAACTAAACAACTTGAAAATTAAATAAAGAGACGGTGACGGAGACAGAGACAGAGATAGAAACAGAGAGAGGGGGAGAGAGAAAGAGACAGAAATATAGAGAGAGAGAAAGAGAAGAAAACTTAAGAATGCGAAATGCTGTAAACTTCTTTTTGGAATTAGAATGTAAAGTGAAAGGAGTTCTACAGGTTAATGGCATGCTATGCCAATAATACCAACCCTCCCCCCCTGCACCTCACACACACGCACACACACACAGCACCTAACAACAAGTCGGGTTATGGAATGAAGACTGTAGACAGAAGAATTTGTAGACTTTGAATTGGCAAATTCAGCGTTAAACTTAAATTTCAAGAAGCCTGCTGAGTTCAGGTGTGTGTGTGTGTGTGTGTGAGTGTGTGTGTATGAGTGGGTGGGGGGTATAAATGTTATCTGAGGGGGAAAAAGAGTCATTTCTTTTCGCTCTCTCTCTCTCTCTCTCCCCCCCTCTCTCTTTGCTTTCTTCACGTGGTTGTTTTAATGAATGAGAAATGAGACTGCATGAAAATTATTTGTACACGATGTGAGTCTTAGTCTGTTAGTTGCGAAATGAACCAAACACATGCACTTAAATGGTGTGTACACACACACACACACATATATATATGTATATGTATATGTACACCCTCAACTTGCAACCTTTTTACTTCGTAAAAAACGTTAAAGATCTATCAATAAAAAATAAAACAAACGATTGGGAAATAAAAAAATATTACTATCAAACAATCACTAGCACATATAACCCATAATCAACACTAAGTAAGGTGATTCCGTTGTATATTTTACAACATAAACAAAAAAAAAACAGTTATTTTAAAGCAACAAAATAGTATTAAAGAAATTATTATTATATAATAAATATCATTATAAAAAATTTTGATTGTTTCTTTTGTTTTATTTTTTCCTCGTTTTCTTGTTAATGAAGTTTAAGCTTTAATTCTAGCTATTACACAGTTTATTATTTATATTAATAAACTCTAAAATAAATTCTTTAATAAAATATTATCGGATTCAGCTAAATGATAACAGGTCTAGCCCACTACTGGGTTCTCAGTACTAGTTCTCAGAGACTATAATGATGTGTATGGTACCATAATAACTAACCTAACCAAGTTTGGTCCCGATCGGACAACTATAGCCTATAGCTCCCATAGGACTAATCGGTCGAAGATTGCGAATTTGTATGGAAAAACGCGCACTAGAAAGAGTACAGGGTCTTTTAGAGTCGGCTCGCTCGACTGTAGGTTTTCTTACTTGTTTTTTAGTATTAAATTCTTCCTTTTCTTTTTCTTCTTCTTCTCTTTTTTTGAAGCTTTAATCCCATTTGTTATCCAAGAAAGTCGGGCCAAATTAATAGTTGGATTGGCATTAAGACAATTTTGGCTTTAAAGGAATGTAAATGACTGAAGGGCGATACTACAGATACATATAGAGCTATCATTGAGCTAGTTGACAGATTGTATGGACGAGGCCTATTGTTGTCTGAGACAAAGAAGAAGAAGAAGAAGAAGCAGAAATACTTGTAGCTGTGGCAGCAACATCAAATTGCGGAAGCAGATTATTAACACCGAAATAGTTTTGTGTGTAGGATTAGTGACAAATATTTCAAGGGGGCTTACAAGAGGGGCGGGACATGGGGGATGAAGCGGTGGAACGGGAGGGGGGAGTGGGTGGCACAGGCGGACACACAGACGGACGGGCGGAGAGGCGTGTGGGCGGACGGCGAGACGGAGACAACGGTTGCCACAATGGCCTGACAACTGCGAGACGCAACACACGGCAACAACAACAACAACAACAACAACAGCGACAACAACAACAACAACAACAGCGACAACAATTAGAACGAGAAAAATTATTTTATTGACAACACGCCGTATACTTAATACCCTCACAGGCCACTGCAGTTTCAATGAAGTCCAGAAATCGTATAATTAATTAAATTAAACTTTGTATAAATATTTTTTATTTTATTTGTTCAGAAAAACACAAAGTATGTCGTGCATAAAAAAAAGTATTTTATTATAAAATATTTAAATATTTTTATAAATAAAATCACCAATTTTGTTAACTTTTTAATACAAAAGTACTCCCCCCTTGTAGGGCTAATAAATTAATTTTATTATTAAAAGTAAAAAAAAAGACAGTGAAATTTTACTGAAAGAATTTAAAAAATTTGTAAAAAATAAACTTTTTTTTGTTTATATTTAATTTGAGTTTAAAATCGACTGAATTTTTGTGACCCCCTTAGACGGACACCCTTTACAATTTTCTCAACAGTAAGTGTCTACTTATAAGAGTATTCACAGTAATGTTAAAAATAATAATAATAAAAAAAAAACATATAATACAAAATGTTTTTAAAAGTTTATTCAGAGTAAAATCAATAAAAACTTAATTTAATTTGAAGACTTTTAAAAATAACTTTAATAGATATTGGAAAAAATTAAATATTTATAATTGTTTTTAGAGTTGTTGGCAGTAAATCAAAAGTAATTTATTTTTTACAAACAAATTGATCAAATTAAAAGTAATTACTTAATTTATAATAAAAAAAAAATTAAAAAATACTGATAAAACAAATTAACAAATTCATAAAATTAATTTTACTTTTTATTGGTGTGAAATTACTTAAAATGTATGTAAAATTTAATATTTTATATATTTTATATAAATAATATTTATTTTAATTATATTTTTTAATGTAAACATAATTTTTTAATTTTATGTGCCAAATTTATTGAGAAACAAAAATTAATTTCTAACATAAAAATTAAAAAATTGATTATGAATTAAAAATTTTATTAAAAATTATATAAAATAATTCGTATTTTCAGACAGACCTTGTGATAATTATAATAATAATTGAAGTTATAAGAATATTAATAATAATAACAATAAATATGATAATGATAATAATAATGATAATGATAATGATAAGAATAATGATAATGATAATGATAATGATAATGATAATGATAATGATAATGATAATGATAATGATAATGATAATGATAATGATAATGATAATGATAATGATAATGATAATGATAATGATAATGATAATGATAATGATAATGATAATGATAATGATAATGATAATGATAATGATAATGATAATGATAATGATAATGATAATGATAATGATAATGATAATGATAATGATAATGATAATGATAATGATAATGATAATGATAATGATAATGATAATGATAATGATAATGATAATGATAATGATAATGATAATGATAATGATAATGATAATGATAATGATAATGATAATGATAATGATAATGATAATGATAATGATAATGATAATGATAATGATAATGATAATGATAATGATAATGATAATGATAATGATAATGATAATGATAATGATACAATTATATAAAATGATTCGTATTTTCAGACAGACCTTGTGATCAAATCGATGCTACCCTCTTTGATAGGGTAGATCGGGCCAACATCTTTATCTTCCGCATGTCTGTGCTATTTATAAGCAACTAATCGCCTAGAACGCAGCCAGCGTTGAGTGGGAAAAGCGTTGACTGGGAAAAGCGTCGGCTGGGAAAAGCGACGCGTCTCGTCTCGTCTCGTCTCGGCGTCGCATCTCGACGCGTCGCCAAACACCAAAAACGCCAAACGCCAAACGCCAACGCCAAAAACGCCATTCCCCATCAAAGTAAAGTGAAAAGTGTTGGACTAGTGACGACAGGGAGGGTGAGGAGTGGGGCGGTGTAAAAGTGGGCGGGTCACATACCTGAATGGTGCGTTCTGCGCTGTTGTTGTTTAATTTTGGAGTGGAAATTTTCATGTTGCCATAGGACGCACATAAATTAATTGAAATTTTTTTTTTTTTTTTTTTTGTCAATTTTTGTTCATTTTTCCCGTTAGATTCTATTTTTTTTCCTTTTCATTTTGGGTGACAATTTTTCGCTCCGGAAAAATGTCGGGATGGCGGGGGACAAATTCCAAAAAGCCAAAATGTTCGTCGTGTGTTTCAATTTTATTTTTATCTTTATTTTTAAGCGGTGCATGGAATTTCTATTTGTCAGCACCATAACATACCGCAAGTATCTCTATCTCTATCTCTATCTCTGTCTCTATAAATGTATCTGTATCTCTATCTTTTAGTATATTTCCTTGGATGCTATTTTATTTTTATACAACAAATATTTGTACGAAAACGGGGCTACATTTGTCACACACACACACACACACGCACACACACACACACACACACACACGCACATATAACAAGGTGTGACTCCAACAGCAACAAAAGATACAATTTTCCAATTAACATATACAACACAATTTTTTATTTTTATCAATTTGAATTTAAGTTTTTGAGTAAATGGAAAAGTGTTTTAATTTGTATAATTTTATAAATATTTTAATACTTAAGTTCTTAAACTTTTAATTGTATTAAATATTATTTTATATTAACATAAATCAGATTTTTCAATATTAATCAAGATAGAAAGTTTTTAAAGCAAAATTCAGACAATTGATTTAGTTAAAAATGCAAATTTTTAATTTATTTAAAATAAAAAAATTTAAAAATTGTGCTTACACTTAAAAAATGATTAAACAACTAAATCTGATCTAAAGTTACTTAATTGTTAATCCCAATGTTAAGAGCGAAAAAAATTGCAAATTTTAATGGAAAAATAATAATAATAATAATAATATTATAAAAAACAAGAAACAAGAAAAATAAGAAAAAAGGGTATCTTTGTCTCGCCGAAGATTTAATACCCTTAAATCCAATTGTTCCTATGGAAGCTATATGATATAGTAGTCCAATTTGGATGGATTCCACCGATTGTTTCTATGGAAGGTATATGATATAGTCATCCGATCTAGTCGAAATATGAACTGCGTACACATCTGTACCAAGTTTCAGCAAGATAACTTAAGATGAAACAGACGAACAGACGGACAGATAGACAGACGGACAGACAGATAGACAGACAGACGGACAGACAGACAGACGGACAGACAGACAGACAGACAGACAGACAGACAGACAGATGGATGGTCATGACTATATCGACTCGGCTGTTGATGCTGATCAAGAATATATATACTCTATGGGGTCGGCCACGCCTCGTTCTATGGGTTACAAGTTTCATGACAAAAACAGTATACCCTCTGAAAGGGTATAATTAAATATTGGCCTCTAATGATAAAATTAATTAACCAAATCGGAACACTATTTATTTAATTGTATTTATTGTATCGAGATACAAATTTAAAATATATTTTAAATAAAAATTTTCAAAATTGACAATTTAAACAAAATGAGAAAAAAATATTTAAAAGAAATAAGTTATTTTAATTGTTATTGCTAAATAATGCAAAATGTTTCCATTTTGATTGTTTATTTTTTTGTTTTTTTTTTCATTATTTATTTGGTGAGTTGAGTTTAAATTTGAGTTTTCACTGGAAAACTTGAGGCTGAGGCCAAAGTAGCGACGTGACTTCCGTTCCTCATGCGAAAAAACTTTTCTAGTAATAGCAGGTGTGTGTGTGTGTGTGTGTGTGTGTGTGTGTGTGTGTGTGTGTGTGTGTGTGTGTGTGTGTGTGTGTGTGTCTGTCAACAGGATATGTCTACTATGTCGACGGTTTGTTGATGGCATAATTAATGCCTTGCTGTGACAACAGCCACAAACAACAACAACAACAACAACAACAACAACAGCAACAACAACAACTGTAACAACAACAACAACAGCAACAACAACAACAATTGCAACAATGTTTTCCACTCAGTTCAACGTCGTCTCTTTCGGCTTTCGGGTTTTGAAGTTTTTCCTTCGATATGAGCACAAGCTTTTCCGGTTTTTCCTCTCTCATCCCCTTGCTCCTACTTCTCCTCCATCTGCCCCTTATCCTCCTGTTTCTTCTTCTTCTTCTACTCTTTGTTGCTTTCCATTTGCAACGTCGCTTGTCGCTGGCCAAACTGCCACAAGGAAAAACGTTGTGGAAAATTGAAAAGCAAAATGCAACTTTTTTTTTTTTTTGGTTTTTCTCTTCATTTTTTTTTGTTTTGTTTGTTTTGATTGACAGGCAAGAGAAGCAAAAGAGCCACAATGCCTCTTCGGTCTCTTCCTCTTGCTGCTCTGCTTCTTGCTACCTCTTAAACATTTAAAGAGTTTTCATTTAATTTTCATCGCTTTACAGTTGTTGTCAGAACTTTTCTTTGATATATGATAAGGTCGGGAAAACAACAACAACAAAAAAAGAACTCCAGGAAAATTTACGATGAGCGACAACAGCGACATTAAAACTAGCCATTTAAAGTCAGAATTGGAGGAAGAGAATGAGTGGGGGAAGGAGAAGCGAATGAAGGGGAAGGGCAGAGATAGAGAGAGAGAGAGAGATAGAGGGAGTGGGAGTGTAAGTGGGCTGTTAGCATTTAGCGGAAAGATAGCTGAGAAATTGCGTTTAAAGCTAAATTTTCTATAGCTTTCAAATTTATCTTCAAAAATTCTTTGAACTTGAGAATTTTGAAGAATTTAAACATTGAAAATGAAATAAAATTTTACTTTGGCATTAAAAATATTTAAGATAAATTTATAAAAAGATAAGGAAGATTGGGAATATTTGATTTAAATATAAGGAAATTTGAAATGAAATGAAAGAAAATGGAAAATTAAGAAAAATAAATTTAAAAGCTAAGAAAATATATTTTCGATTTAAATAAAATATTTGTACTTTTTATTTTTATACAAAATATAAAATACAAATTTTTAAGAAGCTTCTTAGTAAGCGATATCGAAATAGAATTCTGATTTCCAAAGATTGTTTACATTTAAATTTGATATGCAATTAATTTAATGCAAAAACTGATTAAATATTTACAAAAAAATTATTTTTCAAATTTTTCAAATTTTTTTTTTTTTTTAATTTTAAAAATTTTTTTTATGAGAAGCAATCTTAAGATATAAAAAATATTTTGAAGATTTTCAAAATGATATTAATTTGAAAATATGTGAATTTTATGTAAAAGTTGTATAATTTGAAAGTATAGCTTCGGCTAAAAAAAATTGAATATTTAAAAAATTAAAAAAAATTGTTTTTATACTTAACGAATTTTATATAATTTTCACTCAAATTTTTCTATCAGAAGTTTTAAATTCTCTTTAAATTTAACAAAAGTTCTATAAATAATCAAACAACAAATTAGTTTGTTTAACTTTTTTCTTAAATTTAGCATTATTTCGAGTGCAAATCAAGTTAATAACTTCAAAATTTAAGGCATGCCAATCCCCATTCCAAGGTGGCATGCCACATTCTTGGCTTGTGGCGCCACAAAGCATTGAATCGAGCGCCTGTCGAAAGTAAAAACTAGGCCCACCTAGAAAAGCGAGCAAATCTGAGACACGAAAACCCGTTTGGGCCAAGCGGCACCTTTTCATAATACCCTGTAATCGAAAAGCTGCTTGTGAGGGGGAGTTTACATCATCTAACTACTAATCATACGAAAAGTTTTCCATAAATCGACTAGAAGAGGCAAAACAGTATTTACAGGGTATCTGTTAGTCTCTACTAGCCTAATAGGCACATAATTTAAAGTTAATTTTAAAGTAAGCTGTCAATTGGATCAATACTTAAGCAACTTTTCTAATTTCTTAAACCAACTTTGTTTATTACAGGGTATCTAATAGTCGTGCACCACATAGTGCTAACTGTAAAAATTATCATATAAGCGAAAATAGCCTTTAAATTCCGTAGTTTTAATAATAGTTACAACTAAATCTGATATTTACAGGGTATCAGCTGGTCATGCATTTACCTACAGATCTATAAAAATGCCCAAAACTTTCGGAATTTGTTACATTTGTTAAATACATGTAATTTTTGAATTCAATTTGCCAAGTTTAGCATTTTTTATAGCGTATCTGTAAGTCGATCATAGCTGCGGCTATAGAAACTTATAGCCATAACAAAGTCAAGCCAAATCACCAGCGATCAAAGCCATTGAATGCCTTCCAAAACTGACAGATTGTGATTACCGCTAGCCTCCCGCTTGGATATACCCGTTGCTTGTGCAGGGACAGGGTACACTGACAAAACAGACCGACTGTAAAAGACCCCTTACTCCAGTGCGCTTTTCGTAATTTTCGGCCGATTTGTTCTATGAAAGCGAAGGGGCTATAGTTGTCCGATCCAGATCAGAGTTGATCAGGACAGCTATAATGATCAAGAATATATATGTATATAGTTTATGGGGTCGGAAAAGCCTCCTTCTGCCTGACAAACTTCATAGACCCTGTACTCTCTTTTAAAGTACGGGGACAAGGCAATATTTTGATGTTAAGATTTTTGTAAGTAACGGGTATTTTGCAGTCGTTTCCTTGCCACTTGTGTCACAACTTGTTGCAAGTTGACTGTGGCAGACACAGCGACGCAGTCAAAGCGACAACTTGGCCCAGAGGCTATTACCGGTTGCCGGCTTTGCCAACAATGCGGATACGTGCCACAAAGTTGTAAGTGTGTGCGAGTGTGTGTGTGCGAGTGTGTGTGTGTGTGTGTGTGTGTGTTGTGGCCTAGGCGAGGATCGTAGACAAAAACAAAGCTTGCCACATGCCGCAACACGCTTACCTTATTTTTTTTTGTTGCTGCTGCCTCAATCAGATAAGTTAATTGGCCATTTTGGCCCAAAGGGAGAAAAAAACAGCATAAAGCGAGGGAAGGAGTGGAAGGAGGGGGAGGGGGAGTGGCAGGTGGGTAGGAGTAGAAGCTGAGATACTGTTGCCGTACCTCGTCTGAGTGGCAAGTTGATGTTGTTGTTTGGTCCATTGGCCGACGACCGACAAAACGTGAACAATGTGAGCCACGTTAACACCGCCAACAACAACAACAACAACAACAATAACGGCAACAACATTGTTAACCCAGTGACACAGTTTTACAATTCACTTCAATTCAATTGGATTTCTGCACCCGCCTTCGCCCCCTCCCTTGGCCCAACTCCCTTTGGGTTGCATGCCACAGCGATCTGATAGCGAGCCGCTTTGCCATTTCGATTTCGATGAATGCATTTCGATAATTCCCAACTCCCACTTGCCACTCCCCCCTCCCCCCCTCACTACGATCCCCCTTTTGAACAGTAGAACGTCATCGAGCCTGAGATCTTTGTTTTTGTCCGCAATTTGCGTTATAATTGAACAAAAGAAACTATTGAATAACATTATTCGATTAACATTTGAATTATTAAAAATGCACGAATGTTAAACAAAAACAATTTCTTTTATTTTATATATCGTGAGACTCGACATATTCTACTTCGTTCAGTCCAATTTGAACTATATTTGAAAAAACAAACTTTTTATTGAGTACAAATATTCGATAAATATATATTTACTTTCAACTTGTCATAGGCAATGAATTTGGTTGTGCTTCAAAGAGCTTTTTTTGAATGAAATCAAACTTTTTTAACTTAATGAATACAAACAATCGATAAATATATTTTCTAAAAATTTTCGATTAAGTTCGATTGATTTTTGGATTAAAACAGTTCAAGTTGTATTTTGTTCGAAGAAATTTCCAAAAACTACATACTCGATAAATTTTTAAATACATTCAAATATACATACATATATCCAAAAGCTATTTATTTACAACTACACTAGACTACACAGTTCAGAATTCAAATTTTATATATTTTTTCAAGTTAGAAGCTTCATTCAATCACTTAGTTTTTGAACGATTCGGATTTTTTTGAATGATCGATAAATTGTTTTAAAATTAGTTTAATTTTAGTTTAATTTAATAATTAATTGAATTATTTATTTAAGACTTCAGATTCTTATTTGTGTTTTAAATTTTACTAAAAAATTTTCAATTTATATCGATTAATTGATCGATAATTTATCTGTTAAACTAAAGTTTTTTTTCTGACAAGATTTTTACTGCGTTCGGTTTTTCTTCCAAAATTAAAATAATAATTAAAATTTTAACCAAACAAATCGTATTACTGTTCAAAGTGTTATTTAATTTAAATTAAACTAATTTTAACGATTAATTATCGATTACAGATCGGTTTATGTAGTGCATTTGTTATCGTTTCATTGCCAATTTTTTGCATTTTTTTAATTTAATTAAAAAAGATACAACAGTAAAGTAATTACACATACGCACACACACACACACACAACGTAAAATGCAAAAAATTTAAATAATTGCTTAATAAACAAATAATTGACAAAAAAAAATAAACAAAATTAAAACCAAATTTGTTAAAATAATTGGCGCATGCAACAAACGAAATCAGTGAGCGTATAAATAAATGACGCTCTGTAAATGTGTGTGTTAGTGTGTGTGTGTGTGTGTGTGTGTGTGTGTGTGTGTGTGTGTAGCGAAAATCGCAACAAAAAACAATTGAAATTTCATTCATAAATTGCATTTGCAGTTGTCAATGGACTGAAGCGCGATTTACATGCGACAGGAAGTGACGTAATCAATAAGCATGCACACACACACTTACGCGTGCAGTCCCACGATTATGCCTGCGTCGCGTCGCAGTTGACGCGCATCGCTGGCAGCAAAAAGAAGAATAAAAAGTTTGTATCCAAAGTCTTTCGTTCTATGCGCTGACCTCGTGCTGCATTCGAGTTCGAATTTCGTACAAAGTTGTAATTGCGAAAAGCCACAACAGAAACAACAACAATGACAACAAAAAGCGCCATTCACAGACTAGACAAATCATGCAACGAGTGCAAGCGAGCTAGCAACAAAGCTTTGGCATTTCTGTGAAATGAGTAGCTTGGAATGCAATTCAAGAGAGCAACCAAATGTGTGGTAGAGGCATGTGGGGGAGGGGGAAATTTTGTACTGGGAGTTTAAGAGAACGGGAGAGCAGGAAGCGCATATGTATGTCTTGACGAATTGCCAATTGGATTTAAAGTGTCGACCAAAACAAAAAATAAGGTATAACATTTTGCGGAATGTGTCGCATAAATTACTCAAAGTGCAGACTACGACAGCAAAAATAAAACAGAATCCAAAAAAAGTAACTGTCGAATTTGAGTCGCGTTCCACTGTAATTATTCATTGCAAGCGTTCTGGAATGCAGTAAATACTATAAAGAAAATGCAAATCAATTGCATGGGGAATTCACTTAAAAATCAACTCAGTTCAGTTCATTAGAAAAACAGTTAACAGCGCACGTGTGTATGCATACGCGTGCGTGTGTGTGTGTGTGTAGTTATTGCACACTGTTTCTTACGTTGGTGTAATGGAATGCTAATATATAGTTAAATAACTCAAGACTTTTATTTACACTCAAAAATGTCAACTTAAATGTTGGAAAACATTCAAGCTTAGCAACAATGTTGCCTCAACATTGTGTATGAGCAACATACTCAAAACTTATAAACCACTCGAACCGTTAGCAACTCTGCTCAAAGCTACTCAAAAACTCAAGAGAGCGCGAGCGACACACGTGAGAGAGCTTGAGTGAGTAGAGGAATGGAAAAAAGCTTTACACCAGAACCACGAGAGCTACGAGAGCGTGCGAGTAAGTGAGCAAGTGAATTTCACAATTTGGCGCGAAGCAAGTCGCTTGAGTAAGGTAAAGGCAGTGAGACGGCAGTCGCTGCCGACGTCGCCGTCATAGTACTCGCAGTCGTAGTAGATTCTCGTAGTTTGTGCTTAAGTTGTGTGAGTGTGTATGCGTATGTGTATGTGAGTATGCATGTAGAAAGCTTCCGTTCACTGAATTAACAACAGTCCGCCAAAATAAAAGTGCAAACACATCAAGTTTGTTGTGGTGAAAGAGGCGTGGCAGTGCAGTCAACGCAGTCGCTGTCGGTGCCGCTGGCGTCAGTGTCAACAATGTCTGTCTGTCTGCAGCGTCGACGTCGACGTCGACGTAGGCGTTTGGTGTGGGCTGTGAGATTCAGACACGGAACATGCGCCCTTTCTCTTGCCCTCCCTCTCTCACTCTCCATCTGTCTGCTAGTCTGTCTCTGTGTGTGCATGTGAGTGTGTGCGATGACGTGAAAGCAAAAGTGACCGTTAGCTCTTCTCTGCTCTGTTCTGTCTGTCTATCTCACTCACTCTTGTTCATTCAATTGCCCAAAAATTGCAGACAAAAGCTAATTGCAATTTCGACGACCTACATCAACTAAGAGGGGAGAGGTGGGGAATGTCTATGGAAAGGGGGATGTCTGTCTATGTATATATTGATTTTCAAGTTGTTCTCGTTGTTGTTCTTGTGCTTGTCACGCCCATTTGTGGTCATTTAATTTTTTTTTTTTACAAGCAGTTTCATTTTCATTTGTATTTCATTTTTAGATACAAATCTTGCAGATACACGACCGCACACACAAACTCACACACACACACACACGCAACACTCATAGACAGACTTTTATATACTATATGGAGAAAACGGTCGTAAATGTGTTCAAATTTATAATTTGACATTTATGCATTTTTTATGATTATTTATTACGTTAATTTTTGATTAAAACTGGCGTCGACTGCCAAACATCCCCTTCTGCCTTTCTCGTCTCTCTTTCTTCTTCTCTGCTTCCCCCACCCTTCGCAGCCCCTACCACCACCTCTGCTAGTTGTATCTCAATTCATCTGCGACATTTTCAACTATTTTTTTAATGAAGTTGAAGTTCATGAACTTGATATTGAATTTGAAATTGAAAAATAAAAAAATAAAAAGAGGAAATTTAAAATGAAGATATGTTTATTAATAACTTTTAAATCGTTAATTGGCTTAAACTGACGTTTTTAATATTGGAAGTAAATTTAAAAAAATAATTACCTCAATAACTATTATATTTTAGTTAAAATTTTTGATTTAATTTTTAATTTTGTATTAAGTTAAGGAATTCCCAAATTGTTGAGAGCTTTTTAAAATTAAATTATTATAAGAGCAATAAAACTAGATTTAGTTAAGTCAATAAATAAATTAAAATACTTTTTTTATTTAAACTAAATTTAGTTAATCGATTAGAGATATACAATTTTAGTTACAATAAATAATTTGTGATTATAATAAACTTAATTAATTATTTATTTTTTGTCTAATAATTTATTTTGTCTGACTATTATATTATGACTATTATTTGTTTAACATTAAATTGTTATTAAAGTATTATCTAAGCAATTAAAAGGTGCTTCCCAAAGTCAAAGAATTTATTTAAAAATTATTTTTTTTGTAAACTATATTAATTTTTATTTAATTTGAGTGTTTAAATTCCGTTCAAAATTTTTAAAAATTATTTTTTAAGTTTACTGTTAAATTTCCAGTTTATTTGGGTTAATTAAAAAATTCAAAATCTTTTAGAGTACCAAAGTCATATATATATATAGTATATAGTATTAATGTCTGAAATTCATGTCATTTCCTGAATGCTGATTAACTCAGGAGACCTTCCATGGGTATCATGCACCTTTGCTATCTCTAATAATAATACAACAACAGCAACAATATCATAGTACTTCTCGTCTCGCCGGGAGTATCTATCAATAACGTTGCCAAGCAGCCGTGTCATAATCAGAGACTCATAAATAAAACACATATTGAACATTTAGTTGCATATGTATGGCATATGGCATATGGTACGGCAAAAGTTCCTATAGCATACCTATATATATATACATATATATATATATGTATGTGTAGTATATATATAAACTATAAAATATACAAGTTGGATTCATTATCTTGCTGCGGAAACCATATTTTGTTAAGCTTCGTAATACTGAAAAATTTAATTGCATCGTTTGTCAGAAGATCAAAAAACTATATAACGAGATCAAGTTTTATCTCACAGACTTAAATTTCAAATAAAAACTGAGACATTTCTAAGTAAAATATAATATATTTATTAGGTAGTATATATCAAATTTTATATCATATTTTAAAAATAATGCAAATTGACCCCGTACTCTTAAAAAGAGTAGAGGGGTATATTATATTGCACATCACCATAACTTGAAATCGAATAGAGCCAGAGAGATCAAATTCACACATTCTGTGTTTGGTACCATTGTTAATATCCTCATCAAATTTGGTTCAAATCGAACAACCATAGCCTCTAGCTCCCATAGGACAAATTGATCAAAAATTGGTGATTTTCATGGGATTATTAACCGATCTCAACCAAACTTACACATTATGTGTATATCATGACTTAATATATCCCTACCAAATTTGGTGCAAATCGGACAACCATAGCCTGTAGGTCTCATAGGACAAATCGGTAGAATAAGTACGGGGTCTTTTACTGTCGGCTCGCTCGACTATAGCCTTTCTTACTTGTTAAAGCTAAATTTCCTTTGAAATCTTTTACTCCTTTTCAATACTTTTTAGAGTGGGGTAAATGTGAAAAGTATGTCCGACAATTGCAATGATTCAAAGGGTTTATGGATGCTTTTAGATTATGATGTATTTTTCATGTACTCGGACTCGTACTCGTACTCGTACTCGTACTCGTTGAACTCAAAACATTTTTCGGCCAACCATTAAAAGGAATAAACCGTTAAAAAGTTTCGTTTTTGTCTGACATTGATGGACAAGAAGCTGTAAAAAAAAATAGAAACACGAAGCAAAAACAATTCAAGCTAAAATGTAAAAAAAAATGTCTAGAAATTCTTAAATCTTTACAAGGAAATTCAAATAGAATTTGAAACGTTTTCTTCACTTTTTTTCTTAACTTATATTTGAACTAATTTTTATGATCATCCCCCGCAATTTATACTAAACACGACAAAAAGTGAATCATGACATTTGACGTACAACAAATCCTCTCGAAAGATTTAGTATATATATACTAAATATACTATATATATACATATTCAGGTCTGTTCCGGTTTTTTGCTTGTATTTCACATTCGCAACAATTCGCAGAATTATAAATACTAGGTAACAACTTGTGGGGATTTGCTAAAATCGTGAAATTCTAATGCACTTCATATAAGACTTGTGGAGATATTTTTCAATATACTAGAAATACTTAAAACACATACTGTATAAAATACAAAAAAAAAAAAAAAACACATCTTAAACTGGGTTGTACGCCAAAGCGAAGTCATCTTAATAACCCTTAATACCCTGTAAAAAAAAGAAACACTATTTTTTTGGTTGAATAAATCTGCTATCGGGTCTCTATATAAAGTAGCACTCTGTAAAAATTTGAAACTTAAAAAAATCAAGTATGATAGACACGCATATACCCTGTAAATCACAAAAACCGTATTACTAGCAAATAGAAATAGAAAGGAAATATGAAATAGTAAAAATAAATACCAAATACTAAATATTAAAATAAAAACCGTGTCAGCAATACCCTGTAAAATGTATCAAATCACATTTGCAGTGTACAGAACTACATAAAATGGAAAATTTATGAACAAAAGTCATGTGGCATGACAAATTGGCGCAACTTATGACTGAAAGACCACAAGATACCCTGTAAATTGAGAATACCAACAATGATATCTTTACAGAGACTAAGAAATGTTTAAATATATACATATGCATGTAAATTTATACACCAAATGAAATATGATCGACTACAGCTACCCTGCATAGTCAAGTAGTAAGAATTCGTGATTTATTTACAATTGAGCGAGTGTTTTGTTTACTCAGACATCTCGTAAAAATTGTGATACCACGAATTACATGACATAAACAGAACACACGAACATGATACACACAAACATACCCATTAGCTAGCTATCTATCTCTTTCAACGAGTGTGTGTGTGTGTGTATCTTGATGCAAGCATAAACAACAATAAGAAAAATAATAACAAATAAAAATTTATGATTTCACTTTGTTTTCTCAATTCTGCTTCTCCTTCTTCTTCTTCTTCTTCGTTAGTGTTCTCCTTCTTCTTCTCCTTCTCCTCTTTTAGATGACAATTTAGTCGAATTTCAGATACAATTCGAAAATTGGCGCGACGGTTAAAACGAGACGTTTGTTTACCTGTTGTTCACCTCATGTCTCTATCTCTGTCTCTATCTCTGTCTCTGTCTCTGTCTCTGTTATTGTTATTCTTATTCCCCTTCACATTCTCTTTCTTCTCCTAAGTCTTTTTCTATCTTTTTTTGTTTTGTTTATATTCTTGTTGCTTTGATTTTCTTTATTATTTTCACTTTTTACGTAATTTCATTTGCTTAGAAGCTGCACTTTGCCCTCTCCCATTCTCCGTCTCACTCTCTCTTTCTTTCCTCTCGCTCTACTTTCACTCTCTCTCTCTTTCCTTCTACATTTTCCATTCTTTCGCTCTCTTTCTCTTTGTGCATTTTGTGCAAATTGATTTGACGCCAAAGCGTTCCCGCCCTGCAAATGTCAACACATGCCGGACGTTTGAGATACCCTAGCTTTTATATGCACCAATCGGTTTGCTTAATTCCCATATGCACTTTATGTACAACAATACTTTCTCAAACTAGCAAGGTATTTACAAATATATTCCAATATACATATCTTACGTATAAGCGAAATTATCGATAGCTATCGATAACACTATATACACACATAAAATATACACACATTGTCTGACAATTACTTGCAAACATCCAAAAGATATTAAGTAATATTTCTATCGATAACATTTATTTCTGCATACTAAACTGATTGCTATCGAAACACGATAACGTGTCTATCGATAGCTTGTATTACGCTAAGTGTACTTATGTTATTAAAATTTTCAAATAATTAATTCCAATTCTTAAACATTTTTCACTATCGACAAACGATAACATGTTTATCGATAACACATTTTTTTAACCTTAAGCTGTTTTTACCATCGAAATAGTTTTATTCCACATATTTAACATTTTCTTTGAACATCCTTTTCTCCACAGGGTATCTGCTAGTTGTTCAATCGGCCAACTTGCATTCGCTTTGTCATTTAAACATTTAAAGCTCTCGTTTCTAGTTGAATTATTTTGTTGTTTTTGCTTTATCAGCGCTTAAATGTGGGAACTAAAAATGTGGGCAACCAGTGTTGTTATTGTGAGTGCAGTGGGCGTGGCAGTTGGCGTTTCTGTCGCTCTCATTGCCGTCTGATGACGGAAAGCGCGTGAAATTTCAGGCGTTGACATTTTGCGCCATTTTTGCGCAGCTAAAAACAAATGCAAGTGACGCCTTGAAGACGCGCGAAATACAAACAAACACAGGGAAATACATGCACACACACACACACACACACACAAACACACACACACACACATGCATATAGAATAGATGCGAATAGCATTTAACGTTGCCACCTGGCCTCAAATTGAAACATTTGCTCCCGTCAAACTGATAAGTGCATGCCCCCCGCCCAACTCTCTCCCTCCCTCTTCCTATTCCTATTGCTCTCGCTCTCGCTCTTTCCTTGAAGCTTTCATTCAGTCTCGGACTGTCTCACTTCCTCTCTCATTCATTCTCCCTGCCTGTGACTTCATTGATGCTCGTGGCGCTATTTTAATTATCAATGCACGTGGCATACATTGTTGTCAAATGGTTTTATTTATTAATGGACGAGTCATTTAGACTCGTTACTTAGTTGACTCGTTACACATTTGACTCGTTACAGATTACATATTACAGGTTACACGTTACTCGCTGCAACTCAATGAAAATCATTCGTTGTCTTTAAGCACGATCAGCACGTATACGCCCCGTAAGACGCTTGACGACGCCAGTTTGCATGTTTACAGTTGGCAGTTAGCCGTTTGCCGTTTGCAATTATGCATATATGCTAAATTAAAGAGGGTTGCTTGAAAACTTTGTGAAGTAAATAAAGTTTAAATAAAAGCAGGAAGTTTAAGATTCGTTTCATAGTTAGAAAAAAAATATATATATATAGATAGAGAAGAGATTAATTTAAATTAAGGACTTTGAAAATAAAACAATTTATTAAAATATCTAAATTAAATATTTATAATATTCTCTTTTATTTATTTATAAATATTTTATTTTTTTTCATAAATTTTAGGTTTGTCGCACGCATTATGTGTATATTATAACTATAACAGCCCTCACCAAGTTTGATCCGGATCGGACAACTATAGCCCCCATAGGACAAATTGATTGAAGATTACTGATTTGTATGGAAAAAGCGCACTAGAATGAGTAAGGGGTCTTTTAAAGTCGGCTCGCTTGACTGTAGCCTTTCTCACTTGTTCTTTTTTTAAGTTTTCTTTTTGTTTTTTTTTTGGGTTACTTGTTAAGTCACCCTCCCATCGAAATATATCGATAAGTCAGAAGTGCAGTTACGAGCAGTTAAACAGTCTGGCACATAGCCTTCAGTTCGTATAACTCGAGACTTGTAACTTATAACTTGCTGCATTACGACTTTAGTAATTGGTTTTTGCACATACATATATACTACATACATATACGTGCATATATATATGTATATGCTGTATAGCTATGTTTGTATTTTGTTCCGATAGTATGCTAATGGGCCGACTAATGCGGAACCAAACCCGCAGCTGCAATTTCAGTTTAAGTTTCAGAATAAGTTGACGTTTCTACCCATAAATGCACATTATTCATATGCAAATGTCTGACATATTGACCGGATTTTGTTTGTCTTTAGGTTTTTTCAGTTTTTTCAAACTTTTGTTTTGTGGGCATACAGTGCCTGATAAAGCTTATCAGGCGACGTCTTAGGTGTAGCTTCATGTATTTACGACTAAATACACTCGTATTCATAAGTATTCACTCGTCAGGCACTTTGTCATTGTCATCTCTTCAATGCATTTCGTTGAAATCTGCTTCCGTTTTTTTTTTGTCTACCTTAACAATAATTGCATTGCGGCTATTTTAATGCAATTGCTATCGAATAATCGAATGCTTAATGCAGTGTCACTTCTTGTCTAGTTTTGAAATACACTAATTAAATCAGTTCATTCTGCACTGATTTCTTGTTGAATTGTGACTAAAACATATATTTTACATGTTATCGAATATATATACATATATCGAATTTAGTCGCAGATCAATGTGCAATGTAATGACGTGAAATCGATTTTTGAATTTCAAAATAGTCTGCAAACACAATCAAGCATATGCGGAAACAAAACAAATCGATAACAAAGCTATCGATATTTTTAGTTTGTACATTTTGGAAAACTTCAATTTGTTTGTTTAGTAACTTTTAAAATACTTGAATGAATTATTGTTATTTAAGATAATCGACATGCGTATCGAAAACCTATCGATATTTTATCGAATGTTTTTATTAAAAACTGTTGTTGGACTTCTAATTCGAACTCTTTTTCGTCAACTGTATTTTATTGCTGGTAAAGCATCGTCGCTGTGACTAATCGATCGATAAATTTATCGTACACTATTGTTAAAAATCGATAGCTTTGACTAAAGTTGATACGAAAAGTCGCAACAAAAGCCTGCATTACGTTATCTATTCTTTTCGATAACTTTTTTTTTATCGCCGAGAGAGCATCATCAGTGCGAACTAATCGATCGATTGCAAAGAAATATTTTAAAGGTCTTTCGTTCCCGCGTTTTTGCTACTTGAAACAGCAAAGGCAAATTTAATTTGCAAACAGCCTTTCGACTAATAATAGGCATTTCATCACTGTTGTTGTTGTAACTCCCCATATCTCTAGGCTAGGCCAAAACAACAACAACAGCAACAACAACAACAGCAACAACTAGAGAAACAGATGCCAAAGTCAAGTTCATATTTCAGTTTCAAGGTTTTGGGTAAACATTTGCTAATAAGTAAACACACAGTGAAATATCAGCAAAAAAAAAAAAATACACGCAAGCTGCGAAGAGTGCAAAAAAAGGGAAAGAAGGGAGAGAGAGAGAGAGAGAGAGAGAAGGAGAAACACATATTGAAATGAAAACGAAAGAAAAGAAAACAAAAGATAAAACACAAACAAGAAAAACAACAGCAACAATCATTTAGCAATGTTACTGCTTGTTTGTTTGTATTGTATTGTGTTTCGCATACCCTGTAAAAAAACTAAGTCTTAGAGATCTCTTTGATCTGGGCTTAAAAAAAGTATGGAGTTATGCATAACCAAAGTCTGCAATAATTTGGTAGAAATCTTAGAGGTTTTTCTTAAAATAAGTCTTAACTAATATATAAAATAAAACAAAAATACTAAAGTTGGTAGATTAATTGTATAAAAGTATTTTTAACATAAAATTAAATATACTAATGTTTTAAAAATAACTAAAAATAAATTTAACATTTCTTAAAAATTGTAATTAATTTAAACTTGTTGTTAAATGATATTTTTAATTAAAATAAAATAAAATTATGCTTTGAAACTGAAGGATAAATTAAAATTATTTATAATTTTAAACACTTATAATTAACTTTAATTTTTTTTTATAAATTTTATTAATCTTTTAAACTGAAAGAAGAATTTAAATTTAAATTAATCGATTTTTTTACAAATTGTAATTAATTTTCTACAACTGTCTTACTGATTACAGGGTAGCTGACTGTCCGTCAAATTGCTCAGTTAAGTACTAAATTTTTTTATTCGTTCTGTTACTTGATGTCATTACTACGAGTATTACGATCTATTTGTTTGCTTTCGTCTTTTATTTAATGTGATCGCATTTAAAGTAAACCTCTTCAAGAATTTATGAATAGGCAATAATTTACTACTCGAAAGACAGAGCGTGTGAGCCATAACTGCCGATTTCATTCGATTCCTTACTATATAGATACGGATACGATAAGATGATAGCTGTGTATATGTGTAGTTGTTGATATATTTATATGGCAGGGTTGTAAGCACTGGCAGAAAGATGTCTCGTCAAATGTTATTTCCCCTATACGCAAAGTTCTCGGAATTTTAGAGAATTACTTGGCGCCAATTCTTAACTATTCATGATAATCGCAGCGCAGTCTTTGGACAACCAAATCGATTCACACCATTCGGATTCTAATAAAACAGAAAAAATCACAAGAAACTAGTAGATAAAGTTAGAGTTGAGTACAGTCGATTGCAAAAGACCCCGTACCCTTTCTATAAAAAGTTTTTCATACGATTAACTCAATTTTGGTCGAATGTTTCTATGGCAGCTATGTGGCAGAGTTATCCAATTTTTACCAAATTAAGCAAGAATATACCTAGTGATACCCTAAACATAACTTAACAGTTTGGTTGGTATAGCTCCAGTATTTTCCAAGTTATGGTGTAATGAAAACTTTAAATTTCATTTAGAGTTTACGGGACTTTAGAAAAATCCAAACATAAACACGAATAGTTAAACTAACTGTTAACTGTACCACAGCCCCGATTGTTATTATATAAACATTAGATCAGAGATATATACTGACTTCAGGAATGCATTAACTCATAAGATAACTAAATGCATGACATAACTATAATACCCTCTGTGAGTATGTCAAAATAGGCAATACAAAATAGTGGGGGATCGAATGAAGTAAGGTGGGAAGAAAAGGTGGTGGGGGGAGGTGGACAGGTTACAACATGCGCGCTGTCGTTTTCTTGAAATCAAAGTCGATTCAAGTGACTTGGAAAAACGAGAACTTTTGGGAACTCTCTTTCTCTCAGGTGCTACGAGATAGGGAGAGATATCAGATAGCATATACCAGATACTAGACTGTGATATGGTGATACAGTGATACGCTGATACGAGAAACTCTTAATAGACGATTCAATTTTACTTACTATATGTACAATTACTATATTGAGTCTCGTTCTCAGGCTGAGTCTCATCAAATTTCTTTGGAAATGCTTAGTCATTGTTGTTGTTTATATTTTTATTACTATTTGCAATAGTTGCATTCGTAGGAATGAATGAATTATTATTTGACTATATATATAGTTATTTTCCCTATTTTGTTTATATATTTTTCTGATGCACTCGATAGTTGTGTTTATTTATTTGGCTAGACCTTCATGCCAAAATCAATGAGACAAATTCACTGTGAATCGTATTTGAATATATCATTCAAAGTGAGTACCCGTACTCGTACTCGTTCTCATACTCAAAACACTTGATTAGCTTTTGGGGAGTTAGACCCTATCAAAAGGGGGGTTGTATTTGAACTTTGGGTTTCGACATTACACATTGAATACTGAATGTTGATTATTGAGTAAGCAAGAGAATTACTTTGAATATCAACAAATCAATGGGAAATTCTAGTTTCCGGGTATTGATATTATCGTATGTACACGTTTTGGTGCCATAAATTTTAGCACTACCCTCGTATTTAAAGCTCTGCTTTAGTAATCAGGCCAAGTGAACATGGAGGACAGTCTTAATATATGACAACTTTTACTGTCACGGTTACTGTTTACAAATACAAGTCGTCTTTTTAAGACCTAGGCAAGTTTTTAAAGATGTAACTCTATAAAGTGAGCATGGAGGACATTTAAAAGACGTTAAGTTAATATGGAGGACTCATATATAACATTATACTCCATAGTTACTTGATTTTCGAATCACTTCTTCCATCAGCAGAACACATTATGCATTTGTATCTCAAAGATACATTGTTGAATCAACTGATGTATCTTAAAAATCCGGAAAAATGGAGTGCACTCTAAGATCAGGTGCAGATAGTACTCAATGATACACTTATCAGCTACACTCTGAGACCGACTCGTAAAATTTGCTCCCATGAAGCCCCTCCCCCCCCGCCCAACAACAGTTACGAGCGATCGCTCGTAGTCGCCATATCTTTATCAGTTGGGGTCATACTACTAGGAGTGTTAGGTAGTGTCAAACCTGTCGACCGATCGACAACAAAAGTTCTACCAAAATGAACGAGAGAGTGAGTGAGAAAGAAAGAGAGCAATTAATTTTAATTAGATTAAATTTCATTTCAATTCATTTCGTTCGCATTCTTTTCTTTAATGACGACAACTTCATAATAATAATTTTTTTTTTTTTTTTGATTGCATAGGTACTTTTTTTATTTCCAATTTCTATGGTCGATTTCTTCTATTTTTTATTCCTTATTTTTTTTGTTCAATTTGTACATTTTTCGCGAATTGCTCTTATCAAAATTAGGTCAGCGCGTTGTAGGCACTTTCCGTTGATTAGTTGGAAATTTGTTGCCGTTCTGACGGTTGCCTCTAACATTTCAAGTGCCTGATAACCGGACCTGTTATCACAGCGGTATGTTAGAAACAAATCAGTTTTATATACACGATTCTTTTCTTCTGTTATATATTTATTTTCTTTCTACCCATACCCTGGAAATATTTGAAATCCCCCCAACGACACTACAATTTGGGGGGGATTAGTTTCAGTAAACTCACCAAACTGTTGCAAATTATAAAAGGTTTTCTTAGAACTAGTACACATATATTACATATACATATATAGCTATATTCGTACATGTGCATATAGATTCGTGATAAATCGATTGATCATAGTCTAATGTTAGAGATATGGATTGTGTTGCACATACTTAATGTGCCGGGAAACAGCTTTAACTTGGCTATAACTAACAAAGTTGTCATTGTTATGGGTTTCAAGCAATTTGATTACCTCATTGCAGGGTATTTATCAGTTTCTCTTTTCCCCCTGAATCAAGAAAGATAAAAGATTGTAAAGTTATAGCGTTTTAAAATTCTGTGTCTATGAATAGCTATAACTTTTAATCCCCTTATTACAGAGTATTCCCTTCTCTTTGAATCGCTTCTTAATAACAACTTGTTCAAATTTAGAACTTAAAATTAAGTTGTAATTTGATATTTTTACAACTTTTTACAGGGTATACTTTTTAACTTCCATGTAAAACAAACTAAAATGAATTTTTAGACAACTTGCATTAAAGTTATTTCAAATACCTTAAATTACTTCAAATTACAGGGTATTGCAAAAGTGTTCTTTGCACTCTTCAGCTATTGTCTGGCTGTCTGCGAGACTTTTCAAGTGTTGCCGTGTGACAAAGAGGCAACAAATCAACACCCAAGTGGATTTCAAAGTTTTGTTAATAGTTTCAGTTTTTTTTTTTTTTTTTTATTGTTTTTTCTTTTGTTGATAATTGCAAATGTTTAAGTTTAGTTTCAAGGTGCTGATAAAATACCTTAATAAATGTCTAACTGTTGATAACTATGCGATCAGCAGAACAACAAATTTACAATGTTTTATTTTTGGACACGCGACAAATTCTTTTTATGACTTTCGAAAAACAGATTTATAATCAATTCTTATATATGCATATACATATATTTTTTGCTGTTCATTTCCGTCTTAATCTTTCTTTTAATTCATTTTAAGCAGATTAAAGTATATCAATAAATAACTTAACACTGGGAGTTTCGTAATAATTATAAATTTTAAATAAACAGAAGCTTGGAAAATCCAAATGTATTTCTCTATTGAACTACAGGGTATTCTAGAAACTAGTCACATATTTAAAAGATGTCATTTGTAGTAGCATTTCCCCCCGTTTCCTCTCGAGAAGACAGCTTTGATCACACGTGCCATAATACAGCAGTTATATTTGTTTAATTGTTTCAGTTTTAAGTCAACAGAATCAACAAGAATAAAAGCGAACAAAAGCGAGTAGGAAAGGTAAGAAAAGTACTCACATCTGTGTCCAACTGCGATTCAATAAACAAAAGACTAAAGAATCAAAAGAACAGCTTTCCAAAGTATAAATAGAAGTTCTTTAGCAACCTTTTTATATAATCAAATTTAAGAGTTTTTGCTAACTGACTAATAGACCTGATAAATTGGGAATGGTATTATCGAAGTAATGATTTTATTTTAGCATTGCCATCATTAGTTTTTATTTTTACTATTGATAGTTTAGTATATTTTCAAAACACTCAAATTCGTTATACTTTTGGCAACTAACTAACATTTGTTTAAATTCTTATTATCTTAGTATTGTCTTGGTAAAAAGTAATATAGAGAAAGTAGTAAAATTTTAATGACATTTTCCAGAAGAGCTCTAAAGTTGAACTGATTTGAGAAGTAACATTTTATCTATTCAAACTTGAATGATCGCTTGTAGCCAAGTTGCTAACTGCTCTTGACTATATTTAGTTGTTATCAACTTTCGTCACATACGCATTCCACACACACGCACACACACACACAACACGCACTTGAAGCTATTTGAGCGATACGAAAAAAACTATTCAATAGAAAAAAATAAATATAAATAAAAAAAAGTAGAAAAAGAAGTGAAAAGAGAAGTGAAGAGAAGAAAAAATGAGCTTAGGTAGCACATACTTCTAGATCAAACAGGTAGTACTTAAAACTATCTAATATTTGCCATTCAATCGCTTCACAAGTGTATTGTGTGGGCACTCGAAAGCTAAGAAAAAGGGGTAGGGGGGGGAGGGGAGGGTTAGGGTTAAAAAAGTGCAGCATCATGGAATTCAACTAATTTGACTCATAGGAATATTCCGATTTACAAATATATATTTATATAAGTGTGTGCTTTAATCGCTTCAAATGCTGTCAAATTATCAGTTGCTCTTTTTTTTTTTTTTGTTCATTTTCATTTTTATTTCACATTAATTACACGTGCCACGCACAATAGGCGTATACGCAATACGCGTTACTCATACGCCGAGTGTTGCCAGCCAAATAATGAGCGTTACGCAAAGAAAAAAAACTACGCACACATGATACGTTATCGCTGTCTCTTTTCTCGCTGTCGCTCTCTACCTTTCTCCCTCTGTCTTCTACACTCACACACACACACACACACACACACACACTCATACGCACACACACACTATTTCTGTATCTGTAGGAAAATGTTAATCTTTTGGCTGATTTAGTTAGTTCTGAAGTGAACATGGAGGTGATTCAGTATGCCTAGAATTAATCAAGTTTTTAATAAGTCATATTAAATAGGCGCGATATGCGATAAGTGCTAATTGATAAGTGATAAGCTCCATGGCGCCAACAATTTAACATTGCGTGGCCCGTCCGACTTATTCAAGTGGCACATGCAACACGTTACCATATCACGCAATTCACGCACAGATCAGATCAGATCAGTCTAGAGACCAGAGAGCACTACAAACCACAGACTATAGACCTCAGACATCGGACCATGGAAACAGCTGGAGATCAAGGTTAAAGTTCTTCCACAAAATTCAATTAATTGATTTGTTGAAAAACTACAAAAATACAAAATCCCAAAACAACTAATTGTGAAATTTTCAATTTCCAATTCCCATTCCAATTCCCATTCCACTTCCAACTCAATTTCAATTTCAGTTTCGTTTCAGATTTTTGATTTTGCTTTTAATTTGGTTTCCTCTTGTAATTGGATTTTAAAAGCATACAATATGTTTCAATAATATTGTATTATTTATTAATCATATGATTTCAATGCCCTAGGCGACAACTGTAGCGACAGATTTGATTATAAACATCTGGTTTGGTGCCTGTCGTATAGTGCAAACTGTCTGTTATTTATGGATATAACTAATAAGGAATACCCTGTAATTATGTCATGTGTTGGATCAACCAATAAATCACCGATTCTTTCTCAAAGTACTTTATATAATGCTTTATATCAAACTTACTATAAATACAGTGCAAGTTTCCGTACTTACAGGGTATATATTTGTCTATTACTTGCCATTTGCACAACTTTTTCATGGGAAAAATCTGCTTGGTTTCCGATGAACCTAATGGAGTCATATAAATATTGGATTAATTTTTGTTTAATGTGTAATTAAATTAAAATTTCGCCAAAGCAAATTTCGATGGCGTCTCAATTGCGGTTCTTTGTAGCGCCATGGTGTGTGATAAGCACCCACCCTAGGTTTGCGCCTTCCGACCCCATTGACCACACCTCCCTTCGCCTTCATGTGACCTCGTGTTTCATGGGCAAAGTCATAAGAGTTGTTCTTGTTGTCTATGGGATTTACCGATAGCTCTTATCGTTTCCAATACAAAACTACTACTTTATAGTAGGGTTCTCGTATATTGTAAGACTATACATACATATATATGTATATGACTGAAACGTGTTGTAAATATTTTAAAATGTTGTGAATTACACTCGATTTATACACTTAAATACAGTGTGGAAAGTCAGAAACAAAATAAAATGTTTGAATAGCTAAGTTCAACTAATTTTAAAGTTAAATAAATTTTATACGAAATAAATCAATTTTATTAATAAATGTTACAACAAAAGGAAAGTTTGCGTCAACTTTCGTCTTTAAAATTAATAAATTTTAAAATATTTTTATTTATTTTAATTTATAATTTTAAGGAATTTAAAAACAATACATTTAATTGTAGCTTGGGAGTACTTAAGTAAATTGTGGATTAAAATTTTTAAGCAAATATTCAAAATCAATTTCAGCAAGGGTATTTAAAAGTCGTTAGGCCTGCAATTCAATTGGGTTTATCAGTCTGCTCTACTTGCAATCGAGTTAAACGCAATCAATGCAGCTAATTACTATAAATTACTATATATATATATATGGTATGTAGCATATAGTAACTTATATATATATATATATTAATTTTATATATAAATGTATAGGGGAAAATTCAAATGTTTATATTGAGTTCTATTTATACACGATTTTATAGCAGATGTCAGTAGACATTGTGTTGTTAGGCAGAAAATTGCAACAAATTATTTAAGTCGATTATTCATAATACTATATGGTGTTATCACTGTACTAAAGTCTCAGTTTTAATTAATGATTGTATATATATATGTATATATAGGCAGATATATATATTCTTTACAGACAAGTCTATAAACAGAACGCTACAAATTGCACATACGCCCCATTGAACGCGCGCCAAAAGTAGCAAGAAAACAAATCAAAACAAAGGAAAATAGGGAAAAGAAATTAAGTGAGAAATTTTAAAACTATTTTATTTCACTGGTAATTGATCTGTCTGTGCAGACAGACATAATAGTCTATATGAACAGCTATATACATATATGTATATGTATGTATGTTTATACATAAAGTGCTCGATTCCTGGTAGGCTCTATAACACTTTGGCAGATTGCTGCCCACGCATTTGACACATTTCTCTTGCTTCAAGCAGATCGATTTCTATAGTCTTTTATTTTAATACTCTACCTTAGAAGGTTAACTGAATTTCACGAGCAGTTTGTTAAGCTTAAGGTAATAATTAAAATAAATGTTTAAAAAATATTAAACTAATCGAAATAAAAACAAAAATTTTATTTATTACGCAGTGTAATAAAACTTTTATTTTGTACTATGATGCACACACATTTATATATACACATATATTTTAATTTAACATTAAATGCCCTTACTCATTAAAATAAATTTTAAACTATTCTAAAAAAAAAAATAAAACAGCACCAAAATAAAAATGTTAAAAAATTTAAAGCGTAAATTGCCTTAATTTTTTTTAATATATATTAAAATAATATTTTTTTTAAGTAATAAGATATTGGTACAAAAATAAATATATACATTTTTCAGTTAAATAACTTATTTGATACAAACTTTTTGGGTAAGAGTGTTTAGTTGTTATTAATTTTATTTTTAATTTAAAATTTATATGCTCTGCTAGAACATCAAATATTCGTTGTTAAAAGAAAGATAGGAAATCTTTATTGTTTTTAGTTTGCTCTAATTTCTCTGCTTCTTCTTCTTCTTCTATTCTTTTGTTGTGCTTCTTTCTCTTGTGACGCACGTATTAGGTGGGCTTATTTTCCCAACATTGCCAAATGTTGCCAACTCGAGAACGAATTCGAATTCGAAATCGAAATCGAAACAAAAACATAAAAATGTCCTAGACGAAACGCGTGTGACCCACTTTTTGGCGTTTCCCGTTATAATCTAAAAGCTAAACGCAGCGAAGAAACCATAAATAAGATTACCGATTTAACGTACGACGACGACGACGACGTCGCTGTTGACGTCGCTGCCCATAAAATGTATAGATGTTGAAACTGAAATTGTATAGCTTTTAAATACTTTTTGGCTAACGTTGAATAATATGAATACTCATAGCATGAATAACATGAATACTATGCACTCACTTTGTTCACTCTATTCCACAATTCTTATTACAAATTACACATTTTCCATTTCCCATTTTCACATCGTACCACATTTTCCGTTTCCATTTCCCAGTCAAACTGGCTGACGATTGTGTCATATCGCAAGTTAAGGAAATGCTTTGCCATATTTGGGCGTGTGGCAAGTGCCAAGTGCCAAGTGGCATGTGGCATGTGAACATAAGCAGGAGCCAAGGGGCACGGGGCAGGGGGCAGGGGGCATTGGACAGATAATAGTAAAGCTGACTCAACGCAACATTTAGTAATTGTATAGGAAAAGCTTTTATCTCAATTCCGAACGATTTGAAAACTTTCAATTTGCAATTCAAACTTTAGCAACAAATCATTACGTATTTATGAGCCAAAAACAAAAAATTAAAAAATTAAAATAAATATGAGAAATATAAAAAAAAAATATAAAAAATAATTTGAAATTTTGTTTCCACTTTTACCGAACTTTAATTTAATGCTCTTCTTGTTAAAGAGAGTGGAATAGAGAGAGAGAGAGAGAGAGAAAGAGAGAGAGAGAGAGGAGAGAGAGAGGAGAGAGATAGCGAGAGTCTGGGATTATACCAGTACAGGGAAAAATAGGATAATTATACCCGTTACTCGTAGAGTAAAAGGGTATATTGTATTCGTTGCAATGTATGTAACAGGGAGATGGAGACATGGCAGACCCCATAAAGTATATATATTCTTGATCAGCATGACTAGCCGAGTCGATATAGCCATGTCCGTCTGTCCGTCTGTCCGTCCGTCCGTCTGTCCGTCTGTGTGAACAAAAGGATCTCAGAGACTATAAGAGCTAGAAAGGCCCGAGTGGTCGCAAACGAAAGATAAAATGCCCAAGCAGTACAAGTTTGCTTTTGTTTTTGACACGCCCACTTTAGGGCGTTCTATGTGCATACAAAGGTAAAAACAGGTAAAAATAGCATGTTTTAGTATAGAAAATGCTATGTTAGTAATGCTATCTAAACCAAATTGACACAGAAAGTACACGTCTAGGGATTACGTATACTGACCAAGTTTGATCCAAATCGGACAACTATATCATATAGCTCCCATAGGGACAATCGGTCAAAAATACGCTCCAAATATGAATTTATATGAATAACTTTTGCGTTGGCTAATTAATCGAATTGAAACTTACACAGAATATATCTGTCAATAATATAAACATATTGACTAAGTTTGATCCAAATCGGACAACTATATCATATAGCTCCCATAGGGACAATCGGTCAAACATACGCTCCAAATATGAATTTATATGAATAACTTTTGCGTTGGCCAATTAATCGAAGTGAAACTTACACAGAATATATCTGTCAATAATATAAACATATTGATTAAGTTTCATCCAAATCGGACGACTATATCGTATAGCTCCCATAGGGACGATCGGTCAAAAATACGCTGTAAATATGATTTTGTATGAAAATTTTCTGCGTTTCTCAAGTCATCTGAATTAAAATCAATAGGGTCGATTACCTAAACGATTGTACTATTATTAATATTATTAATAATATATTATATTGTTAATAATATAATTAAACTGAGTAACGGGTATCCTAAAGTCGCGAGGCGACTATAGCATTCTTTCTTGTTTTTAACTGACTTTATAAATATATTCAAATATTCACATAATTTGTTGCTTACGAAAATATAAGAACTAAATATAAAACTTAATTAAATGTTAGAAATAAAATTATAAATTATTATTTTGTATAATTATAATTTATTTAATTTATTTAATTGAGTACATATTTATATTATTATAAATATTATTAAGGAATTCTTTTTTTTAATCAAAAGTAAAAATAATTAAATTATCTTTTAACAAACTTAGCAACTAATTATCGTTAACAATTTTTACACTTTTAGTGACTACAACACTTTAACTATCGATCTACTTACAATTATTTTGTGTCCCATTTGCAAGTCGTAAATGCTTGCAAAATGACTAACTGATTGATTGATTGATCGATCGTTTGACCTGTTCGATTATCAAAAACTAAATGAAACGTTACTTATTTCTGTTTTTGCATAATTCCCAAGTGAAGCTTGAAGCAATATATAGAGAGAGAGAGAGGGAGACAGAGAGAGAGAGACAGAGAGAGAGACAGAAAGAGAGAGAGAGAGAGAGGGAGAGACAGAGGTGGGTAATTCTAGATCAGATACCCCCTCACAAGTTCCCCCATTGGTTTCCCTCTTTACGTCCCCATAAAAGACTCATTCGTGAAGCGTAAATTGATTTGAAATAGGCAAATTAATGGCATAATTCTTAGACCCTGTACTTACAAAGTTATTAGGAATACAGGGGTATACCCTAAAGGCGATCTAGCCGATCCCGCAGAGACATCGAATTAAGAAGAATAGTCGTCACAGTGTATGAATATATTTTTGACTTTTTGAAACCCTCAAAGCCCTTCCAGAATTTTTAATAATATTTCTCTGAAAATACTATAACTTGAAAGCTATATGTCGTGTACCATTTCGCGTATTCCGATCAAATTTGATAACCACTTCTAAGAGAATGTTGTCAAAACTCGGAAACTACTGAGGCTGTTAATGCCCTGCTCACGCATTGTGCTGGTGTTATTATTGGTAAGAATCGAATAACTATATCTTATAGCTACTAAATGTTTCTTTAACTAAATTAAACTAATTAATTAAATGAAAAACTCTTGATATGATTGCATTAGAATGACTACAGGGTCTTTTACAGCCAACTTGCCTGACTGTTGTTCTATTCTAATATTTATATTTATATTTCTGTCCGTATGTGTTAATATATATATATATATATGTGTATAAGTGTATATACACGTTTACAGTTTTAAAGCTTTGCATATTGAGCTTTTTGCACATTTAATGCAAAATGTTGTTGTTAATGTTATAGTTTAGTTGTTGTTGTTGTTAAATAGTAAAAGGTCTCGCACGTGTAATTGATTTACAGACAAGCGTAACACACACACGCACACACACACGCACACACACACACACTCACACACACAGAGCACAAATGCGGAAATGAAATATTTTACACTTAGTTACATTGTTGCCCCGAAACTGCGTTTGAGATTTGAAAATTCGCACAACTGCGAACCGACAAATTTATGCATTTAATTATATATAGTAAAATCCAATGGCACGTGTATGCGAATAGACGACGGTGTGGGCGGTATGGGCGGTATGGGCGGTAGTGGCTAAGAGGGGAGGGGCGTTGGTATTTGATGTTGGCATTAGATCGCTGAATGTTTACCAAATGATCAGACGTCTGTGGATATTACGAGTTTATTGGCGCATTAAATAATAACAAATACGAAAGGTCAAAAGCAAAATGCACGACTTGCAGATACTCTGTGTTTTTTAGTAATGAAATGAGACAAAAATATTAGTAAAAATGTTAAGCCATTTTTATTTTCTATTATTTTCTTAAGTTTTATTCTACTTTAAAGTCTCAAAAAGTGAGTCTGCTCGGAGAGTAATTACCCTGTAGTATTCTCTTAAGCAGTATTGAAAGCTGACTTACCCTCAACAAAGTTATTTTCCATATTCAACTACCCTCTTTGACCTTCCCGTTTTTCAACAGGGTATCAAATTAGAAATTTACAATTTTCTATATTTTTGTATGCTCAAATCACAGCAAGTCAAAACAAATAAATGCAACTAAGTGTAGCTTTATCGACTACAAGTTATCCTACTACAATACAATAGGTGGCAACCCTGAACGTGCCAATCTGTGAGTGCAGGCAATTTTAATTCAAAGAGTTTTTAGCAACAACAAGAAAAACTCTCAACATACAATTTTCCAAACGTATCTTTAACATATGGAAATCTTTAAAGAACTAAATATAAAATGTTCTAAATTTCTTCTAATTTTGTTGCATGGGAAACAAATGCGTTTTTCTAAGATTATTGTTGCCACATTTTGAACATATTCTGTGTAGAAATACTTAAAACTCACATACGTTTAATATCACAATGTTTTGTTTTTAAACTTAGACAGGAAGTAGAATGCAAATGAGCCAAATAAAAAAAGATTTATGATAAAAATCTTAACTAATAATTACTTGTGATACTTGAGAGGGGTTAATATGCAATACTTTTAGAAAAATAATCTCAAGATTATAAGTTGTTCCAAAAATAATTCATGCACAAAAGAAATCTTTTGAATAACATATACTTAACATTTTATCATAATTGTTTAAAGGACATGAAAAAAAAGCTTCAAAACCTTCAATCAACTAATGTCATTTTAATGATGTCACTACACGCTAGTGACGAAAGCAGAGCCCCAAAACAAAACAAATATTAAAATTTGATTGTTTGACATTAAAACAAAGAAGTTCTTTTTGAGAATGAAATGCATTGCTCAATTGATACTTTCAAGTGCGTCTTTCCGGGAAGTCCATTGAACTAAGTCTTAAGCTTTACCAAACAGCAAAAAAAATGAAAATAAAAATAATAATTTTTAAAGAGTAAGTAAGTCTCAGAATTTAGTTTGATTTACTATAAAAGTATATAGTATTTTTAAAATTGTTTAAATTGAAAAGCTTAAGAGAGTATGTCTTAGCTTTATGTGCACACTCCTTTCTCTCAGTGTAGGGATGCATGGTATGTCATACTTATACATTGGTATGATATGTATGCAAGTAAGAGTCTACATATATCATTTTCATGCATGACAGGCATTTAAGTAACTCTCGCTTTTGGGCAATGCCAACGACTTTTTGATTATGTTCAAGTTTCGTTGTTCTTGCGCCTTCAATTCATTATTTTCTCCTTTTTTTTTTTCAATTTTTTGTTTTTTCGTTTGGGTTTTAAAAAAGTGGCTGTTGGTCGGTTAGTCAGTTTGTTATTTTGTCGGTCGGTTGGTGGGTCGATCGGCGTCGTCATCATCATTTTTTATGTGGCAACTGTCATTAGCTTCCTTTGGCGCTGTTATTTATCTTGAAGTTGACTCTTTGACGGCAACACTCAAACTCGTTGGGGGTGAGCGACACTGGAGGGAGTGATTAGGGGGAGGGGAGGGTAGTGACATGGGATTGGGGTAAGTTTTTTGAAGGCGCATAATTGCGAATTATCAGCGTTTTACATAGACATTCTATGCATTTTTAATGACTTCTTTTTGGCCAAGAACTTTAACTGCAAAACTCTGGCATTTTCTTTATTCTCTCATTCCCAATTCTCGTATCCTGTAGACTGCAAGAGAATACGAAGAAGATATGAATAAGTAGAAACAGAGTGAAGCAACAACAAAATAAGTAATGAATATAAAAGGAAACTTTAACAGTCTCTTCATTTGCCAAAAAAAAAAACTAGCAAGAATAAAGTTAAGGTCGACTGAATCGATTGAAAAAGACTCTGTACTTTTTATGATGTAGTAGCGCATAATTTTATAAAAAAAAAAACGTAAAAATAAAATAAAAATGTACTTTAATCTGAAAATTAAGTAATACTGACTATATGTCTTAACAGCTATATGGAGCTCTAAGTATATATAAAAAAAATAAAATATGTATACATATACAAAATGTGTTATTTCTAAACAAATTTTTTTTTTTTTTTTTTTTTTTTTTTTACAGAGAATCCCTTAAGACCTTGATTTTTGATTGTTTACAGGGTCTAAAAAGCGAGCTTGCCTCTAATACTCACTCACAGCTTAAATAACATCATTGGCATTTGACATTTGACAGGCAGACGACGCGTCGTCTTGCAATCAACAGGACCCTTTCTCCCCTCCTCTCCTGCCGTACTCCTCCCTTGTTAAGAATTCACCCCACCTACTCCTTCTCAGCTATATAGTGCCATCAAATGTTTGCAATTCATTGTTTGCTTTAACTTTATGCAGTGTCAAAATTTGATGCTTACCCAACTCAAATGATATTCCAAACTGACTTTTCTCATTCCTTGTTCAGTCATGAATTTAAGACAATTTTATGACAACCCCGTGAAGGAGGTCGGGGCCAGGATGTCCGTTAACTGCTCTGTTCTGACAACACTTGTCAATCTGTCAGTTCAATAAATCAAATACTAAACTACTTTTTATCGACATTTATTCGAAATTCTTTTTGGGGTGAAAAGTGTTTACATTGATGCATCGGATGGGATTAGTTATGTCTAGACTTTAGACTTTAGACTTTCTAGAAGAATTTCTATTCTCATCAAATGTATTGACAAGAAATACTCAAAACTTGATCTAATTTTTTAACAGGAAATCTTAAGTCAACTGTTAAAAAGTAGACAACTTAAGTGTTAAATTTAATTAAGATTTCAACTTACTTAAAGTTCAGGAAGTACAGCAAAAAGCCTCTATGGAGACAGCTTTCGTCTCAAGTATACCTAGTACTGCTCTTCAAAGAACCGTATATTAAAGACAGTTCTTTATAGGCAAGTTTAACTGTAAGATAGTCAAAATAGAATTTTGATTCTAGAACATTTAAATCTTAACCACTTGAGGCAATTTTTTAGCAACTTGACTACAATGACTAGAAACCCGTATTAGCCTAACACGATCTAGTATATAGTAAGTATAGTATATTAGACAGTTTTATTAATTTGTCGGCTGCTTTTTGGGTTGGGATCTGTTGCTTTTCAATTGTGGCAATTAAATATTTAATTTATGTTTATTCTTATTATTGTTATTAATATAATTCTTATTAATATGCCTGAGATTATGCGGCATCAAAAGAAACAGAAACAGGAAAAAAAAAAAATGAAAAGAAACTAAAACCGAAAAGGAAGCTGAATAACAAATGAGGGAACGATGAAAGCCGTACCCGAATAAAAAATAATAATAATAAAATATATACATAATAATAAAATATAGTTATCATAATGGGTACACATACAAGTGCTCCAGTTCTGGGAATACTTTTCAGATCAGATCGTGGACGGAAGTTGAAAGTGTGAATTTCTGCGAAGCGGTTTCGTCATTGATTACGCTTTGAATGAATGACCGAATGACTGACTGAGGGGCTTTGGTTCCCTGGGATTCAGATGGATCAGCACATATATCACATATATGTTTGGTAGTCCCAGATATGAATCAAATACGAGTACATGTCGTAGGCCTAATAAAAATAAAAAACAAAATCAAAACTTTAAAGTTGTCGCGACAATCGCATGCGTTTGTTTTGGTCACATAAATCACACGAAGCGGCAATCATGTATCAACATGTTGCTACATGATTTTTACCACCCTTCCTTCCGCACCTCCCCCTTGGGAGCTAGCATTAACACTTTTAATTGTCACCTCAGTTTTAAAACCCCCAACGAGGTTAAGTTTCTTCTTCCATTTTGCAGTTGTCAAAAAATTCGCACATTTTTTATACCAAAGACGTGATACGCACCTGAACCTGAGCCTACCCCCCTCCTCCTCCCCACTCTGGCCACCCTCACCCCTTTCACCTGCCGCCTCTGTCGTGTAGTCGGCAATTAAAATTGGTTCCCTTCTTCACCACACCCACCTCTCTTCGTTCCCCGCCCACAGCCCACAGCCCCCCTGCACCCAAGCAACAACAATTCAATTCCAATTGGTCAGGGCAACTGTTTAATAATTTATGAAGTGCGTAGAGTTTCTGGTGCGCATTTCAAGCAGTAACTCGGAACGCCCAAAAAAAATATTATTTTTCTTAAAACATGAACGACTAACAGCTACCCCGTTCCAAAAACACCTAAGAGAATTCTTATTCTTACCCTACGAATCTGAGGGTCATAAATCTTAAAAAAGGATATAAATCTAAATGTTAACAAGTTTAAATAACATTAAATTATATTAATATATAAACAAGTTCTATATACAAATAAGTTTAAATTAAAATCTTAAAGGTTTTTAAATATAGTTTTGACAAATTGTAATTATTTTATTTTAGTTTTGTTTAATTTTATATTTTTCGGGGGTGTCAATAGAAAATTGTAGAATATTTTTTTAAAGAAGTTTTTTTTAATATTATTTGTAGTAAAGTTAATTTACGATAGTATCGCTTAAATATCGTTTGGTATAAAAAGAATTTTCAGTACAATGTTAAATGTTTCAACCAATTAATATACCTTTTTACAGCTACACTCCTGCTACAGGGTATCCACATACTTTGTGGCATCGCTCACGCACTTTTTGGTGTAGTTTTTTTTTTTTTTTTTTTTTTTTTTGGTTTTGCGAAAGGAGGCTCTGAATGAAGCCGGAAAATATTTGTCCACGCAACTTTCGGCTCATTAAACTTTTTGGGCAGATTTTGCGCGCTGCATGCAAATGCCGCTGATTAAGTTTGGCAATTCGGTTTGGTCGGGGTCAAAGGCGGGAGCGGGGAGCAGCCAATGGCGTGGGGCAAAGCGGGCAGGATGGTGCGAAGGGGTTTTAAAGGCTTAGGCGTATTATGGTAGACCTTGGCGCCGCTAATATTTTATGCTTTTGCTAGGCGACTGCGCTTTCTACATCAATGGCAGGCCATAAATCAAGAGGCATTTTGCCAAAAAAAAAAATAATAATACTAAAAAAAAAAATTATACTTGAGCTGAAAAAAAAAAACACGCGCCATCGCATGGCACTCAAAACTAAAACCGAAACCAAGATTTAAAAACATATCTAGAGCTATACCTGAAGACATATGTACATATGTATGTACTTAGGTTCTGGCAGCTGGAACTCAAACTCTTTGCAGTCTTCAGTCTCCGCTGTCTTCGGTCTTCGGTCTTCTGTCTGTTATCTGCAGTCTTCTGCTGCTGTCTCGAGTGTTGGTGTCTTGAGCAAGTGTTCGCTGAAGCACAACAACAAGTGTTAAGTCTGCGAACACGAAGTTGTTCCGAAAACTTAAGCCTTAAACCGTGAACCCCCTAAAAATATAAAAATAAATAAATAAATAAAAAAAAAAAAAATAGGAGAAACCTAAGCTTAAACTAAAAACTAACCTCAAACCTTGCCACGAACCACGAACTCATACTCGTTGCTCGATTAATTATGAATTTTTTGAATTGGAGTGTCTATTCATCTGCCCTGGTGTGTGCACTCAGAGCTGCACTTGCAACTGCAACTTGCACCAACTTGCAACAAACGTGCAACAACTTGCTCGCGGCACTTTTCATATTTTTACGCTTGCGGAGTTCGCGACGCGACTGCAAAAATTGTCTAGGGCGCATTCGAGCAACAACTTTTGTCACGCTATATAGGGCCCCAGATAAGCGCACAGGAGCGCATTCAGAGGCAACAAAAGAGCGCCAAACAGGGGCACATTTGTAATTTTGCCTTACTGCTATAGTCAATATTAAAATAAGTCAATTAGTTATATTATATACTAAATTGTGACTAGATTTATAACCTACCTTAAAAATTGTGTTGTTAAATCAATAAATATACAAATATAAAAAAAAAATTTATTTTCAGGCAAAGCTTTTTGAAGCCATTTTATTAAAATAATAATATCTAAAAATATTTGTTTATTTATTTTTCTGTTTTTTTTTTTTTTTTGATTTGGAATATTAACTTATTAAATATTAATTATTTTTCCTTTTTTTTTCGCGTCTTAAAATTTTACGAGGGTGGTTCAATAAGTCCTTAGAAAATCATGGAGATGGCGCTCGTAGCATTATAAAAAAAATTTTTATCTTAAGGAGCATTATCGACTAGAAAACTGTCAAAATTTCAGCTCGATTGGTCGCGTAGTTTGGTTGCTATTGACGATTGAAGTGAACAACATTCGTTTCATTATAACAATGGAAAAAAGTGAGTTTCGAGCAGTGATAAAACATTTCCATTTGAAGGGCTTGAAGCCGAAAGAAATAAAAGCTGAGTTGGATGAAGTCTATGGCGAGTCTTCTCCTTCGTTCGCAACAGTTTACAATTGGGTAAACGAATTTAAACGTGGTCGTTTATCCACAGAAGATGAAAATCGACCGGGACAACCAGTTGAGGTGACTACACCTGAAATGATTGAAAAAATCCGAAAAATGATTTTGTATGATAGACGACTTAAAGTGCGGGAAATAGTTGAGGCTACAGGGATATCTCAAGGTGCAGTCTTTTCCATTTTGCATGACAAATTGTCATTGAAAAAAATTTCCGCGAGATGGGTGCCGCGTTTGTTAACTGAGGAGAATAAGAACAATCGCACAACTGTAAGATTTCGGCGGCTAAAATGGCCGAATTGAAGTTCGAAATATTGCCACATCCACCGTATTCACCAGATTTGGCCCCCAGTGACTTCTTCCTGTTTCCGAATCTAAAAAAATGGCTTGGCGGACGACGCTTCACTTCAAACGAGGATGAGATTGAGCAAACAAATGCTTATTTTGACGCATTTTCGAAATTGTATTTTTTGGAGGGTTTGAAAAATTTGGAGAAAAGGTTGGAAAAGTGTATAGAGCTAAAAGGAGATTATGTTGAGAAATAAAGAAGAATTTTGCCGAAAAAATGAGTTTTTCCATCTTTTTCTAAAGACTTATTGAACCACCCTCGTACCTTTTAAAAATCTTATGAAATCAAAGAACTTTTTTTTTTATTTTTTAATTTTAAGAACGAATAATCTTTTTGTGTATGATAACATTCATGCGTTTTCTTACCCGCAGTGCGCTCCTGGTGGTCAGTAAAGGAAAAAAAAAACAGAAACACTTCATTCGGAGCTGAAGACGCCGTCCACTTTGGCTGGACATGCACAATGGTCAGCGGTACGTCTCAGTGTCTTTATCATATAAACGGTGCGATTTAAATTAATAATTAAACTTGGCTTCGACTTCTCTCTGACTCCAATTCCAAGTCTTAGTCTGGGTCTCGGTGTCGATGTCGGTCTCGGTCTCGGTCTGGGCTTGGATCGGGAGAAGGGTCTGACTGTGGGTTTATTCTCCGTTGCTTGACCGTCTCGACTGCAGGTGGATGCGGATGTGGATTCGGATTAAAAAGCCTCACAACTTTGTCCGCAATAAATCATCGGAGACATTGGTTCGCCCGAGTGCAGCCAAATGCGAAGACTACGACACTACCTCTCTCTTTCTCTCTCTCCTTCTTTCTCTTTCTCACTCCCCTACTTAACAGTCTTTATACGCGTCTTTCTCCCTCCCTCCCCGCCTTTTGAATGATTAAAGAGACGAGGTTCGTGTCATTATTGATATGCCATATAAGACTCTGATTCTCATTACCGATATGATCAACTGCGAGGGAGTTATAAAGTCTTCAAATAAGGGTCTTGTTTAAATGACTTTATACAGAAACGTAAGTTAAGAATCTTTTTCTTAAATTAAGAAACTATCAATCGAAATACAAGTAAAAGCTAAAATTAAAATGATTAATTTAGTCTCAGGATTTCGATCATCAAAAAATGGAAAAAAGAACATTCCCATTTCCCTACTTGTGAAATCATCTTAACACTTCATTGTATTGGACTTTTTCTAATCTAAGCTCCATTAAGTAAATAGGAAAAGTCGTTGATATATCACTTTTACTAGATTATAGCGCAATAAAACCAATATATTTTCTTAAATGTTTTATTCTCATCAAAATAGATATATAATATTGATATATTCTGACTTTCTTTTATATATCTTATAAATAATTCAAATATCTGCAGTTTCTGTCTACATTTGGCATTAGTCTATTAACATTTACTTGTACTTCATACAAAAATGTGAAATATTTGTTAAAAGGGTTTAAAAGATACTAATCTTTGAATTTGAATCAAGTCAAGTGAAGGGTTTTAAAAAGAAGTTTTAAAATATATATATATTATATACTTTTGAGAGCTATTGTCATTATATAATACTTTTTTGGAAACTATGATATCATGTTTATAACTCTCAAAGTGATCGAATAAATTGAAATGGAGGCGTCGAATTAACTGTCAATCGATTTAGAGATGTGGCTCAAACATTTTTAATAACACAAAATTTGCCGTGCTCGTTCACCGAACAGTCCAAGTACACAAATTAGAAAACAATTGAAACCCTTGAAAGCAGAAAAGGCTAAAGATCGGAGGAATAGAACTGAACCGCCGAGTAAGAGGAACGAACTCGAGGTTTTTCCGTAAGGGAAAGGCAATAACAAGAACAACACCAGAAGGAGACAAGAAATATTAGCTGAAAAGTATCTGAGAAGTATCTCCAGTCAAATATTTCAAAGAACTCTCCAAAGATGCTATTCATGGATGCTCTATTCAATAGTCTGCTGGTTGTTAGTTCCGGCTATGCGATGTATACGTTGCACCCATTGCAAACCCCGTACGGATATGCGGCGGCGGCCTTGAGTCTGGTCCATGGGCTGCTGGGCGTGGTTAGGGCAGCGAACAATGAGGGCGATGAGTGCAATCGATTGAGGCAGATAACAACGGGGATTATGGAACTGGTTCCGTTGCCCTTGACGAACATTGAATTATATTTGAAATCATCGTGTCCAAATCTTGCAATGGCCCATGGATGTTTTCTGATACCGCTCACCTTTGATGTCATCGCAATTTGGCGGGATGTCGAAGATAATTCAACCGAAACGCTCAAGGATCTGACCTTGCTCGGCAACGTTGTGTCCCTACTGTTCCTGGGCGTCAATCAATCAAAGAACGTCTATGGCGGAATGGCTGCGATTGCGTTCGGTGCACGTTACGGCACCGTTATGTTCGACTATTATTGGGAGGGCTTGGGCAGCCATATCAATATGTTAGCCGATTCGGCCTTCATCGTCCTTATGGCCATGACACTGACATCCAAATAGATCAAACATATCCAAATCTATTGAAAAGCAAAAAAAATCGGCAAAAAAAAACTGCTATCGTTATCGGGGGAGAGGGGTAAAAATCAAAACCATTTGCAATTTTTTTAATAACGTCAAATCAACAATTAACAATTTTAGTTAGTAAATTTATTTAACGAAAATCGATAAACAAATTTTTATCAATGTGGGAAATCTTCTTCAAAAAGCTTTGACCAACTTTTAGCTCATATTGTTCTCCATCTTTATTATTTTTATCGTTAAGAAATCGATAAACAGCTTTGGAGTAAATATTTTTTTTTTTAAATTTCGAATTTTGTTTGTGCCAATTATGTGACCATGGCTGCATATCCATCGATATTGTTATCGAAATTCTTTTTGACATTTATTTATCTAGTGATATCGTTATCGAAAGTATTATTGATAAGGTCAAGACAATTTTCAGCCCATATTGTTATATATCCAGTGTCATTGTTATCGTAAAGAAACTGTCATACAATTTTTTACTTATCGGTATCGTCATCGAACTTAATTTAGTTACAATTTTACCATTCTACGCTTGTATTGCTTTCTATAAATTGTAATTGTTATCATTAAAAATCTGTACAAGCTTTTTTTCCTATCGATATCGTTATCGATATCATTATCGAATGTATTAATGTTGTTATTGTAAAGAAATTGACAAAGACTTTAAGCAATTACTTGCCTATCGTTATCGTTATTGAATGATTTTTTTTTTGTTTTACCAATTTATAAATCGTCTAGTCAATTTAGAGTTATCGTTATCGGAGCCAGAGAATTAAAGCTTTGATGGCGATTTCTGTTCGTCACCGTCGTCGTAATCTTCTTCTTCCTCCTTATGATTTCTGGTGATTCTTCCACTCAAGGCTAACGGCTTTCAGTTCATTGGCTCAACAATGGCTCAAGCGGCGGCTCAATAAACTTGCAATTAATGTTGGCAAATTAAAATGCAAAAATAAACATTAATTGTTTTGTCAAAAAATTAAGTGTGTGTTCTTTTAGCCACCCCCCGTCACTCCCCCCATCCTCAACCCCTTCCCCCGTTTCTACTTCCGCGGCTCATTCTACAAGTTAAAAGTTGGAGCAACTGATGACAATGGAGCAACAATTTAAGGCGAATTTACAGCGATCATCAAGATATTGCTGATGCTGATGATGAGCCACTTTGAGCCGGGATAAACAATATACAAAACTCTCAAAAAAAAAAAAAAACAAAAACAAAAAAAAGGAACAACCGGTTTCCAAGCCGCAAATATAACTTATCACTTGGCCAAAGTGCTAAAATTTACATTCGGGATAAGTATCGGGCCAAAACTGAACGATATACATACATATGGAAAAAAGTATATCGCCATAAAAATTAAAGAAAAATGTTTAATATAGTAATAAACCTTCCTATAAACGAATTAGATACATCTCATCTTAGAAACGTATGATTCTAAATTAGCACATAACAATTAAAATAATTATAATTAAACATTAACATAAAACAAAGAAGGTTATGTACAATATACTTATAGAATAGAGCAATCGGCATTCAGTGTGAATGATGAATGCTTTCTCTTTCTAACCTCCAGTTCAAAATCTGTTTGGACCCTTTACTCTTGCATGCCTTTGCTGTATTTTTTTTTTGTTTTTTGTAGTCTGCTTTTGGGATGTCGCAGCGGCACATGAAAAAAAATGTGAGAAACAAAGGAAAGGAAGAGGGAAGAGCAAAAATGCGGACGGAGGAGAGAGTGAGGCTGCTAATGAAGCGGCGCCATTAAATTGAACAACAAATGTGTGGAAAGGAAACGACTGGAAAGTGGAGAGAGCGATAAGAAGAGCCCTAAGCGAAGAAAAGGAGTAAGGCAGAGAGAGAAAGAGAGAGACTGGGTTACAGTGTGACCAAAAGGCAATAATTTATGCATTTTAATTAATTGCCAGTTTTTGGGAGTACATTTTTTGCATTTCATGGACGTTTTTATGAAGCGCCTACTCAACGATACCAGGTACAGATTGGGCACAGGGTTCATCTGAAACGAGTATAGCCCCCAACCAGGCACTAATCATGTCGTCAGGCGCGACACGCTGCGTTGACTTTAACGGATAAAACGGCTCGATCAGAAAGGCTAACAAACAAATTCATTTTATAGTTTAAAGACGAACCATTAATTGTGTGTGAATCAAAGAGACACACACACACACACACGCACACACGGGGGCACAGAAATAATCTCTGGAATTGATAGAACGGTCGGAGGAGACGGCGACAGAAGCAGCAGCAGCGACTTCGACTGCGGCTGAGGAAATATCACATTGGAAAAAGATAACAACAAATTAAAGCTAGCGAAAAAAGTAACCGCAAAAGCATTTCAAAAATGCACAACAAAGAAGGTTAAAAAAAGTCGAAAGGAAATCAACAAGTAAACAAATAAACGAGTAAATAAAAACACGAGGGATAAATAAAGCTTATATAGACGAATGCTTAACACTCTCAAACATATTTATTTAGGGAAATAAAAGCTTTAATTAAATTTTAATGGAATAGATTTTACCTGATTTTTATAGCAAAATTCATTATATTAAAGATTAATATAGATTAAGATTATTAAATTCCAATTGGAATGTACAAGTTTCATCACACAGTAATCGCACCCTTTGCAAGGGCATTAAAACAACACAAACACACACATAAGCATCGCAAATACACATCACAAACATAGCAGACAAAACAGAAAAGAAAACCAAAAGAGAACCAACAACAACAAAAAACGAACGCGCACAAAACTGCACGCCAATGCGCCAGCGCAGACGACGCAGCACATATGTATATGTATGTATGTGTATGTGTGTACCTTTTGTAAGTTCAAAAACCTGCGAATATGTATTGTGAGTCAACCCGTCGCGTCGCGTTGCGTCGTTCACAGTTGCCGCAGGCAGAGCCAGCAGCAGATAGACGGAGGACACACAATCGCTGTCTCAGTCGGTTAAAAATGCCGGCCGGCATTGACGGAGTTTGCGTGATTATAAAAAAAAAAAAAAAAAAAAAACAAAGCAACAAAAACAAGCAAAAGCAAACCGACGTCGCAGCAGCGACGGGCAGAGGAGCAAAGAAACGCCGAGACGCAGGCAGAGACGAGAGCTTCCAGACGCTGACGCGGCGAGCATTTGCGAATGCATGCAAAATTGACCGACGACTTGTTGGAGCACACGAGAAACGACTGACGACCGAACAGTGCGAAGCGCATTGGCACGAATATGGCTAATGAATGCGAAGTGGAACAAGAAATGAGGCTAAATAAATGCAGACACAAAGGCGGCAATTAAATACTCTTTTTTTCTTTGGCATGACAAACATGTGGAAAGTGTAAAGTGTGCACAGTTGTACAATGTGCAAGTGTTTGAAATAAAAAAAAAAATATTTTATTAAAATCACAAACAATATTTTAATATATAATAAATTTATTAATCAATATTGTTCGCTGTTCTCAGACACAAACTTCTTTGCACTGTGTTGCAGCCCTGTGCATATTGTGCACATGCCCAGCCCTGCTTAAAGCAAAGCACAAAAAGACGCGTTCACAATCGATGAACGCCGACGCAACCGGCAACCGGCAAACGCATACAAATACACGCACACAAACATATGTAATTTTGCTTGTATGTGTGCACGCGTTACTATACGCATGCGTCGCTTTGTGGTTGTAGCTTGTGGCTGTAGTTGTTGTTAATGTGCTGTGCTGTACTCTGCGCTGACGCAAGACGACATTCAAAATGCTGCGCATCGCCAACGACTTTTTGCAGTTGCCGGTTGTTGTTTTTGCTGCTGGCACTGTTGCTGCTGCTGGCACTGTTGCTGCTGCTGCGCTGCCTGCGTTGTCATCGTTGCTGGTGCGCTTTGTTGTTGTACGTGATTTGTTTACGAATCTTAACAAAATATGTACACAAATGCCTTAAATTACCGCGAAAGGCGTTGTTCGTTTAAATATTTTGTAGACACAAATATTACAAGGGGAGGAAATCACAGCTTTTCGCTGGATTTCTTGCAAATCTTGTTGTTATTATTATTATTGTTATTTGTTCTTAATATTTGTTGCTGCATGTCTGACTATTTGCACGGCGAGCACCGAAAAATCAATAATAGCGCATTGAGAGTTGCGATCGACGTCAATAACCCGTTATAAATATTGTATGTAGGCACGAGTTTATGTGTGCGTGTATGTGTGTGAACGTTTATTGAGCACCATTAAGCGTGGGAGCTTTTACTCCAAACTGAGCTTTAATATGCAGTCGTTGCGACTACGTCTGCGTGAGTCACAATTCGCGGAACTTTGTACAGACAGAGAGCAGAGGACAACAACAACAACAAAGGCGACTGCGTCAGTAGCGACAGCGACAACCGCCACACACGTATGTATACACAAATACACATACAAAGCACATGTATTCGTATTAATAGATTCATTCATAAGCAAATTAAATGTAACGGTTTTCGTGCCACGAACCGTTGAGCGCCCCAATGGGGCATATGACTTATCGGCAATCAGAAATGTCTGAGCAATAACTAACTGAACAACTGAATGAATATAATTGCAGCAACCGAGAGCTATAAAACTGAATGAGTGGATATAACGTGTATTACGTGTGTATACAGTAAATAGTATTTTAATGATTTGCATATACACAAACACGCACACGTGTAGACACTATGTTTAACATTTCCGCAAAGAACAAGACCGACCTTGAGTTAAAACTGGATACATATAGACATGTATCGACAGAGCTTCTTAGATATACATATAACTCTTTCTGTATCACCTCGACTGCAATATTGATGTACAAAGTATTCCCCTAACAAAACATGCGGAAAATTTCCGCATTAAGTACTCATTGGAATCATCCAACTCCTATGATCTTTAGCTATACTCTTTTATAATCTATATCCATATCAAATAAAACGTAATAATTTACCAAAGAAACGAGTTTCAGTTTTTTACCCTGAATGTTTTACGATTCGACATTATGTTTCGACTTCTTAATGCATGAAAGGCCCGCATAAAAATTAAATAACTGTAAACAGTTTTAACATTAACTTGAAAGATTTGCTTTCTACTTCTCGAACGAAATGGGAAAAATGAAATCGTATAAAATCCGCTTGGACTATAAATGGGTGTGATAAATAAATAAATTTATAATCCGAGGATTATTTAATAAATTTGATTAAAATTCTGAAAATATTGTGTTGCTTTGAGTTTTATTGCGTCACTGGACTGCTTATAGTAATTAAAACTTGAGCTTAAGTGCAGAGAATTTATGCTAAGCTCTACAAGACTCTGTACGTAAAGAGTATTTAGAGTTAGAGGTAGACTTTTATAAGATATCTGAACAATATATGCATATGGTATGTATATTGATAATCCTACAAGACACTCTTTCTAAAGTCGATTCGTTGTCTACCTTCTCATATTTTAGGTACACTACTGTACTTCAAAATGTGGATTCTGTTGGCTTGCACTTAAGCTCTACAAACGGATCTAATCGGAAGATAAAGAGTCCAATAAAGTGTTCATGACTACAGACCGTAATCTGGAAAGGGTGTTTATATACTATACAGTAGTAGAAAAATTATCGTGCCAGCTTCGACTGCACTTTCAATTAGCATAAGAGTTAAGTTAATACACCGTACCCTCACATAAGACACGCCACCTCTTCCCCTCTCTGTTGGAGATGTCTAGAAGAACTTGTTAATTGTGGGGATTTGGCCAAACATTTCCTCTGTTGGCCCAAACTGATTAGGAGCTGGCTGTTAACGAGCTGAGCGAAGAGTGAATATCTACACGAATATTCACGAATAATTCACGGAATGCAACTTTGCCGGCAAACACGGAAGTTGAATATCAAATTAAAATACCAAAAAAAAAAAAAAATAAATAAACATTAAAAAAAAAAAAATACCGATACAGAAACAAGCTTCAAATGTGAGTTGGAGTGAGTGTGAATAGATTTTTGAGTGTGTCTGAGTGTGTGTGTGTGAGTTTGAAACATGAAACGATAAAAGAAACTGCTAAATTAGTGCAAATCATTTGCATTGATTAAGTTTATTCATATTTGAATGTTTATTTGATTTTTTCCTCAACGCAATGTAGCCCTATAAACCACCAGTTGCTGTCTCTGTCGCTCTCGTTTTATCTGATAGTGCTGTCAAGTCTGTCTTTTTTTAATAAATTAACCTAAATGTACCAAGAAAAAAAAAAAAAATTTTAAAATTTTAAAATTTAGCTTAAATACAATTACTATTTGCTGAAATAAATAAGAAATTGATTTCAATATCAGTTCAATCAGTTATGCTTGAAAACTTTTATGATTGACCAATCAACGCGGCTTTTAATGTCTGTAATAAAATACAGGTGTATATAGATTATATAAATATTTATTTATATTAAATATATATATTTATTCTATTTCAAATATATTTAAATATTATATTTATCCCAATTATTATTACTTATTTCAATATTAAATTCGTTTCTTTTTTCAACCGTTTTTTAGATTCCATCTAGCCTTTTTCGGGCTATCGATTGTTGGCATCACTGATGTTTGGTCCGTGCCTTTGTCTGTGCACCTGTTGCGATGCGGCGGTTAATCACAAAGTTGTTCACTAAATGATTCCACTAAATACTTAAACATATGCATGAAAGTCGCACGGGCCAATGTAGCGTCATTAGGCGACAGTTAGGAAACAAGTTTTATTTATTTATTTATTTTTTTTGTTGTTTTTTTTTTTTTTTATTTTCATTATTTATTTTTTCTGTTAAACGTAGTTTTTGGGTATCATCATCATCATCATCATAGCGACTGACTATTCAGGCAGTTAGTCGAACCGGCTAAACACACACACACACACACACGCACACACACACACTCAAGTCACACACACACTCACAACACGACAATGAATTTTTGAAAAGGCTGCGGCAAATAAAATGTTCTCGCTGTCAATACACACAAACATTTAAACACACACACACACACACACACACACATATACACAGTTAAATATTGGTCTTAAATTTAGACCACTTTAAGAAATTAAAGGCAAATGTCTAACAAGACTTCTTTCGAGCTCTAAAATTCCCAAGTGGTTTGAGTATTTAAATACTAACTTTAATAACTTTTTTTTAATATTTAAAATAATTTTATATTATTACAATGATTAATATATTTTTAGGGTTGATTTATTACTAAAACTTAACACCATATCGATAAAAATATATTTAATATTAATTTAGATTTAATATTTACCAAATTAATTTATTTAAAAACTTTTTTTGTCAAAAACAGAAAAAATATTTTGAGAATCTTTGGTTCTAATTCTTACTACGAACGGTCTTCAAAAATTGGTCTCATCTAAAAAATCCAAATTTTTCCCACCAACAGATTTATTATGTTCTTTTTTTTCAGTGTACATATAACTAATATTCCCATCTCTAGTTGTTTAAATTAAGTGAAAAAAAAAAAAATGAAAAAGCAAAAAACTTAAAATAAACATAAAATTATAATAATAATCGTTATGGACATAAAAAAAACGCATTAATTAAATTAGTTAAATCGCCATGAGTGTCACATTAAAATTTTTGTTTTAATTCTCTTTTGTTAACATGTTTCGTGTATTTGTAGATTGTAGATACATATACATATATATACATATATAATAGATGCTAGATAAAATACTCAGATAGATACAGGTGTCTTCTTCTTTAGTGAGTTTTTGACGAGCCTTTGTAAATAATCAAATAGTTTTCGACTCGTGCAAACTATTCACATACATATATATGAGTATGTAGTATTCAATTAGTTTCGTATTTTCCAAAATGAGTCAAAATATAATTATTTATAGTGGAACTCCCTTTACTTCGCCCACTCCTTCCCCCGCCCACATGTAGCGCCTATCATTAATCATTGAGCTTAGTTCGATAAGCTTCCAAGTTTTGTTTGATAATTGACACGTGCATACCAGGCTTAACTTCTTAAGTCCCCCCGCCATATGAGTAATGCCGTTAGTTTCTCATATCTGTGTGATCATTGGTAAAAATATGACTAATTTAATTGTTTTCACTACAAAATGTAATTGATTCTCCAAATTTGGCATAAACTTTCCACATATATCAAGAATTTCACCAAACTAAATAGAGATATATATCTATATCTATATCTACATTTATATATATATATATATATATAGATATAGATATAGATGTATTTATATCTATATATATATCTGCATCTATATATATACTACTGTGTCCAAAAAATAAGGTGACATTTGATTTTAAACTGCGCGCTTTAAAGGATTAGGAGAATTTTTTTTGTTTTTAGGTTGGTAGTACTGTGAGTGACATCTATGTCAAATTTCATGTGAAAATATTCATTACTGTTTGAGATACGCGGCGTTTTGTGAGCTGCTAAAAGTGAGTTTCTCGTTTTTTGCAATGTCGAAATTTGTTGAGCAAAGAATTTGCATTAAATTTTGTTTGCGGAATCAATTTTCTGCTGCGGATACGTTGAGGATGGTGATGAGGTGATTAGGCTATGTCTAAAAAAAATGTTTACAAGTGGTATAGTGAGTTCAAAGCCGGTCGTGAACGTGTCGAAGACGAAGAGCGTCCTGGGCGACCATCAACCTCAACTGACGAAGCTCACGTCCAACAAATCAAAGATTTGGTGTTGAAAAACCGTCGATTAACGATTAGAGACCTTGCTGATGATGTTGGCATATCGAAAGGCTCAGTCAATACCATTTTGAAGGATGTTTTGGGCCTCAAGCGCGTCAAATCTCGACTGGTACCGAAAACATTGAATTTTTGGAAAAAGGGCGTCGCGTTGAAGTGTGTGAAACGATGCTTTCCGACTACCAGGATGTCATGAAACGGATTATAACTGGCGATGAGACTTGGATCTATGCTTACGACCCCGAAACAACCGATCAATCGAGCGAATATCGTGCCAAAGGAGAGCCGAGACCAAAAAAATCGAAAAACGAAGACGGAACTGAAGGCCATCCCGGAAAGTGACTACAACCAGTGTTTCGAAAATTGGAAAAAACGTTGGCAGAAGTGCATTGTGTCGGGAGGGGATTACTTTGAAGGGGATGAAATTGATTTGGAAGAATAAATAAAGAATTTTCAAAATAAATACAATGTCACCTTATTTTTTGGGCACAGTAGTATATCTATATTTGCATCTATATATATATATCTATTCATGGCTGTATCTGTATCTGTGCCTATATATCTATGTTTATGGATATATCTATTTCCATTTCCAAATCTATATCTATATAAATAACTTCATTGTAAGTACTTACTCCATAATTTTAAAGGTGTTTAAAAACTATAATTAAATCGAATACACTATCTATTTTCAAACTTAATCTTTTTCGATTTGGGGGATCAAGTCAAGTCTATGCTTTAATCTGTTGGGAATTCCAATTAATTAATTGGGCGTTGACCAGCATTGAATGCTTTTGTTTTAGTTCCGTACTTGGTTCTCAGGGGCAAAAGTATCTCACAGATAACTCTGATGATTCAGCTCGGTAATTGTATGAGTCTATCTCTAACTGTAGCTGTATCTGTATCTCTATCTGTATCTGTATCTGTATCTGTCTATATTTGTATATATGCTACGCCATATGACGTTTGTCGCACAAATGTCGCCGATGTCTGACACATTTGAACTCATTTCGCGTCTTACACAAAAGCATTATTTTCTATAGATGCATATATAGTAAAGACATATGGGATGGGGGGGGGTACTAGGAGTGATGGGAATACGCGGAAAAACATTTTCAGTTGTCAACTGAAAGTAGGTGACAATAATGATCAAACGAAGGCGTTTATTTGATATACAAAGAGAAAGATATATTCATGTATCGTATATATATAAATATTTTAGGTTTCCTTTATTACCTTGGTACAGTTGTGTCAAGGTTAGGGTCCAATTAAGATGATGAAATTCAAAACCTGAACAAGCCAAAAAATTTCCAGGACAACAACAAAAGAATGAAGAAACTTTGAATTTGAAGAGAAAAAAAAACATATTTGCATCAAAAGGACGAAATTTTCAATTCAATTCAAGACAAAACAACAACAACAATCAGCGTAAAAAATACCTTCACACACACACACACACACATACACATACTCTGAAGGATATAACAAATACTTATTTACAAACAACAATTGTATATCAACAACAAGGTGGTTGAACTCTATGAGGAACCAGAGCTTTGTCCATGAAAACAAATGTGAATATGAGTAAAGCTGTATGTGTGTGTGTGTGTGTATGTGTGTGTGTGTGTGTGTGTTTGTCTGTGTGTGTGTTATTCATTTGCGCGTTCGCCGAGCAACCAGTGAAACCCAATAAGAATAAACAGCCAACTCTAGATGTCGTCCTTGTTATCCTCTTTAAGGAAAAGTACAGTTCTCCAACTCGTTAGCTTTGAAATTCGCGGAATACCTCGTAAAAAGTTGTTAGGGAATGGGTATTTTGGGAGTCCGAACATAGCACAAAGTGTATTGACAACTTTTAACTTGTTTGTTTTATGATGCACTTAAACTAAAATTGATTACAAGGAAAACTTATGAAGTACAATATTTCTTAGGTAGTTTAGTCTAAAAGAAATGCCAAAAGTTTCCTTTAGGGAAATATTTGCTAATATTTCTACAATAATAGGTCTTTATACAAGTGCCATATCAAATGTTTTTCAGAATAGAAAATTTTAATCAATATATTTAGAAAATTTAGGAATTGTCATTATAGAAAGTTTTTTTCAGGAAATATTTCTCTGAATTGTTACAATTCTAGTTCTATACAAAAGCCCCATATTCTCAAAATTTCAAAACGCTTCCTCTAGGGTATCAGCTAGTGTATCACAATTTTAAGCTGTAAAGAAGTTTCAAAAAAGTTTTCCTCAAGAAAGTATTATGTCTCTTTCATTAGACCCTAGCTGTTCAATTCTACAAATTTTCTTATAATCTGTCTGCAGGGTATTTTTTAGTTCATCAACTATTTGCACTACACTACAATATAGTTCATTTCCTAGACTTTTTAATGCAAACGAAATTTTTTAACTGCTTTTCACTACAGTTGAAAAGCCTCCAAGTATTTTAGTTCCTTTCATTTTGGGTCTTGAACGAATCTATCTGTTAGATAAGAGTGAATATATATTTATTGAATGATTTTCGTTTTTTTATAGTGCGTCGATTAAAAATGGGGTAAAAAAAACTATTATCAAGTTCTTCATATTTATAATATTATTTGATCGCAATTCGAAACACTCAAGTTCTTATCGTTGATCAGCTAAAAATTTGAGAAAAGAAAAATACTTTAAATATACCTTAATAGAAGTCAATAAAATTCAATTAATACTTTTAAATAGTTGCGTTATCACAGCTCAAATTCGAGGACATCTGTCATCGAGGTGGACATTTCCCACAAACTTATGGTACAATGGGATCAGAGTTTGGGGGATACTGGAAATCACTGACTTTTGGTCACAATAGCGTAATAAGTAGCGGTATAGCTAATGAAAGTATTTAAAAACAAAAAAATTTTTTTATTAATTGATTTTACTTTACATGACTGTGTTTAATCAGTGGTATTTTAAAAATATTTAAAACATTTTAGAAATAATTTAATTTAGTAAAAAAATTAATTTTAATTTTCTTCTAATTTGACACTTTGCAAGTTTAGTTTTATTTATTTAATTAAATTTGAAATATATATAAATATTTTTATAATAACAATAGATAAATGTAAAAATTAAATGATTTAATAACTTTACTTATATGCAGAATTTATCGATCTATTCAATAAAAGAACTTCATGCTATTATGTTTTATATTATTAAAATCATTCTATCCAATATGCCTCATCATTCTTGAATTAGGAAAAAATTCTGATAGATTAGACATATTTGGGTCTCAAGAAAAATAGCAGATTTTTTCAATAGGAGGCTTAATATATTGATTTCACTCCAGTCGCCAGATTCTTTGGTATTAATTTACTATTAATATAACTAATTCATGTATTGGTAAAAACAGTGTAGGTAAAATCAAACGATCACTTGAAATTAAATAAAGTAAGTATTTTTGCTGTGAACAATCTGAACAGGAAAGAAATTTTGGTATTTACCTATTTGGGGTATTTTGCTCAAGATCTTTTATATGTGGCAGGAATTGCGCTTTAATTTCCTGAAGAGGGTCAATTATGCGCTTCAATTAAACTGTATTCAATACACACACACACACACACACACACACACACACACACACACACACACACACACACACACACACACACACACACACACACATACACACAACACAATCTGTCTGGAAAATTCGTGCGTCATGTCTTGACACTTGAAATTATCCTTACAATACTCATTTCTATAGGGTGGCAATTGCTTGGGGTGACACTGATCCAGCTTAAGGATAAGGATACAAAATATATTTGTAGGTATATACATATGTGTATGTACATATGTGTGCTTTTGAATGTATCTCAATTGGGTCAAAGCATTAAGATCAGGGGAATTGGGAACAATTACAATCGCATTTTCCATTGAAAAGACGGCGTAATGAGCAGCGACTGATTAACACACTCTTAACACATTCATAGACACATACACATAGACACACACATACGATTTTGTGTTTGTAAACCAGCTAAGGATCCAGGTGCAGTTACACAGTGCCAAATAGACACTGAAGCTTACGAAAAGTTTATTAAATAAAACATACAGAACAAACTGAAAATTTTATAAAAAAAAAATGTAAAAGGACTCATCTGTTTGTTAATAAATACATCAAATTCTTAGAATCCACAAAGAATTATTCGTTAACTACAGTAAAGTACAGTGAAAACTCTCATACGCGGCCACCTACTGGTAAATTTTCGATTAAAAGGGGTCGCACCTCCTACATTAAATGGAAATTGTTCTAACGTTTTAACAAGATCAGTGAAAATTATCCGCGTAAGAGTGTCGCCCGCTTATTGGGAGTATCCGTTAGAAGACGCTTCACTGAACCGTCATTTTTAAGTCTTCTATATAATTTTTTATGTTGATTGTTACATACATACATTATACATTTTTTATTTAAAATATCGACAATTGCCGTGACATATCTAAACTAGTAATGAGTTCGGCTTTGCAACAAAACTATAACACTCTTTAGCTGTAGGGTATTACAAAACTGGAGCCCTTTTTACTTGCTACACGTATGTACGTGGTAAAGACCGTTTCTTTCTACTGCTTCTTCTTCTTCTGGGCCCTTTTCTTCTGCTTCTTCTTCTTCTTCTTCGTCTTGTACTGTTTGTTGTATTGCGCCCAATTAAAAAGCAACCAAATAAATTAACACGAATCGCAGTTTGGTGGCAAGGTTTCAATTGTTTTTGGTGAGGGGAATTATACGATCTCATCAGCATATAGATGATATGACATGAATAGGCTGTTGGCGTATCCAAAATTTCAGACACGTAATACGAGAAACATAAAAATTGACTAATCAAAAGCCACACACAAACACAGGTGTAATGCCCAACATAACCTAGCGCTCCCCTTCCCTCCACCACTTTTACTGTCTCTCTCTCTCTCTCTCCTACTCTTCTGTAGATCGAACCCTTCTAAACCGATTCAAGAAGAAGGAGAGCTAGTGTGCGTACGCTTTATGGGTTTTGCGAGCATTTCATGAATTCCTCAATTGGATTTCTAATTCGCAAGAACTCTTTTCAAAGGGAGCGACAGGGCGCGAGGGTAAAGCAGCTGTACTTGACTCTACCCATTCTTGGCTCTTGGTTTTCTTCGCAAAAAAAAAAAAGAAAAACAATAACAACAGAAAAAATTGTCAACACGTTCGGGACAAGAATTGTAATAAAAATTCCCAAGAATGTTGGCCAGACGACTGCATGGCCCATACTAAAGACCGGCATTAGCATAGCATTTGTTAGCCCATTCGGTTGAAACGATTACGTCATAAGAACCATCCCTGCCTCCCCTAACAGTCCCCATCACCCTACCTTCAGCTTCTGTGTAGTGAGTGCGAGTTCAAGTTACTCCAAAGGTGGAACGCGACCTACGCTCCAGTCTGAGAATCTTACAAGCCAAAAGAATACAGGCAGACCACCAAATCCAACTACCAGCTACCCTATAAATCTCTGGTTACTAGCTATTTAGCTGTTTTTAGCTGTTTTCAATCGATTTTCCTTTATGAAAATCTGAGTTTATCTAACTTTAACTTTAATCAATGCAACTGTTTAAGTGGAGATTTTTCAACCAATCAACTAGAGGAACTAGCATAACAATTTTCAAGTTTCTAGCCCTTTTAAAAGCCAAGTTACGAAAGTCTGTAAGGGATTCCTTAATAACTTAACTTTACTTTACTTGATTAGCTCAGTATACTCTATTCGTGTGTTTCATACTCGCAGGGTATTGAAAAAAAGGGCTAATGATTTAGGCACGATAATGCAACGGTCTTGGGGCCAGGTCATTAGCAGCCATTGGCCACGTTAACACCAACGTCAACGTCAACGTCAACTTCAACTTCAACTTGTGGTCTAGACGTGACGATCGTCGACACACCGACACCTTTCGGTTGCCCCTAGGCTAAACCAGGTCCCGGGGAGACAGGTTGCTCAACGGATCATCGTAGTCGTCATAATCGTGAGCTCGATGATGGAATGATTATGATCAAAATTTAACCGGTTCGTCGCCCAGTGACATTTCATTCAACATTGTGTTATGATGATGAATGTTAATGTTTTATGTTTGACATAAACTGCAATATTAGACAATAAGTATTATAAATTTATGTGAAATCATAAACATAAATCTTTGTAGAACATAGCTATAATATTCGATTTATCAGATTAACATCAAGTAAACTACTATTACTATTTAAAAAACATTTCAAAAAAAAGGTTTCTAATGTTTTATAACAATTTAAGGTAAGTATTAAGAAAAATTATTTAAAAAGTCAAATATTTTTTGTAAAGTTATTTTAAATGTCTCTATAACTGGGAAGAAACTTAAGATGTGAATTAAAATAAAAGTACAGAAATAATACTCAATACTCTATTATAACTTAATACAAGTTTCAAAAATACTCTTAGTTGTAAAAAAAAGTTTTTTTAAACATATTTTCAGTGACTTTAAAACTGATAAGTAAATGAAGTTTGAGTGTAACTTTGACTTAAAGGAGATAAACAACGTTAAAAAGAAAAGGTTTTGAATACTCTATAATAACTCAAGAAAAAATGTCGGAGTTTTAAATTTTTTTTGTATTTTTGACATCTTTGAGCTGAAATGAATTTAAAACTTGGCTTAAACTTTGATTTTAAAGCAATGAACTTATGCTGAAAAGGTATTTTTAAGATAAGTTTTAGTTAAACAAATTAATTTTTTAAGGCAATGCTGTTTAAAAAAATGTTTTTTAAAGTTGGTTTTGAAAGTAATTTTTACATAAATATTAAATTTTTTTCTAGGGTTGAAACAAACTTGAATATGTCAAAAGACATCATAATTTTTGATTTTTGAAATATTTCCAATTGATTGCATTTTAAAATATTTGTTTATTTGCTTGTCAATCCAATTATCTGCCACTTAGTTTCGAGTACTCAATGTAATCCAAGTCCCTTTGCCTAATCCTCACATTCTTTTCCCATTCACATTCACATTCCTATTTCCTCTTTTCCTGCCAATAACAAAAACACAAATAGCAACAACAATTGCAATGCCTACGGCCTTTGTATGTACATAGTACACATCAGCCTTCCTCTCTGTCTGCATTTCACCTTCACCTTCGTTTCAAAAAGCGCACCACATCTTGTCAATGTAAGCGCCGGGTTAGAGCGAGAGCGACGCAACCACCATAAAATGCTATTTATAGATGAGCACACATCTGTCTTGCTGCCACCGCGTCTCGCACTCTCTCTGCCATGCGCTCTCATACTTTTGTTGTTACTGCGCTTTGGGCGTCCGGCAATCAACTGGTTCTATGGTGTAATGGTTAGCACTCTGGACTTTGAATCCAGCGATCCGAGTTCAAATCTCGGTAGAACCTTAAGCCTCAAAAATTTCTTTTTTTCATTATTTTCTTATAAATTTTCATTAATTTCACTAACAAAGTTAAATTAAATTATAAACATTAACGTTTTTTATTCTGCAACATAACTAATACTTGAAAAAAAAGTTTATCTGCTTTAGGGGACTTTTATATATGTTTGTTTGTATATTATATTAAAAAGGTAAAATCTCCCAATATTTACTTTGTATATTTACAAATTAGTATTTACCTCCGTTGTCTAATGTCAAGTGACGCTTATCGTTTTCTCTGATTGACAGAATGGGACTTGCCTGGCCTCAATCATGCCTAATAATGAATTCATGACGATAATGATGATTGGTAGAATGAGGAGGAAGAGATAATAACCAATATTGTTCACATAGTCAACGCCTCACTCAACTACCTATTATCAATTGACTAATCAAGGCGACAAATCACTCGTTTATTTGCATCCAATCACATACCATAATCCCTAGAAAATATTCAAACAAAATAATACTGATATCAGGAGAACTATTTGCTGATGGTGTTATTAAGAGATATAAGTTATAGGTAGCGCTTCGTTTAGAAAGCAAATATGCCTGAATATTGGTTTAATTACAGTTGGGATAAAAAACTATGAGAACTCAGAATATAGTAAATTAATTTGATGAAATTTTACACCATCCAATTTTGGAGTAGTAAGTATGGTAGCTACATATATAAACTTAAACTAGCTTTAAGTGATCCATTACTGTTTATAGTTTTATACCATAGATAAATCTGCAGATAATTTAAGACTTGGGTCACTTCCTGTGACATATTCGTCACTTATCATGGGGTCCATCAATGGAGTTATGTCTTTCGTGGGAAATCTAATCATATACAGTATCTTGTAAAAGTTTCACTCTACACACGTGTCAGATAAACAGTTAGCTTTACAACCAACAAATTTTCTCTTTATTTTTTTATTATTAATTTTTGTTATGAATGAATGTTGAATTTGTAATCTGTTTAATCCTTTGTTTCGTTATGTTTTAGCTGTTCGCAGTTTGAGCCAAAAAAAAAAAAAAAAAAAAAAAAAAAAAAAAAAAACAATTGGATTAGCATATTTGTGCGTACAATTCGAGGGCAGCAAACATGAACATACATGCACACACAAAATGGAGTTAAATATTATTATTTCTTTTTCTTCGTTTTTGGCAAAAGTTTTGAATTGTTTTAGGCCTATTGCGTAGTTCTTGCTGTTGTTGTTGGACGGCCCTTTAATGGCCTCAACAAAAATAATATGAAATAAACTATATAAAAAAAAATGGGAAAGAAAAACGCTGATATTGGCGCTTGGTAACAGTCAAGTCGCCGGTTTTCAGCTCTGAGTTGCCTTGGGAAAAGTAAAAGTTTGGCCGGTTCTGCAAATGGTCGAAACGCCGGAAATGTTAACACCATTTCTCAAACTGGCCAACCGAGCATGGCCGATGATGATGGACGATGGACGATGGATGGACTATAGACGATGTATGGTGAGGAACTTGTCGTTAGCTCAATTAGCAAAATGCCTACAAGCTGGAACTGAGCTGGTTAATCGCCAGTTGAGAGGCCTCAATGGACATGATAGACATGGCCATCATTATAACTTACGCGTAGTATTTTCAAGTGTTTAGATAAAACAACCAAAACACACACAAAACTTAAGAAAAAGAGGTACGAAAAGTAGTAGGAAAAGCTGCAGATGAGTGACCTGACTGCAGAAGACTCTGTACTCATTTAAAGTTGTCAAGCATAATACTTAATCAATGTGATTAAAAGTTTTGCGTACAAATTGGTGAACTAAGACCGACTATTCCATTTGATTGATTGATTAAGTTGTCAACAAAAACTAACAAAATTTGGTAAGGATACACAAAATAGAATTATATAAATATATGGTGTAAATTTAGTTGAGGTAATTTCAGTAGTTTCTAAGTTATGTCGGTATGAAAACACGTTATTACAGTTTCTAGGACAAAAGTCGGAATAACTTTTATTACAAACTTGGTAATGAAAGTTCTTATAGTACTGCTACAGTCACTTTTTCCAGACAAACTAAGCAAACCCCTGTGGTCTTTTCAAGTACAGGGCTTGAAATCAAAAAAAAAAAAAACTTAAAAAAACTGGAAAAACTAACAACGTTGCAAACCGAACCGAACAAACTACAAAAACCCAGGCGAAAATTGCCTACAACCTTTTTGTTTTTGGTTAAAACAACTTAAGTTTGCCCCGTCCCCCTCCGCCTACCAGGTACCCCTGAGACTCCCCCCGTTAATACACATTGCCCGTTACAATGTTCATTCATTTATAACGAATTTCAACATTGAAATGTTTTAATTTGTTAAGCAGCCTTGTCCAAACGAATGGACGGATGGAAAGATGGATAGAAGGTTGGATGGATAGATGTAAAGATGGTTGGATGGATAGAAGCTTGAATGGATCATAGAGCGACCCGGTCTGTCTGCCAGCCTCGAGAGCAATACTTCGCTCCTCTCATGAGACACGGCAGGGATCCGAGGGGGGAGAGAAATGATTCTCTCTCTTTACCATCAAACAAATCATCTTCATTCATGTCGTCTGACTGTCTGTCAGGGCAGCTGCTGTCTTAAAGACATTAGTTCCTAACTTAATTAATGCTTTTGTGTTAATTGCCGCAGCTAAAACAATATACAACAAAATCTTTTCAACAAAACCAACAACAAAACGTCAAAAAAAAAAAAACTTAAAAAAATAAATATCTTAAAAAAACGAAGAACGAGATGGAAACTTGGAGAATTTTAGATATTTCAGTTGTTGACAAGAAACAGCACTGAACAAATTGTTTGACTACATCAGCAATTTAATAAAGAATTCTGATCAACTACTAGAACTTAAAAAGCCTAGAAATACCCTATAATTATTATAAGTAGGCATATAATGAGCTTGGTTGTATTCAAAAGGCATCGTTGATTCCATAGACGATTTTCTGATCAGCTATAAAAGTTGAATTTGACAGAATATTCTGGCTGTTGGAAATTTAACAGTATGGTCACCCAAATAGGCGTACAATTGGTTACAATTCTAGTGACCTTAGCACATTTAATTCCTTTGATTTTAAAATATTTAATGACTTTTTCTGCATTTAATTGGGTTGACTAACAGTCTATTCAATCATTGTACATTTACAGGGTATCTTTCGTCTGTTTCCACTCGATAGAAAATATGTCATTTACAACACACATTCAAAAACCGATTATTTTCTGATCAAAACAAGTTAATTTTCCTGGTTCTAGGGTATCTTTGAACACTTCTACTCAAATTATTGATTATTGATTAACAGATTAAAAGCTTTATTAACTATTAACTTTTAAAGATTTTGAAAAAATTGTACGTTATGCATAACCAAAATGTATGAGACATTTTGCAGACTTGGCCAAGTTAACGGACCAGAGTGGACTAAACTAGAGCAATTAAAACGGACATAGTTATAACAGAGACAGAATGCCATATCCACATTCAAATTGTTTTAGTGTTGTTAAATGTCCAATTAATTTCTTAACACAGTTGCCAGCTCACAAAAAAAGACTGTGCATTTAACATAATTTTAGAAATGGTTTAGATGCCCATTGAAATGTATCTCAAAAGTAAATGAATTTAATATGCGATGTGTCAAAAGATATTTTGGCTATTGGCAGCAAGGGGAGCGACGATGGGGAGGTGGAAGGTGGGGCCTGTTTGGTTTGGTCTAAAAACAGATTTAAAACGTCCAGCGTTGATTAATATTGGCCAATTAGTTGTGGTATAACAAGCAATGAAATACAAACAGATACAATTTTAGATACAGATACACAGCCAAAGATACAGATACATGGGCTTGGTAACAAGCACTGAGGCAATGACTCTGCAATTTGGCCAAAATGCAAGCGGCCTACACACACACACGCACACACACACACACACATACACAAACAGGGGATGAGTGTGTATATAAGTAGAGAAAAAGTGAGAATGGAAGAGGAAGAGTAAGAGAGGAAGAGAGAAGAGTGAACAAAAATCGATGGCACTGACTGAGTGGGACGACAAGCCGACCGGCCGGCAAATCCGATGACGATGACGATGACGATGACGCCATCTGGCGGCCAAAACACACACACACACATATATTGTCACTGATTCAACATTAGCTTCCCCCCTTCGACTCTTCCTCTTCCTCTTTGCCTTTTTAATTCCTTCCTTCCCCATTCCCCCATCCATACATTCTGCACGTCCCCGCCCCATTTTTGAGGCGACGCATTTGGCGTCGAGCAGGTTTTTCCTTGGGAAAAACTGCATTAGCATGATTCATGCCTTGGCAGCCAAAATGGCCAAAATGACCAAATGGCCGAAACAGAAACCAAGCCGAAATAGCCAAGTTTACCAAGCAACCAAGCAACCAAGCAACCGAGCAGCATTTGCCAATTGCCAATTGCATTGGCCCCAATTGCATTTGCCACTCCGAAAATCTATGTTAATTTTTCTACTTCTTCTTCTTTCCACTTAGTTTTTTTTTTTTTTTCAAGTGGTTTCCAGTTCAATTTACCAAAGTTCAAGTGACGCTGATGTCAAAATCATATATATATATATATATATTTGTGATCAACGTGTCATATTAATAACTCCTTAAAAAGATAACAAACTAGTGACGAAAGCTTGTATATGAAACCAAAAATGTATCGGATTTTTTGATTTTGAAAACGAAAGTAGAAAAGTAGTTCTTGTACCATTTGGAAACTCATGTTCATGTTTTTGGGTAGAATCGGCATTTCCACCTTGGAATATAGTTTTCATAGGTGAATTTATTGCTGTAATTTCAGTTAAAATCTCTCAAATGTTGTATGCTTTTCACACTAAACTTTCGGCTTAAATATGTCACAATCTTTTTGAAGGGACCCCAGAAGATAATAATTCTGATCGCAACGTAAGATCATTTGAGCATCAGCAATAAAGTATATGCATTAATTATTCAAATAAATTTCTGTTAAGTTTTCCCAATTTCCAAGAACAAATTTTTATTAATATTACCTATTTTCTGTGCAAAATAAGCAACGGTGGCGCCATCTGGCGTTCGGGCAAGTCAGAGCAACTTTCTAAAACGGAACTCGAAACTGATTCCAACTTATCGGTTGAATATACCTGAATACGAGTATTTACAGCTATTAAGACGTATTACCACGTAAATATAATAAGTGTTGATGACCACAAAAAAGCATTACCCTTAATGGAAGCCAGATGGCAGCAGCAGAGGAGAAGAAGTGATTTCATTAAGTCAAACATTTATTTATTTCGCTCAAAAATGTTTAACGTGTTGTTGAAAAAAAAAAAAAAAAAAAAAAAAAAAAAAAAAAAATAAACAAATTACGTCGAAAAAAATAAGAAACAGATTTAAATTTGATAGTCGTCTTGGCACGTATTAAACACAGGTAACTCCTCCAATTCCTGACCGCCCCTTTTTTGGACCCCTCCCACTCACCCTCCCGCCGGTCCACCCTCAATGTTGTCCCCGTGTTTCTGTAATTCGCAAGCAATTAAAAGTCCGACACGCAACTCACTTGGCAACAAGCTCGAAAATTAGAAGAAGAAAAAAAAATCGGAAAAAAAAAACCTCAGACAGGAACTTAAGTCAAACACTCACGTAGCAAACATAGATGAATAAAACTTACAACTCATACTCATATTCACACTCACACTCACACTCACAGTCAGAGTCAAAATTGTAGTCACGGGTACAAGTTAGAGACACGTTCATTAGCCACTGGCTGCCAGGTAGGCCTATACCCATATATCTCACATACATATACATACATATGTATATATGTTTAGGTGTATACCCCATTTATACCCCTTGGCCATGCCCCTCGGCTAGGCCTACATTTAATGTAATTATCAATGATTAATGAATTGCTTAAGCAAACATTGTGTCGCGACTGCGCAGATATTTCATTTCATTTCATTTCGTTTCGTTTCAAAACCAAGTCCAAATTCGAAACCCATAAAAAAACAGCGGATAAAAAAGTAAAATCTAGAGAAAAAAAAAAAAACTTGTGAACTAATCTCAGGTAGCGAAGGAGCTCATTTAAGGAGTATTACGTGTCCTAAATGGCACATCAATTGACCTAACCGACAATGAACAATTAGCAGAAATGCTCCAGTTTTACATACCCTGTACTGAATGCTGGCCCTGATGGGGTATACCAATTCTTTTGAATTACCAAAAAGTTTCAACTCTTCTTAAAAACTGATATGGCCTAAAAGTTTGAAAAAAATTGTTGGCCATTTTGAAAGATACCCTATAAATATTTGTTTCATTTTTTATAATATTTTAATAAAATTTCTTGTTTCACAGACATTTTCTTTTGTTTACATATAAATATTTACATACAGGGTATTTCAAGTCATGCATACCCCTAATAGTCTACACACAAAACGATTTCGTTTAACTCTTGACATCATGATATTTCCAGAAATGTTTTAAAGCAATTTTTAATCTTATGACTTAATAAAATTAAAATCCTCATACAGGGTACTTTTCAGTCTGACATAACTGAAGTTTAAAAGCCTGTTCATTTCGGGTTTTTCTTATTTTTGGATCTATCTATCGGGATCATACCATGTGCCGTACAATTAACAACGAAGGTGGCAATTTTGCTATTGACTCGCCAGTTCAAGGCAGGCTGGCAAATGATTTGCCTCCGATAGGCGTTCCTAAATGCCCCGAAAGAGGGGGAAAAAATACAAAAATTTAAGAAGTAGAAGATGAAGAAGAAGAAGAAGAAACACACAAAAATTAAATGAAGCAGAAAAGAACGGCTCGCCTAATGATTGTGAAAACGTTTTTCCTATTTAGTTGGCACATTCAATTAAGCAGCGTGTGAATAGGAGCATAGCTCGTACCGCCCATAAAATTAGATTCAAACTCACAATACTTCGAACTTGGGTATGGTATTTGGAAGTTGGAAAAAAAAAAAAAACAAAACTAAAACAATATTATTTTGTAATTAATATTAATTTAAAATAATATATTAAAAATAATTTACTAAAAATATTTAGAGTAAGTAGAGTAAGTAATTTTTTCAAAAAATATTTTGTATTAACATGAAATTTAAAGTTTTAAAATTGTTTTTAATTCCCCATAAAGTCTATTGTATTTTTAAAAATGTATTTAAGGAGCTAAAAAATATTTTCCAATATTTTGGATACAACCTTGAAAATGATTTAAGAGACATACGATTCATAAATTTCATATAATTCGAATTCAAAACAAAGAGTATAAAAATTTTGAATATAGTTTGGATATAATTATATAAAAATTATATGAATCATGTACATTCGAGGCACATTAATATGTTTTATGTATTATATACATACATATACATATACATATATATATATATATTATATGTATATATATATACACACTCATTCTAGTAATTTTATTTCAACACTTACCTGATTGTCCAAATTTTTATTACATTTTTATAAATAGATTTATATATATATATTAAATATAATCTCCTTTACTTTAATCAACCCCTCTTCTCCTCTCTTTGTCTCTCTCCTCTGCTTCTCCCTCTCTGTCCCTCCCCTTTCTCTTCTTTCTCTATAGTTTTAATCTGAACATGGTGGCGTCATTGTCAGGCGGCAACATCTCAGTTGGGGGTCAAAACGCCATCGGGTGAATGGATAAAACAAGAATCACATATAGTGCCACATAGAATCAGGCATAAAAATTTCATTTCAATAATTTGAAATTCAAATCTGATTTTTTTATATTTTCGCAATAATCCAATGGCCAAAAGACCCATTCTCTAACCTCTTGGACCTACGTTAATGTAAAAGTTGTTCGATTTGTCAAAGCAAAAGCCCCTCGATTATTAGTCTTCATTAAGAGGCGGGGCATGTCAAGTCACACCCCCACCGCCCCCTCTTTACAGCCACTAGAGTTTCAGGCATAAAAAATACACAATGCAGCTTATCAGGGAGTGGAAACAAGCGGAATGGAACGTTTGTAGCACAAGCTTATTGCCAAGTGAATTGGCTAGACGAAAAGATATGCTGTAAATAGTGATGTGTGATAGTGGGAGTAGTAGAGACTTGTAAAATCTGATGTAAGCTACCCGAAAAATAAACCGAAGCAAAGGAATAACTTAACACTCTTCTATAAACTGTACATAAAGTATTGATTAGTAAAATATGAAATAACGTATGATACAAACAAATTATATTCATAGAAAACATGATATTATTATTTGCTACAGTAAAACTATCTGCTATTCAATTTACTAGGAACAATGGAATGAAACAAAATCTTACATAAAAATAACAAATATGTTTGGAGTGTTTCGGCGAATTTTTGAATGGAAAATGGATCTTCACTATATAACATCCAATAAGTTATATTTGATAGACTTGAAATGATTAGGAAAGAGAACGAACGAGAAACAATTTCTGTAACAAGTTAATCATTTTGATACTGACTATATGAGACCCAATTAACATTGTTGAGTGCAGGGTATTGAAAGAGGGGAAAAATTATTGTAATTATTGTTGTTTTTGTTGGTGTTGGTGTTGTACCGAGTATGTCAAATGCCCAAAACTATTTATTTATGTTAATACGCAAAGCGAACGATATAAAAGCCATAAAATGCCGCAAAATACATTTAAATGGATGCGTACACGGCATAAGGTAGCATAAATTAACGCATTGAGGGAAGGGAAGGAGATACATTTTTTTTTGATATGCTATGGTGAAGGGGTAGGGAGAGGTGGGGGGAGGAGTGAGGAGTGAGGAGGGAGTTAGGGAGGGGGGATTTCATCGCCAAAGACGAAACACATGTAATAAAAACTCTATTAAAAATGCCACTTACAATTAACAAAAGGCCCGCACTGCTTGCTTGGGGTTCAGGGAAGGCCATTGAATAGATACCAACAACAACTACAACAACAACAACGACTATAACAAGAAATAGAAATAGATATAGATACATATACAATACGTGTATACTTATTCAGAGTAGACACCGAGAGACGCGAAGATGGTGAGAGAGGGAGCGCGAGAGGGAGAGGAATAAGAATGTTTCTACGCAGTTATATAAAATGTCGGTACTGAGTTGATTGGTTGCCTTCTGAATGGGCTCAAAGCTCTTCTATGTTACCTTACACCGCCCCACTTTCCACTTCCCTTGGCCACACTACAAGAGTTCTACTGCATGACAACAGTTTGGGAAAGGCACGGACAGGCGACAAAATTGTCAAAATGTAGTATTTTACTTTAGTACTTTTACAAACTTTTAAATACGATAAAAAAAAAGGTAAGTAAATCTGCTTAAGACTCTTGTGAAAAACTAAATGTCTTGAAAAAAAATATGTTAGCACTTATGTTAACATACAATTAACATAGATATGGTCAAAAGCTAGGAAAATATTCCTCAAAAAGTGTTCTTAACAGAGCCCAGTAGTTTTTAGAGACCATACTTACATAAAGATTAATGCAATTTCAGTTTTGGTTCGAAACATTAGGAAACTTTTTAACAAAAGAATATTTTATTAAATTTTAAATTTAATTCAAGTAAACTTTTATGTACTTTCCTTTTGTAAGAAAGGCTACAGTCCAGCGAGCCGACTGTAAAAGACCTTGTACTCATTCAAATACGCATTTTACCATACAAATAAGTAATTTTTGACCGATTTGTGCTATGGGAGCTATGGGATATATTTGTCCGATCCATATCAAAACTTAATAAGAATAGTTACAATCATCATATACACATTATATGTGAGTTGGGTTGCAATATCTCAACTAAAACTACATGTCTTCATACAAAATCCTATTTTCGACCGATTTGTTCTTTGGGAGCTATGGGCTATGGTAGTCCGATTTGGATCAAACTTGGTCAGGATAGTTGCAATGGTACCATACACATAATGTGTGAATTTAATTGCGATCGCTCAACTAAAACTGCACAACAAAACTATAATCAATTATATCTGTTGATAAATAACTGTTTTGACAATTTTGTCGCCTGTCACTAAATAAATACCTTTGCACAATGTGTGAATATTAAAAGAATGTGCGTGTTTGAGGTAGCTGCAAATACGCATAACACACGCAATTAAATTTATAAATATTTAAAACGCCAATTTACATACTCGACCAACACACACACACACACCTTGTTATAGTATACTACACTCAGACAATTGTATCGCACCTAGGCCTTTGCCAGATTCGGGTTCCAATTTTAAAGCTCGACTTTGTTTGGCTTTGCTTTTGGTTTCTGTTTTTTTTTTTTTTTTTTTTTTTTTTTTGACTTGAAGCGTTTTAGGCCCATTTCTTACATGGCCAAAATCGAAAGGGGAAGTCGTCACCCAATACAAACATCATTAAAATCCACAATGCGTTCGAGTGGTTCTTTTTTTTTATTGCCTTTGCTTTAACTTATTTTATATTTTTTTTTTCTTTAGTTTTTTTTTTTTTTTTTTTTTTTTTTACCTTTGAATTTAATTTAGTTTTATGTGGTTTGGTGGCTCATTTGTTGGGCTCTGGAATGTGCCCCGAACTGCCAAACTTGATATGACAGATTCGGTTTTCAACATGTTCGTTTACCACATCACATTGGTAAAGCCAGGGCTCAGGGAGAAGGGTGAGGTATGGCAGGGTGTATGGGTAGGGGTAGGAGGTAGGGAGCGGACTTCATTATTTATGTATTAATACACAATAAATACATAAATACATAGACACTACACATGTATAGACATATGTTTCCCTAGGTTTATTGCACACATTACCAAATGGGTTTTTTGGACTCTCTACGACCAAGTTTTTTTTTTCTTCTTCGTTTTATTTGATTTTTTTCCGCGTTTTTGGCCAAAAGGAAATTGAAAGTTATTTGCGTACAGAATTTAATTAAAGAACAGAAACGTTAAAGAGACACTGGAAAAATACTTTGAATACTAGAGGAAATTTTACACGAACTTTAAAGAACTCTTACAATACTTCTCAACATTTGATAGTCGTAGTTGTCCAGAGTCTAAAACAGTTCAGTTCTTTTGGCAAAGACAGGATCATAATAAATTAGTTGTAATCTTTCCATCTTTTCCAACAATCGTGTAACAAAAATTTAGACAATCTGTTCCAAATTTTGATCTAAATTGATTAAAAGCTAATAATTCAGTTGTCCATACATTTCTCCCACTTTAATCAATCAATCAATGAACTAAAAAATTACTTTATAAATTATCGATTCTCTTTTTTTATTTTATTCTTAATCGAAGAAAGTTTGATGATACTATAGAATAAATTTTCAAAAGCAATTAAAGTATTGTTTAATATCGATTTTAAAACTGCCAAACTGAATTGTGAAAAGAGCAACTTAATGGAACTATTCTCTGAATAAAGTTTCCGATCTTTTAAGTTTTTCGGATGTTGTCTTGAAATTTAAGAAACTCTTTAGAGTTTTTTAGTCAAAATAATCAGTATTTAAATCCCATCGAAATTGATTTCAATAAATAATATTACAATGAATATGTTGGTGAAAGCAAATAAAGTTGTTTCGATGATTGTGAAGAACCTTTCGAGGTCTTTAATTTGACCCTTTCTGGGCAATGGCGCTGATCCTGTGATCTTCCTGTTGACTTGAAAATCAATAAAAACGCATTGTTATTTTTGGGGTCAGCTTTCGCTTTCGGTTTCGCTTAATGTTTTTTTTTATGATCTTTGGTATATACTACAGTTTTTTATTTTTTTTTTTTTGGCGTTGGTCATTTTGTTTTTGGGGAAAACTCAACATTGTGGCCTGCTCTGAACTGATTATTTATGGCGCGCGATTCCTGAGGCAACACAAGGCATTAACATTCAAGTCTCCTTCGCTCTTCATTGAGTCGAGCTTTGGTCTTTTTTCGGTACTCGGTATTTTTCACAGTCTTTTTTTTAGTTTCTTTTTTTTGTTTTTGTTGTTGTTGCCTTTTTGTGCTTACTTTTTGTGTGTTGCTCAATGCAAAGTGCTCTTCATTCACAGAAGTCCACAAAACACTTGGGGCCTGTGCTCAGGTTCAGGTTGAGGTTCGGGGTCTTTCCCAGCGACCCGGGCACTTCAGCCGCAACAACAACTACTATAACAACTCTCAGGCAGAGAGACTTCTTCTCGGTTTGCCATCTTCGTATTATTTAGCAAATTAATAACCATAAAAATCTTAATGCCAGCGCTAAGGAACGAAATCTTTAGCTTGCCTGCTGAATTTCTTATGAAAACCGTTCGCGCAACCAACAACAACAACAACAACAAAAAACACAAAAAACCAAAAACAACTACAACGAGAGACAACTATGAGTAGGTTGAAAGAAGAAGAAAACAAACGAGAAAAAAAAATGTAAAGTAAAAAAAAAACACACACACACACACACACACACAACATAAGAGAAGAAAAAGATTAGCAGAAGAAGTGCCGCCATTTAAATTTATTTACTTACGAGTGTGAACTTTATGCCCATGGCGTTCGACTGTGTCTTCCTCCCTTCCCCTCCCTCCACTACACCTCTGAGGGGCTCTTTCCCCGAACATACCGTGAAGCCACCGTTGTCAATGCCAAGCCGAAATGTGTGTCCCGTGTCCACGACCTGAATCGGAGCCGCATTTCGCTTCCTGCCCCAAAACGTTGCGCGTGAGTTGAACCTTTTTTGAAGCCCTGTACATGAAGAGTGCAATGGGTAAGTTGAGTGGCCTTTAATGCAATTTGTGTTTTACTAATATTTTAATATATTTTTCATGAATTGTAATAAATACATTAAATTGTTTCATTCTAGACCTGTTAAAATTTGGTTTTATTTAGAATATTATTAACCAAATTATATTATTCATTAGAAATAAAATTATTAAATTGTTACATTCTGTAGCTAATTAATTTTTGTATTTATTTATTATTTACTCATACTTAAAAAAAAAAAAAATTCCTCCGTCTTTTAAGAACCCAAAATGGCTTGAGCAATTTTTTAAAGTTATAAATAAATTTATCTGAAATTGTTGGAAAGAATAAAGGGCACTACATACCAATACTTGGCGTACAGGGTCATTCGCAGCCCAGTCAGCTCCACAGCAGCCCGTCTCACTACTTTTCTCTGCGGGATAAATGGGATGCAACAGCGACACTGGGGGTGAGGAAGATCTGCTGTAAGCTCGAATTGTGTCTCCAGGTACTCTGGAAATTGGCAACTATGAGACACGAGAGCTGCTTAGCAACTAGACTGAGAATTAGGAGCATTCAAGCAAAAATAAAGAAACGTTTCCAACTCAAATAACTTTGGTAAAGTTTTTCAGAAATATTTGAGACTCCTTTTTCCAATCCTTTTCCCTCGTTATATTTTTTTGTATTTGATCTAGCATTGGTTATTTGCGGGGATCTTCAAAAGCTTCTCATCGAGCACCGTTTTCAATTCTTCTTTATCATTAAGAACAGCATTATGATGATAATCATGGCCATTATTATTATCATCATTTGTGGGTTTCGTAATTTGATTCCAGTTAAAATGAAATGAAATGAAATCTTGTTGCCCTAAAAAGCAAAACAAGAAAGAAAAAACTCAAATAATAATAAAGAATAAAATCAACAAGCGTTCACAAATTTTCTGTTTTATTTTTTTTTTTTTTTTTTTTTATATACATATATTTTTGGCGTTTCCTTTTGAAGAATTCGAAGAGGCTTTTAACTTCATTCCTGACTCGATTCCCTTTCGGTTCACTTGAGTTTATTTTCAAGTTTTGAAGCATATTTCCTCTGAAATATTACAATAAAAATAACTATTTGCCTTTTAAAGTTCTTATGTCTGTTGTAAATGATATGCTTAAAGATTGAACTTGATTGGAAAGGTTTTTTAATTCTTATAATCTTATATTCTAAACTGAATAAGCTTTAAAATTCTTCGGTAACAATGTGCTGCTTAGAACTATTTTTAAAACATTATATTCCATTATATTTTCCTTAAATTTTAAAAATTAATAAATTGTCTTTCGACTTATTAGATTTATATCTAATAATAATTTTCATATGAGGTTATTTCTGAATAGAATATATTTAGAACAATTTCCTATAATTTAATGTATTAACTGATTAAACTTCTTTGTAATAAAAATGTAACTAAAGGCTAAAAACTTAACTGTTAGAATTTCTCGTTGTGTTTTGAGTTACATAACGATTAAAAAAAGTTGAAAAATTCTATAATTTATTTACATTAATCAAATAAACTAATGCTTAAATGTAAAATTTTGTATTATTTAACATTCGTTTGTATTCTCTGAAACCCTCAACTCTACAGTAATATTATATACAGTTTTTATACTCTCTGCAAGAGAGAGTATATTGGGTTTGTGCAAAAAAAAAAAGTATGTAACAGGCAGAAGGAGGCGTGGCAGACCCCATAAAGTATATATATTCTTGATCAGCATCACAAGCCGAGTCGATATAGCCATGTCCGTCTGTCCGTCTGTCCGTCTGTCTGTCTGTCTGTCTGTCTGTCTGTCTGTCTGTCTGTCTGTCCGTATGAACAAACAGATTTCAGAGATGGTAAGAGCTACAAGTTTGAATTTGGTCTCTATCGACTCGATATTAAGTCAGTCAATATAAGAATCTTTTTTTTTTTCGATGCCACGCCCCGTTCGCCCACAATGTGCAAAAAACTGAAAACACCTCGTAAAAAATTGATGTTTTAGGCGAATATCTCAGTAACTATGGCACCTAGGAACACCCATTTTGGTACGCAGGTTCCTAGAGACGGCATAATTGTATTGTCATCAAAAATTTTGGACTGCCACGCCCCCCTTTCCCACAAGAAATAAAATAATTTGCAAACTTCAATGCCGATTTTAAGGCATATGTTCTTATCGTACAGTATTGTTATTTCACATTCGTTTGAAGACAAAATATATTAAACTATCCTGAAAGTTGTATCTAAATCGGACAATAAACAAAAGAGCTAGACATGTAAGAAAGTTGATAATTGAACGCAATGCCAATGCATGTGTGCAAGCGAGATAGAAACATACAAACATGTGAGCGAACGTTTTCGCTGCTTTATAGCGACAGCGCTGCCCGCGAATGCTGGCTGTGCCAACCAATTGTGTATGTATTACATATACACACATACATATGTGCGTGCATACATATAATGTCAAATGTATATGTGTGTGTATACTATACATACAATCAGATGTTTTTGTTTCAACGTGTTTTGTTGCAAGTATCAATTGATATATTAGGATACCGATTTTATTAAGATGATCGGGAATAAAATGCAGAGAGTATTCTACGGTCGGGCGTGCTCGACTGTACTTTTCTTTCTTGTTCAGTCTTAGGAAATTACTGGAAAGTTCTTATCGAAAGAGCCCAAGGAATTAAAATGTTGCAATTCAATTTTGAAGCCTATTTATTACTAATCAAAGATATTACTTGGCATAGGTCAACCCAATAAGGTAGAAAGTTTTGTAACTTCTCTTGGTTTTCTCCAGTTTCCATTTGTAATTGTTGTTGTTGCATTTTTTGTTAACTTTTTTGTCGGTTTGTTGCAGGTTGATATTGAGTTGTCTTTTGTTGTACTCATAATTTATGCGGCGGCTCAAACAACTCATTTGCATACGAAATGTTTGGAGTGGCATTGATTTGACAACGCGCCATGACAAAATCAAAAAAAAAAAAACTAAAATTTTAAAACTACAACATTTAAAGCAAAAAAATGAAAAGAAGAAGACATATATACACACAAACACACGCCTAACCGGATCGGACTAATTCATAGCTGTAGTATATCGCCGAAATAACTAATTAATGAAATCTATATCAATATCTAATCCGTGCGATCATTGTTCATTGTTCATTAAAATCAGCTGAGCGTCGCATGCAAATTTCTACAAAAAATACCCTATAAAAAAAGTTTTAAAAAATCATAAAAATTACAGAAAATTATAATTAATATAGGTTCAAATTTTGAATTCATTTTGGAGTAGTTCACTGTTTAAAAATGTGTGAAAGCTGATGTTGAAAAGCTAAAAAACATTAAATTCCCTTTTACGATGGGTATTACCATAAGTTTACTGTATAATAGGGTAGCTTGCTAGTCAAGTTGCCTAAATTAACGGCAACTCAATCACATTCTTAAGCTTTGAGCTGATCTTAAGCTTTTTTCATAGATTTGGTAACGAAATGGGAAGGAATGTTAAAGAATATTTAATGAAATCGAAACTAAGAAGAGGGACTATACAGTTAAATAGAAAATTAATCATTTTAATTTTATAAAATATATAAAATATAATAAAAATTGCTATATGCTTTATAAAGAAACTGTAGGCCACCTAAATTTTTTTTTTTTTTGAGTAGAATTAATTGATAAATAAGAAGCTCACTTAATGGGGTTAGTTGGTAAATTGATAACTAGGCATAAATTTATTGCAATTCAAAAAAAAAAACTATATGCTTACACCAAACTATGTATGTGTACACACACTTTTTGACAAAAGTAGAGCAACAAAAGTTCGTCATACTGATGATAAACTTCCTTTTGTAGGGAAGTTGATACGCAAAATCATCTAGTCGGCAAATTATGTTAATCTATTGTGTGTGTCAGATGGTGCGAACCAGTTCAATGAAGTTTTGCCGGCGGACAGGTGGACAAAGGTAAGGGTGGACAGGTGGGCAGGTGGGCAGGTTGAACAGAGAGTGAAAGAGATAGATAGATGGACAGAGAGACAGCAACCTGTTGCTTTTGTAGTATATGCTAAACATATGCATTGACATTCCTTAATTTGCTTAATAATCACTGGCAAAATGGCCTGGCAACAGATCGGTTTAGATCAGATCAGATCTTTAAATTGAGCCCAGTCAAAAGCCGTAACCAAGACACAAGAGTTTTATAGAATCATTTTTTTTTTTTACCCAAGTTAAAAAAAATAAACCGAAAACCGTAGAAGAAAAAAAATCAGCAATTTAACAATTGGAATGCGACTACGGCAAACTGATTGTTATAAGGGGCCATAACTGGTGACTTCTGCGATGTCAACTAACTGGGTTTGAGCCATGGCTAAGATCGCATTGGCCACGCTTACCAATCAGTCTCTGTAGCAGCCACAATATGCGTAGTTCTCTTTGGTCATGGACAATTGGTTTCTATTACCAAATTTTGATGGAGAGGGAGAGGGGAAATTCTATAGTGTCAACAATCGGGCAGCTAATTGTCGAGAGCAGCGTTCGCTCAAGTCATGTTGGCCATGTTTAAAGCGAACACTATTTTGCCCATATCGAATCGACCCCAAAAAAGCAAAAAAAAAAATAATAAATACATATATATATATATATCAAAACCAAAACCAAACAAAAACAAACAATTTCTGCCTCAGCTTGGGACATTAAATCAAGTGACAATTGTAATAGAGCAACAAAAAGAACCCAAAATGTATATAGTGATTTTCCTTTTTTTCGGGTTCAATCGTTTCCATTACACACCCCCTGCCCCTCAAACCACTGCCACCCCCCACTTCCCTTGTGGTTTGCCAGCATTTCATTTTGATTGATTAATTGGTTATTTGACTAGCGCCCATTTGTTTGCCATTCGCGGCTTTGACAGCCGCCAAAAGTGCCGCAAAGTGCGTGAGAGTCAATAGGTGTGTTTGTGTGTGTGTGTGTGTGTGTGTGTGTGTGTGTGTGTGTGTGTGTGTGTGTGTGTGTGTGTGTGTGTGTGTGGCGATTTAAACTAAACACCGCAAGTAGCGATGTGCACCGATTTGAAGATATAATTAAAAAAAAAAATTTTTTTTTTTGAGATTTTAAACTTTACGATGTATAGATGCGACAGAAGAACTTGAGATACATTCTTACAGATATACATATATGATTATTAGGTGCGATTAATGGATTCACTGCTAGGACAAACTATTAAAAGTGCATTAAAAAAATATCCAAAAATATGTATATATTATTTTATGTATAAAATATTAGGTTTTTTCACTTTACTTATACTTATACATTAGATTAAGGGGTTAAAGTTTAAGTTGTGCCTTCGTAATATATCATAAAATAAATGAAAACTGTTATAGAACACGGTTAAACCGTCAAACCGTTTTGAGACTTATTTTTAAATTACGATAATATAATATGATACGTTGTTGATACGATATTAGAAAAAGATTTAATGATTCAATACTTAGATACAATAGATCGGACCAAAATTATACATATTTTCAATATGATTACACTTAGTACGCATATCGATAAATTTGTATTTGTACTAATATGTATTTGCACCATCCCTAGAGAGCAGTACTTTGCACACAATAGACGAATCATTTGACTTCCAGATTGATGCTTTTATGGAGGGCAAAAATAAGAAAACCAAAACGACAATAAAAGTAGTGAATAGCATTTGTTGTGGGTGCTCTTTGCTGATTTACAGTTAGCCCCTCATACCCGACACCCTTTTCAAAGCCCAACGCACAATGTATTCGCATTATGTGGCTGGAATACAAACTAACTCAGAAAACTGTAACACGCACTTTTTACAACTGATTAGATCTTTATTGTCATCTGATTTGTATTCCCTAATGGAAGAGCCCGCATTATCGGTCGATGTGTTTCCGAAAATATAAGACAAATAATAGTAATAGTAAGAGTAGTAGTAGTAGTAGTAGTAGTAGTAGTAGTAGGAGTAGTAGTAATAGTAGTAGTAGTAGTAATAGTAGTAGTAGTAGTAGTGGTAGTGGTAGTATTAATAATAGTAGTAGTAATAGTAGTAGTAGTAGTAACAGTAGTAGTAGTAGGAGTAGTAGTAGTAGTAGTAATAGTAGTAGTAGTAGTAATAGTGGTAGTAGTAGTAGTAGTAGTAGTAGTAGTAGTAGTAGTAGTAGTAGTAGTAGTAGTAGTAGTAGTAGTAGTAGTAATAGTAGTAATAGTGGTAGTAGTAGTAGAAGTATTAGTAGTAATAGTAGTAGGAGTAATAGTAGTAGTAGTAGTAGCAGTAGTAGTAGCAGTAGTAGTAGCAGTAGTAGTAGCAGTAGTAGTAGCAGTAGTAGTATTAATAATAGTAGTAGTAGTAGGAGTAGTAGTAATAGTAGTAGTAGTAGTAATAGTAGTAGTAGTAGGAGTAGTAGTAGTAGTAGTAATAGTAGTAGTATTAGTAATAGTAGTAGGAGTAATAGTAGCAGTAGTAGTAGTAGTAGTAATAGTAGTAGTAGTATTAATAATAGTAGTAGTAGTAGGAGTAGTAGTAATAGTAGTAGTAGTAGTAATAGTAGTAGTAGTAGGAGTAGTAGTAGTAGTAATAATAGTAGTAGTATTAGTAATAGTAGTAGGAGTAATAGTAGCAGTAGTAGTAGTAGTAGTAATAGTAGTAGTAGTAGTAATAGTAGTAGGAGTAATAGTAGCAGTAGTAGTAGAGATAGTAGTAATAGTAGCAGTAGTAGTTGAGATAGTAGTAGTAGTAGTATTAGTAGTAGTAATAGTAGCAGTAGTAGTATTAGTAGTAGTAATAGTAGCAGTAGTAGTATTAGTAGTAGTAATAGTAGCAGTAGTAGTTGAGATAGTAGTAGTAGTAATATTAGTAGTAGTAATAGTAGTAGTAGTGAATTCACTTTGAGTATTTCACTCAATTAATTTACACCTTAAAAGCTCCAAAAGACCCTCGAAAAAACATAATATAAGCAGTATTCCTCGCATTCTAAGAGCAGAAAGAAAGGGGAGAATAGAGGAGATGCGATAAGAGAATGGAGGAAATTGGAATTGGAATGGAATCCTATTAAGCATGCAATACGTAGACGGAATTTTAAGATCATTTAGCGCGCACAAAAGTGTGTGTATACGAGTGTGTGTGTGTGTGTATCTTCATTTCGTAGTAAAACACTCCATGGGTGTGTGTGAGTGTGTGAGTGTGTGAGTGTGTGTGTGTATGAATGTGGGCCGGCGCTCAAAGTGGTTTTCTAACGAAGGATCTGCAGATACCCAAGGAATACACAACAAGCTTGTCTTAAAAAAAGAACAAAAAAGAAATGATAAACCCATTGAAAATGAAGTTGCTTCCACGAACTGAGATGAAGCAACAACAAGTACAAACAAAACAAAAAGTGGAAAAAACCAAAATAAAAAACAAGAGGAAAGGTAAAAAAAAGAAACAAACAAAGAAAAAACAAAAAGCGTCAGCGAGAGCGAATTTTGAGTCAATGACTCCATTAAATGCGGTTTTCTGATTTCATTATGCGTTGCCAGGTTCCATTTGGCAAACGGGCAACAGGTTGCAACTCATGCCACGCCCACTTGCTGCAACTACACCCGCCAAACCGACAATTCGCCAGCCAGACGTTGCTTTGCCTTCCATTCTGAGCTGGGCGATAAATATATCTTTGGCTGTTGGAGCATGCAACAACATTACGAGTATTATAAGTGCATACAGTGTGTCAAATCATTCTTCTGACAAGTAAAAAAAATGTATTGCTTAAAAAAAATACTCCAAACCGATTTGTTCTCAAATTGTTTGAAAAATTGTGCAAAATATCGGATTTGTGTAATTTCTAACTTGAACAATTTATAAGTTCATACTTTGTCTAAGAAACTAATACGGATTCATGCTCTATTTGGCGGCACCTGAAAAACCGTACCGAACAGAAATATTTAACCGTAGTTTCAATAATTTCTAAGAACTAGTAAAAACTAGAAAAAGAAAACGTATATTTTTTCTTAAAATTTAAATGTCTGGTTTTTTTTTCCGCTATCCGAACAATTACCAAACAACCTGGATGTGTGTGACAGAATACATTTACTTTGTGCGCACAAATTAGACACAAGTTAAACATTTTTACGATTCTATTGAAGACGTTTCAAAAAACAAAAACCGTGTGAATTAACTTACAGTGTCCTGAACTGTCCTTTTCTCGCGCATTACTTCTTTTATCCTCCCTCGACTCTTCTCCTCTTCCCAAACTCCTCAGTCTGACCTTCTACGTCATACTCCTTTTTTTTATTACCATGACATTACCTCGTAATTTTATTGCCATTGTCGGTCAAATTTAACTGCTGTCAATATTGACAGCAATGCACAGTGGAGACGTTTGTCCAAATTTACAGACAAATAATTTTACTTATTTGATTCTTACTTCCTAATAGATTTTGGGGTTTTGGATTTTACTTTCCAAATTGTTGCTAAAATAGCGGTTCTGAATTTCTGTTATGATATCTAATGGTTTCTGAGACGATCTCTGGTATTATACTGTTATCATCGCATATCTCGGTCAGATATGAGATCACATAAATAATTTGCAACAAAATTGTATGTCTCAATTGTTGTAATTGAAAGATGAGTGTTTTATGACGGAATCCAAGTAATTGAACAAAAATGGAATCAATGCGAACAGAAAATGCTCTTTTTTCTCCAAAGCGGTCATAGCTTTATTGTATTTCTAAAAACACAAAAAAAAATTAAATTTTGTATACTTATTATTCAAAATTTATAGTAACTGTTTTCTAATTCAATCAATACACAAGTTTTTACTAAGTCAACATTATTTATAGAGTATTAAAGTTCCGATATATCCTGACTCACCAATTTGCTCTTCAAATTCTTATGCATAACAAAATTTCCAACGTTTCTAAGCTACATTTCAGCTATAAAACATATGAAAATAGCTGTAATGTAACTCTAGGGAAATAAAAAAAAATTATATGTATATAAAAACTTTCGAGAGGTACTACTTACAACAGTTAACCTTCAACCATAAGGTATAAAGTAGTTGCAATTAGCGGCAAAATTCATAGTTAACTCCTTTTTTTTGGGTTTTTGGACTGTTTGCTAATATGACAAATTAACGCCTAAATTACTAACCCATGAACCTAGCCCCCTTGACACCCCAAGCCACTGGAGACCCCACAAACAACAAACAGTTAACCGACTTTTGATATTCATCCAAAAGAGAAAAGAGCGAAAAAAAATGTGTATAAAAAAAAGAAAACGGTACAAATTTTATGCAAAATTTGCTCAGTCAACATTTGTTGTGCGCGTCGTGTGTGTGTGTGTGTGTAAGTGTGTGCGTATGTTTGGTGACACTGTTTGTGCAGTGGTGTGGCAGCTGTGCTGCCTGCGCGGGAGTGTGGGGAGTGGAGGGGCAGGGGGAGGGGATAAACCAATGCGATGTTGTCTGTTTGAAAAGTCTGCACGCAATGCGCTGTGAAAGCGTGAAAGGGACGGAGCTACAGAGTGGGGTGGGGTACAGAAAGGCTGGTGAGTGGAGTGGGAAGCTTTTTAGTTTGTATTAGTTAGCACACACACACACACACACATGCACAGCACACGCGCCTCGCATCTTGGAGTCTTTTGCCTTGCAAGTCATGTATGTAGCAAGAAAGCTTCCCCCTTCCACCCAGCCTGCCCCCTCCCTCCTACCATCGTATCCTATTTGTGCTCCCCACCCCACTTAGTGTAGCGTCTCGATCGTGCGTCTGTTGTGTATCTCTCCCTCTCTCTGTCTGCCTCTAGCGCTCTCTGTCGCTCTCTGTTGTTGTTGGTTCATTGCCCGCCAAAAATTTTGAAGGCCAAAATAATATGAGATTTTTTTTTTCTCTTTCTTCTTCGGCGTTGTGTTTTTTTTTTGTTTCTTCTTTTTTTTTTGCGCTGTTTCTGTTTAGCTTCTGCTTCTTCTGTTGCCTTTTGTATGAATTGCTGTTGTAGTTGTTTTTGTTGTAGTCATTTCAGGTTTTCCCTTTCTGGCAATGTTTCATTGTGCGAGCCGGCAAAACGCTTTGGAGGTGTGTGCGTCTGTGTGTGCGTCTGTGTGTTCGTCTGTGTATGTGTGCCTCTGTGTGTGTGCTTCGAAGTGTTGGGAGGTAGTTGGGCAGAGGGTGGGGTAGGCCCGAAAAGTTTCACATACTTGTTGCGTACGCACACGCACAACTAAAGTATCTGTATCTCGGCGCTGTTGTATCTGAGTATCTGTATCTCACATTTTATCCGCAGTCTCAGTCGCAGTCTGTATCTGTATCTGTATCACGTCTCTGTCATCGCAATTTACGCACTTTTTATTTATTTTTTTCTATTTTTCTTTTTTGTCTTTAATGTAGTCAGCCAGCGTTGCCAGATTGTTGCAGCGGAAGCTGCCAGATCGCTCTCATTGTCGCTGGCGCTTTTCAAAAATTCCAAATCTTTACAAATGGTTTTTTATATTTTTGTCTTATTGTTTTTTAGCTGCTTTTGTTGTGATTCCCAGAACTCGTCTTTGCCAGAATTTCGGCTTAAGAAAGACTGTGCGAAAGAGACAGCAAAGATAGAAAGGCAGGCAAAAAAAGGTAGCATTGATGCTCCTGTTGTGGTTATATTGAATGGCTTTCAGTTTGTGTGGCAACTACATTTGATTTGAGAGAAGTGGGTTGGGGGGAGAGAATACATAAAGCAGCGACAAAAGTTTTGCCATTTTGCCGATTTAAGAGAACAAAATTTAAACACAAAAACAAACTAGTTGATAAGGCTTCCGATCGCACAAACTTTAAAAGGCCCCGTACTTGATATGCGATTCTTATGGAAGAACTTTTATATTAAATCTAGTTGCTCAGGTTCTTTTTTAACCTCTGAGATTCAGATGTTTATATAGACGAGCATCGCTATATCGACTCGACTATTAATTTGGATCAAGTATAAGAACAATTTGTGCCGTTAGTCACGCCTCCCAACTTTATTTTCCAACAAACCCAAGAGACCCATGTACTTTTTTTTGAGTAAGCGGTCTAAAAAAACTCCAAAAAATCTGACAACTAAGAAATCAGAAATTAGAAATCAAGGCGAAAACGAAATGAAACTTCAAATCATCGAGCGATCAATTGATCGAACCAAAAAATAAAATAAAAAACGATCGACACGCAGAGAACCTACCACTTGAGAGATCAGTTAATAGAGCTGATAAATGATAGATACAATTTCGGCAGCTGACCAGAAAAAAAAGAGGCAAAAAATATTCTATTATAGAATGAAAAAAAAAGTTGGCCACGCACTCAATTTGCGCTTTAAGCGTCGTTCAGTGTCAAGAAACTTTCAAGTATGTGTGTGTGAACGAGTGTGTGTGTGTGTGTGTTTCTAATTATATGGTAATACAGGTATACAAATGTACATATAAATTACTCTTATTACAGTGAGACGCCAACACACAGGCCTCCCGTTGATCTATTACGCCATTCGCAATATTACGTATACGTAATGTTAATGAGTTAGTCATGGGGCATTGGCTATGCCCAAACGATAAGCGATAGACGATAGACGATACACAATTTGACTATATAGTATACCAAAACAAACTTTTGTACATATATAAATTTCTATATATATTTGTATATATTCCTATACCAGCTGATCAATCAAGTATTTGGCAATGTTGATCTCATCTGTTTTGATCTCATCGCATCTTTCTCTCTCTCGCTCTCTCTCTCTCACTCTTTATCTATTTGATCCCTCCCCCACTTGTTCATTTATTAGTTATGAATAAATCTTGCTTTCGTTATACCATATACATATATTTAGCTATCTTCAGCTCTCTGATTCATTATGACTCAACAGACATAACTGCAGAGCTAATCGACCTCTTGAAAAGCATCTAAATTTCCATCATGAAAAGTTCTCAAATGACACATTTCCTAGAAACTAAATAAGGAGGGGGTAGAAGAAGAGGAGTAATAATAAAATATATATGCATTTAATATATTTTAAATGAAGCTCTAATTAGTTTTCATTTATTTTAGTCAGTAATAGCAAAAGATACAAAAAAATAGTGTTATTATCAGTAAACATTTTCAGACTATTTAATAATTTATATTTTATTTATAAGTATAACAAACTATGTTCTATATAAGTAACAAACCTAATAAAAATATGTAGCTAAGAACTTCACTTAAAACTATAACAAAACTAACCGATAGGAATCCTAAAGAAAAGTTAAACTGAAAATTTTTCCAATTAAAAATAATCTTAATTTAAGGTTCATTATAAAAGAATGAAATGTAATTACAATTTGATTAGAAACTTCAACAAAATCTAAACAAGCACAATTTATTTTAATTTTTACATTTATTACTAATACTACTATAATTTTTTTCGGCTAAATGTCTAATTATAGAATTGAATTGTATGCTCGATGTCTGAAGTCAGTTGTCTGATTTCTGATGTCTGAATCCATGACTGCTAATCATAATCATATGTGGCCTGTCCCTGCCCCAAAACTCACTCCACCGAGTAAATATTGTAAATTCCATTCATAAAAATTGTGGAAACACACGCAACGAAAAAAAAAGAGATAGAGAGACAGAAAGCGAGAGCGAGAAGGAAGAGGAGTATATCTGATGATGTTATGGATCATCTAAACATCAACTCATTGTCATAATGATCATTCCGCTAAAGCCTAAACGCAGCATTCAAATTACGTAAATTGATCTGTCGCTGATACATTATCAAGCAACCGAACTACAGAATGAGATAGCAAGAGATACAGAAAGAGAAAGGGAGAGGGAGAGGGAGACAGAGAAGAAACTGATGCTTGGCAGCTGTCTTTAAAATTTCGTTGGGTTTTTGTGCGTGCGGTCCCCATAAATCGCACAAGTTAACTATACGTACTACTCCCCACCCTACCCTGGCACGCCCCCACCATCCCCGTCGCCCTTGCGCCATGTCGCTCACAGCTCATTCATCTCGTCCAGCGTTTATTTTGATTTCCATTTCGGATTTCAGATTTCAGATTTTAGACGACGACGACGAAGGCATCAACTTGGCATCGAATTCGGCGGCAACTTGTTTCTTTGTATAATTTATACGCTTTTTATTTTGATTTGTGCGTTTGGCCTTCTTGTGTACACGCACGTGTGGCTGGCTTTTAATACCCTGTAAACCACAGCAGTCATAGCGGCACCATCAGCCTTAGCAACAATAACAAAATCTAAATTTTATAACATCAATCGAATTGAATCAAACAAATAAATAAATAAGTTTATTCTAAACTTTCTTATATCTTAAAAATAACGTTTTAAAACTGATATATAAATAGGTTTTACTTTAACAAAAATATTTTATTGCTGCATTTATTGTCATTTCAAATTAAAAGTAAAATATTTAAAGATATATTATTAATATGATAAATGTCTATATTTAATTCAATTTAAATTAATTTTTATTTCATTAGATTAAGCTGTATATTTTGCTTGTATGTTTTTTCATCTGGATTTTTTTTTTTTTAATTTATCATTATATTTTATTTTCTTTGTAAAAGTTTTATTATTCGCCTTTCTAATTTATTCTACACATTTAAGTCTAAATTTAAGAATGTTATAGCTTATGCAGTAAGAAACTTTGGAAGCTTTTGTATGATAATGAAATGCGCAGAAAAAATACTGTGATGATAACTTACACATTACGAACTGCTGCAAAATAATTATAATTTTTATTATTATTATTATTATTATTATTATTATTATTATTATTATTATTATTATTATTATTATTATTATTATTATTATTATTATTATTATTATTATTATTATTATTATTATTATTATTATTATTATTATTATTATTATTATTATTGTTATTATTATTATTATTATTATTATTATTAATATTAATATTATTATTATTATTATTATTATTATTATTATTATTATTATTATCATAAGTTTTGCTTCTGATTATTTTGATTTCTCAGCTAAACTTAGTTCTTGCTTTTTTTGCTTTGAAGCATTTTCCCGCCCAAAACAAGCACAAAAATCATATATACAAATGAAAACAAAAAGCACAATAATTGGCCTTTTTCCTCATGTTTATTTGTTCTTTTTATCGTTGTAATTTTTTGCCTTTCTGCCGTTCAGTTCTCAGTTCTCAGTTTTATTTTGACTTTGATATTCTGTTTTGAGTTGCGACCTCGTCTTGTTTTAGTCAGAGTTTTGCTCTGAGTCTGAGTCTGAGTTTTAGTCTGGATCTTGGTAGTGGTCTTGGTCTGAGTATTGCCTTGTCTTGGGTGTTAGGTCAATGGGACAATAAAAACTGCTCATAATTATGCTCTGACAACTGAATGCACATTCATAAACTATACACATAAACACTCATATAGACAAATACATACATTTATGTATATATACATATACCCATATACACTCACAAAGTTTTTGAGTTGAGTAAACTATTAAATGGCGCTCGGAAACGCTTTGAAGCGCGACTTGAGTCTCGTTTCTCGTTTCACGTTTTATTTTTATTTTCATTTTCATTTTGTAGTCATTCAGTCAAACACTCAGTCAGTCAAACACTCATTCATTCAGTCACTCAATCAGTCATTCATGCACTTCCACATGCATTTTTCTGACTGACTATAAACTTGTCTTTCAGTTCAAAACTTTGATTCATTTTCGAGTCAATTTTAACGACTGTTGTTTCTCTTGTTGTTGCTGTTGTTGTTGTTGTAGTTCCTGTTCTTGTTGTTGTTTTTTCGTGTTTAATTATAAAGCCGAAGATACTGTGATAATACCAAGACCCAAAACTGACACCCACTCGCAGTCACTATGCGGATCATTAACTTTGTTGTTCCCTTTTCATTTTCTTTCTTTATTTTATTATTATTATTTTTTGGTTTTTCTTCTTTAGATTTTTGTGTTCTTTTTTTTTCTGGCCTTCTGTTCTGTTCGTCGGTTTTTGTTTGTTTGTATGGTTTGTTGTGGTTACGAGTAGTAAACATTCACTTTACTACTGCCGTCCTACTGTCCCACACTCACTCACACTCACACACGCACACTCACTCATTTACTCATTCATTCACTTATTCATTTCGAATTTCATTCATTTATGCATATAAGCGTGGGCTCACAAAGCTTTCACACACACACACATACACACACACACACATTCACACAGAGCGGGAAAGCCGTCTTTTGCCGAAGCTTTTGCCTAGCTCACTAATACTTAGACCATCGTTTGATTATATTTTCGTAATTCGTTTTAAACAATTTGTCTACTGAATTTTTGTTTTTTGATATTGAATTTTCATCTCCCCATAAACTATTCAATCATTTTTTAGTCTTTTTAGTCTTTGTGTATGTGTGTGTGTGCGTGTGTGTGTGTGTGTTTTGGCATTATGTATGCATGACCACTTAAAATTGTGACTCGACGCACTTGGACACACATTCGTTTGTCTTTTGATTGGCTTTTGTCTTTGTCTTCCTCTGCTCACATTTAGACCAAGTACTTCACCACAACTAGAAGGGTACATTTAAAGTCGATCAATTTATTTATAGTTTTAAGGTAATCAGAAATTAATTGTTTGATTAAATCAACACCTGTAGACCCAGTAGAACGATTTCATCCATAGTCATTATTTAGTCACTTTTAGCTCGATGTTTTCCAATAAACTTTGATACCTTAAAATCGGTGTTTATACCAAAGACGGGTTTTTAAGATGTAAAAAATTCTAAAAAGTTCACAAATAAAAATTATAGACTAACTTAAATCCAGTTCATTTTTTTTGTCTCAAAAATCGGTGTTAAGTTTTGTAGTATATGGTTTGTTCTGTATTAATTCATTTTTCTATAATACTTCTACCTAAATTCTACTTAAAAATGTCAAGTCAAGCCTGAACAAAATAGCTACAGGGTCGCTCGCAGTCGTGCTGTCTTGAGTGTAGCTTTTAGATTAGCTACCATGGCATACCATTCATAAATCAAAGTGCGACTTTTGCAGCGTTTGTTTAATAACAATTCAAACTTATGCCTCGACTTTGCCCACCTCGTACCTCATACCCCATACCTTTTACCTCATATCCCACACTTCTTACCCTGTACCTCAACCTCGCATTCAAAATGCCGCTCACGGGCTCTTTAGGCCCACGAGCTCCACGGGCCATGGATAGACGCAGTTTCCACAGACAATCGTACGAACATTGGCCCCCTCTCCGATTTGTACAAATAGATGCCTATCAAGAATTCTATAGGCTTTACTTTAATTGTTGTATACCCTCTAAATTCATATCAATTGGGTGTATTTAGTAATCATGCAAGCCATAAGTGCTTTGATTACTGATATTTATTTAATTCATAATAAAATTTCAATATTCTATTAAGATCTTTTTGATCCGGGTTTTGAAACCATGAGCAAAGCTACTTTATGTGAAAAGATTTAGTTATTTATTAATCTTTATACTCAAAAAGTTCAACAAATTTTCGATTATTAAAGTATATTTTTATTTGTTCATATAGTTCCTAATGTCTAAGTTAAAATATTAACTCAAGATTTCAAAAACAATTGTTGGTAACCTACTCTCGATAACTAAAGTATCACAGTTGATTTTTAGTCCATATTTAATAGTCCAAGTGATTTCAAAATTCTGTAAATTACAAAATATTTAACAACAGATGTTCGTAAAAAAAAACATAGGGTAACTGCCAAGCAGAGCATTTCAATTGAGTTAATTGGTGTATATTTAAAATGTTGCCGTGTTTGTGTATTTTTTGGTATGCCTGTACATATATGTATGTGTTTATGTTTACCTCAAATGGCCAACAAATTCTGGCTAAGCAATCCGGCAATCCGGCAATCGAACCGCATTTGGCGCTAGCTTTTTGGCCTTTCCGTTTCGCGTTGATTGTATGTAGTTGGTGCCAAATTGTTTGCCCCCACAAATGTTACACAAATCACACACACACACACACTCATACACACATACACCTATGTGTGTGTGTGTGTGTTGACAGCACCCACAGCTGCTGAGTTCACTCATAGAATGTGGGCGTCAAAAAGCGGCGCCTTCATCATCATCATCATCTTAAGAGGCTTGTAATAGGAAGTTGGAAGTTATAGGAAGGAGACAAGGGGGGTAAAGGGGCGCTGAGGGCGGGATGAGGGGCAGTGCGCTGTAATAAGCATTATCACAGCTGATTTGTGAGACAGCTTTAACCTTTCTGTCACACTGTTCACAACAAAAAGATACAGCTCAACGAAAAAAAAAAGATAGTTATACTAACTGACATTTTGTCAGATAAGAAACTTAGTTTTTACATAACTTCCAGATAACTGCAGATAGATAGCAAACACAGTGACATGCATATATGGCTGGGGTAGGCCCCTAGATGGTTATCAAATTTTCCATTCTGTATTATCAAACCTAATCTCAAACAAAATTATACTAAAGTCATCCAAAATCTTGGTCTTGAAAATGAAAATGTTAAAAATTTTAATTATTCTTCATTTCTACAAAAGTGTTAAATTTACTAACAGTATAAATAGGAAACAGAAATATTATTCTTAAAAAAATAAAATAATTTTATGAATGAAATGAATTTATATTTTACAAAACATTTTTTAAAATCAGTTGAAAGTTTTAAAATTAAAATTTTCAAATCAAGCTCAGAAATGTAGAAAATTATATGATTTTGCGAAATGAACACACTCCAAATTCTTTCTAGCAATTACAACTGAAATAATGCTGAACCGGTTCAGATAGTCAGACGAACTAAATACTATATAATACTATATATTTTATTTGTTTCACTAATTACTCAAATTGACATTTTTCGCAGTCTTTGAGTCACATTTTTCAGTGGAAAATGTTTATATTATTGTAAACTTACCTAATTGTTGTTGTTGCTATTTTTGTGGTAGTTGTTGTTGTTGTTGTTTTTTTTTTTTTGTTGGTATACAAAGGTTGCTGCTAATACACGTATTCGTCGTTAGACTTAGAAACGCCAAAGAGTTTAGCACTTACTCATCAGAAACTTGTCTCACCAGTTGCTCATTTGCATAATTCAAATATTATAGAATTTTATTTAAAATTTGTTTTATTCTTACCATATATACTATGTAGCTTCACATTCCCGGAATATAGAACATAGATCTGCAGATATATGAAAAAAATCAAGAGTTATGCAAACAAATTCTAAAAAATATTCTATATAATATAAGAGTGCGCAGATTGCTTAGTAACAAAAACGAAAATAACTGACTCAGTCTAAATATACATATATGTATACATACAGTCTGTGTGTGTGTGTGTGTGTGTAAGTATGTGCACACATGTAAGTCAACGTTTTTTCTATGAATGCCAATTCCATGAATTGACTTAGCGCCAGTCTCCACTAAAATTACAAAATATTTTGTTCATTTGTTAGTTAAAATGTTAATAACAAAAGCGACAAGAATGCGCTACAGGCGATTAGATCAAATATAATAGCACCCTGTAGTTGTACAATTGTTGAAATTAGGGTCGCATGCTTTTGAATTACAGGGTATAAATAATAAACAAATTTTGTACAAAATTTAATTTAATTTTTTACAATTTCTTTTACATTAATATTTATTTTAAAACTTTAATTTTGATTGCTTATTAATTAATTTTAAATTTAATCTTAACTGTTTTAAGTCTGAATTATAATTATAATTAATATAATTAAAGTATAAAATACACAGTTTTAATTTGGGTTTCTAAAAAATTATTAAGGGATTTGTTTCTTAAATTAAAAACTAACTTTATTTAGACATTACATGGTGAAAATAAACCTTAAATATTTGATTAAATTATCAAATTATTTAGTCCATTTTAACTCAAGTATTTCATATGATAAACAGGATTATTCTCTCGTACTTCCGGATTTGATTATTATTTTATTTAATTCTTTTTCTTTGAGTAGTTATAACTTAAATAGTTTTTGATTAATTAGAGTGAAATAAAGTTGTTCTTTGTTCAAAATTTAAATGGGTTCCCATATCAAATGTTCAGTCAATAAATGTTGCCTTTACCAAGATCTTTGATTTGTATTAATGAACAAAACGTTTTGTTTTGGGCCATAAAACTGGACCACTTTTCAAAAAATTGTTGCCAAGCCCATTGATTAACTAGTTAGCTAGTTAATAGTTTATGGAATTATATTGATTTCAAATTGAATTGAAATTGAAATTGAAATTGAAATTGTGTTTGGTTGAATTGAGTTGAGTTGAGTTGAATTTGATTACTGCGCCATCGATTGCGTATCGGCGATCGACTTATCACCAAAGTTAACTCAAGGCTCAATTTTATGGATGAAACTAGCCCCAAAAAATGAGTCGCAATATGTATATTTATATATATGTATATGTGTTTGTTTGGGTATATGTTTATATAAATACATATTAATAGATGATTATACTAGTTAGTATATATACTTGTTGTTAGTTTTTGCTATTGTTTACTTGAAGACAAGACGCAAAAACCGAATTGCGTTCTATTCGCTTTTGTATTTTATTGCGCTTTTTAGACCCTGTACTGGAAAAGTGCAAATGTTCTTATAAGTATGGCCAAAGCAACAGGTAGACGAAGGCTGGAAAAACTCTTAAAAACAATGTAACTCAAGTCACAAATTTGGTACACTGAGAAAAAATACTAAAAAAAATACTAGAAATAAATAAATAGATTTTAAAGACTAAATAATTAAATAATAAATAATTTATTTTTGAAATTAAAATTTTTTCAATACAAAAAAATAAAATTAAGATTTTAAACCTCGAATATTCTTCGATACTTCGATTATAACATTTAAAAAAAAAACTTTAATTATTTCTTTAAGTTTTCGAGTCTGTGCGGAATAAATCGTTGAGCTTGATTTAAAAAAATTTTATAAAAATTATTTAAATTGCATAAGTGCAGAGTCTTTAACAGTCGAGTACTTTATTTTTTATACAAGCTTTCATTTTTTATTCATATTCTTTTCAATTATCGTGTGCGTTGTTCGCTTCGAACTTTAAACTGGGCCTAGACACCTGTTACCAAATTGAGGTAAAGGGGCCTAAATCGTTTTTAATCAACATATAGGGAGAAAGGTGTACTGCACTTGATTCCAAGTGAAGTGTGCTGCTATTCACTGCTATTCACTGGGTTTTTTTTCAGTGGTGCTCGATGCTCTGTGCTCGGTGGCGATCAATTTCATGCATTCGTACCTTCATTGTGGACACGCACCGTTGATCAAATCATGGGCCAACTGTGTGCTTAACTTGGCCAACTCCAAACCGTCCAAACTGTCCAAACCGTCCAAACGGGCCACGAGCCACGCATATTGAACGGAACAACTTCCGTTTCGTGTTTGGTTCGTCGCTCGTTCGTTGGCGTTTAATTGCCGAGTTAACCCAATGCACATAACACTTTGCCTAATTACCAATAACCGGCAAAACTAACCTTCTCCCTGTCTCCCTCTTCCCTACTTTGTGTCTACCTGTCCGTTGTATCCCATGATTCATCATCATAACACAATGTTCGCCATCAATTCAATTGAAATTTATCAATTCTTCACATTAGATTGTTCAATAAATCGTGTGCATCGATTATTGAAATTCTAAAAAATAACTTTATTTTAAATATAAACAAATGAGAAAGGCTACAGTCGAACGTGCCGACTTTAAAAGACCCCGTGCTCACTTTCGAGCGCTTTTTCCATTCAAATAAGTAAGTTTCGACTAATTTGTCCTATGGGAGCTATAGGCTATAGTTGTCCAATCCTCTCAGAGTCTCTGAGATCTAGGTGTTCATAAGGACGGACGGGCGGACAGACGGACATTGGAATATCTTCTCGGCCGTTGATGCTGATCAAGAAAATATATACTATATGGGGTCGGAAAAGCGTCCATCTGCCTGTTTCGCACATTTCGCTTCTGCAAACCTAATAGACCCCTCAACTCTCTTTTAGAGTACGGGGTCAAAAAATGGTATATATGTACATATATTTCGAGTTTGTTTTTCGGTCTATAAGTAACAGATAAAAAGTTATAATAAAATCTGATCATGGATTACTTTTCTGAGGGAATTTACTACAACAATAACAATACTTGCAAAAGTAATTAATTAAATAATTCATTGCTAAAATTCGAAAGTAATTAAGTACAGCAACAACTTCATTTTTAATATTCGGATACAATTATTTTAAATGTGTTTTTAAAAATGCTTCTCGATAGGAATAAATAAAATAAATTAAATGCAATTAAATTAAGTGCTAATAAATTAATGTTATCAAAATTATATAGTGTTCAGCTAACGGAAAATTCTACAATTAAGGAGCATTTTTAAAACAAATTAATTTCTAGTACTTAAAATGCTAAAATTTACACTTAAGTGTAGTAAATCGATTTCTTGAATTTCTAACTTTTATTCGAAAAACTAACTATATTGTTATTTTTAAAAATTACAGTAAAGACTCTGTCACTTAAGTTTCTATTATTGATGACTGACTTATGATCCTAGTACGATCTATTGAATCCAAATATAAACTTATCTCATGTAAACTATATACTTAAAACATTAAACCATTAAAACAATTTAAACTTAACTTAAAATATTTGCTTAAAATAATGTTTTTTTTTAACCTTAACTTCAATTCGCAGCTCTAAACTGTGATCTTCAATAACTGAAATAGAAGATTTGTGAGAATTTCGATAAAGTCAAGTGCGTTTCTTGTTCCCATAAAAAAAAATCGAAAAAAAAATCATTTGCTGATTGTATTATTAGATATATGTTATACTTGTGTGTACTAAGCGATGACAGTTGGTCTCATATTGATTTATTTGAGCACATCAATCGGACATTTTGGGATCATTCAGTTAGCTGTGAACTGATGTTAGCATTTTGTCAGTGTCATGCCACATAATTGTTGTCACTTGTACCATCCTACACAGCTAACTTGGCTACTTCTCTACCTGAGCCAATTTCAATTCCAATTCCAATTCCCATTTCATTTCTATTTATGTTTTTGTCTCCACACATACACACACACACACACACACATTCCCATACTCATAGCCACGTTTATACCCATTCATCCAAAACAGTTGAGAAACTCAGGCGATCAGTGAATTCGTAGAATTTGACTTAAGTAGCTAACTTAACTACCTGTCGAATTTGTCAGGTACACTTCAACAAAAAAAACAAGAAAAAAAAATTTTAAATAAGAAGTAAAAAATAAGTTGTGTTGAAATAATATAAAGTGTAATTATTTATTCTCATTAACAATTAACAAAATTAAAATATTGTTCAAATACTTATAAAATTAATTTTAAATATATTTCAAATATTTATTATCGCTTAACTAAGTTAAATTTAATTTTTACTTTTTTTTTTAACAGGAAAGTATAATTTTAAAAAAAATTTACTTCTTTCATTTTGTCTGTTTATATTAAATTTTTTAAAACCGAACAAACTAATTTGTACTTTTAGTATTTTTATAAACTTAAGCATTTTATTGATGTATTAAGCATTACGTTTTTCCAATTAACTAATTCCTTATTTCTTATTAAACATTTAAAAGTCCAACTATTTTTAAAAATTTATTTCAAATAAAAATCATTATTTTTCTCTCAGTATTTAATTTTTATTTTCTTAAATACTAAAATAAATCAACAAAAAATAATTAAATATTTTCTAAGAATTTCTTTTAGTGTATGAGTACACATTTCCGCACAAGAAATAGCCCCAACCAAGAAAGAAGCAAAAAAAAAACACAAATTTAAGATTGAAGAAATGTTTCTACTGCTGCTGCTGCCTCTGCTGCCTCTGCTGCTTTATCTGCATCGTTCAGTTCGAGGGGCGTCCAGTATCTTATCAGTTGGCATTGACAGCTCCAATTAGCTGAAGGCCATCATCATCAACACTCTTCTCTCTCACTACATTTCTCTCTTTCTACCTCCACTCCTCACTCCCCACAGTCTGCCACCTTCTTCATCACAAATCTTCAATGCTCTTCACGTTCATTCTGTCAATTGCAATTTCTGTCGTTGTCTTCCTGCTGATCTTTTGCCCTCTCACAGTCACTGGCGCCAGCTGTTATCAGTGGGCGTGGCACAACACAACCACAACCCTCCACACTACACTCCCCGCCCAATTTAAGCGTGCGTAATCGACGTCCATGAACAAAGAAATTAAACATAAATTGTATAAGCCAAAAAAAAAAAAAAAAAACTTAAAAAAAAAAATTTATACTAGAAATAGCAACAAAAATTTTAGATGGAAAAAAGTATACAAAAATTGTTGGCGAAAAAATCAATTAAATAAAATTTATAAACGCACCTCCTCATCCAACCACCCCACACCCCCTTTTGCCTTTCCTTCGTCTCACTCTCCAGCGAGAAATGCGCGACGCTATCACTGACCTTGCCAAAACTTTTTATATGCACATATACAACTATATGTATATACATATGCGTGCGTGTGTGTGTATGTGTGTATGTGTGTATGCGAGATACGTGTACATTCTTTTACCTCTTACATGCCGGGTATATTGGTTTTATGCTCAAATATAAAAAAAACCTTTAAATTTAAAATTATACAAAATTTAAATTTATAAAAAACAAGTAAGAAAGGCTACAGTCGAGCCAGCCGACTGTAAAAGACCCCGTACTCCTCTAGTGCGCGTTTTTCCATACAAATCACCAATTTTCGACCGATTTGTCCTATGGGAGCTATAAGCTATAGTTGTCCGATCCGGACCAAACTTGGTGAGGATAGTTATAATGGTACCATATATATAATGTGTTAGTTTGGTCTCAATCGCTCAACTAAAACTTCATGTCTCCATACAAATCACCAATTTTCGACCGATTTGTCCTATGGGAGCTATAGGCTATAGGTGTCCGATCCGGATGAAACTTGGTGAGGATAGTTATAATGGTACCATACACATAATGTGTGAATTTGGTCTCCCTAGCTCTAATCGTTTTCAAGTTATGGTGATGTGAAAAAAGTTTTTTACAATTTGCGGGGGCGGTAGGGGGCGTGGCAAAGATTTGAAACAAACTTGATCTGCTCGCGAAGCAGACGGACTTTCATTCTAATTTTGGTGGCTCTAGCTTTTGTAGTTTAAAAGATCCAGGTGTTCATACAGACGGACGGGCAGACGGACAGACGGACAGACGGACATAGAGAATACATTTTTCTAGCTAGCAAAGCAGAATTGCGCTTTGGAACAAGTGAAATTGAAACATTATGAAAACTAAACTTTACTGAATAAATAAACGTATTTATCAGTTTATTATTCTCAACCTGAATCGCTCAACCAGTAAATTCTTTAAGTAACTCTAAAACTCTCAATGTAAATAATTTACAAATATGTGTGGGAACTAAGTGGAATTTAAACATTACATTTAATATGTAGTGTATGGAACGAAGTTAAATTAAAACATTAAATTAAATACATTTTATTTATAAGTTTTTTATTCTTCAATAACATATCTTTCAAAAATGTGTGGACTTTAAAAGATTATTAAATTTGGTAAGGAACGAAGTGGCATTGAAACACTTTTTGTTTTACTTAAACATTTCAAACTTTCTTTAAATTTAAATTTTACAATCAACTAGCTGAATTAAATATTTAAAGTAATTATTGTAGAGTATCAAAAAATCGGCGAATTTAAATACAATTTTTTCTACGTCTTTGTATATTAATTAGAAAATCAAATACTAAAATTTTCAAAAAATGGGGGGCGATGGGGCGGGGCCTTGGTGTGGGGTAAGAATATGAGAATATGGCGATGGGGGGGGGTAGGGAAAAAGAGAGAAGAGAAAAGGGAAGCAAACTCACCTACTTTTATATACTATACGCACTAAGTAAGTGTGTGTGTGTAAGTGTGTGATAGACCAGAGAGTGTAAGTGTTTGTGTGTGCGTGTGTGTGTGTGTGTGTGTGTATATGCGTAATTGTTGAATGTGAAATGTTGCCAAGTCGCAACTATGAGGCGTCAACGTCGACTTCGGTGCTTATCAAACACGGAAGTTTTGCGCAGCTAGCAAACTATACACACAAACAAACAAACACACACACACACACCCTATACACTCAAACACTCACACACACACACACACACACATAAGTTTGTGCTTTTTTTGCTTCTTTTTGCTTTAGTTTTTTTTATGTGAATTTTTTCTTGAGGCTTTTAAATTAAACAGACTGTCGCTATGTGTGTGTGTGTATGTGTGTGCGGCGCATATGTAAATTAACTTTTATTTGATTTAGATACATATGCGCATAGCTACATAGATACATAAGCAGAGGCAAAAGATACAAAGATACTGAAATACAAACCTTGTGTTTAGGCTTAGTAAAATCGGTAAGAAGCTCATGTCAGATCAATTCAAAAGTGGAGCACTGCCAAACACACACACACACACACACACTTTGTGTGTATTTGCACACCTCACTCATCAGCCTATCTAACTATTTAGAAAGCTATGACTAACTATCTTATAAATTAACCAGCTTAGTTTTGCCTAGATACATTCAGATAAACGATTTGATTTATTTGCACTTTGCTTTCGGGTTTCAAGCAAGTTTGACATGAATACCCTATAAATCAGCCTACACAGAAAACCAATGACAAATTATTTATAACTCCAAATACATAAAAAAGTATAAAAATAAATTTGCACAGTTAATAATATGTAATATGTCAATGTCTATTTGTGGACCAAAGTTAATTTACAAGTTGTGTGAACTTTAGGCTAAGCTTTATGTTTAAATAAATACACTTACAACTAACTCAACCAATTTTTAGACCCCGTACTCTAAAAAAGAGTAGAGGGGTTTATTAGGTTTGTCAGAAGCGAAATGTGCATAGCAGGTAGAGGGAGGCTTTTCCAACCCCATAAAGTATATATATTCTTGATCAGCATCAACAGCCGTGATGATATAGCAATGCCCGTCTGTCTGTCTGTCTGTCCGTCCGTCCGTATTTACTTATTTACAAATTTGTTTTAACTAATTACCATTTGATATCAATTTAAGATTCTACTAAATACACTTTAAAAGTATTTTTTTTTTTTTATAATTAAACTACTTTCTTACTTAAAGTTTTGCTCTCAGTTGATACCATCTTGGAATAATAGTCACCAATTCAATAATTAATTACTTCCCGTTCTTCTTGTGATTTTCTTTTTATATTTTAATTATTTTAATTTGCGTCATAACTCTCAAAAGTTTAATTTGTTGGCACTTCAAGGGCATTCAAACTTCAGCTAACCATTGAGAGCATCTACTTATTATTTATATTGCATACCCTGTAAATGTAGACTAGTTTAAGGGGGGTAGTCTGACGGTTCGTTTAAATAAGTAAGTTTATCTTAGTAAAGGATAAAGATAAAATATCATCTCAGTATAAACAATTTAGTTTAAATATTTTATTAAAAATACATTTTTTTATTGCATTCCATTAATAATAAATTTTTTATCTTTAAAATGCATTTTTGCCTGTTATGCAGGGTGTCTGCTAGTCGGCGACTCCCAATTTAAACGGTTTAAATCAGAAATATTTTCACTAAAACAAAAGAAAAGTAATTTTTACAATTTAAAATATTTGACAGGGTATTTTCTAGTCGGTCAAAAGTAACTAGAGCACTTTACCCCTGTACGTGTGTGTGTGTGTGTCTTTTTTTATGTATATAGTTTTAGTTTTTTTTTTCACTCACTCTGACGAGATTTCATATTGCGTATCTTTTGGCAGATTGCGTAGCGCGTTTGTTGCCAACCGATTTGAACGCTGCTCATGTGACGAACGAACAGCAACAGCAACAACAACAACAGTTACAAACACATCAGCTACAACAAAAAGAAGAAGAGGATGAGCAACAACAACAACAACAACAACAGTCTGATCCATTACATGTTCTTTTTTGTAATAGGATCCCAAACTCACCGTTAAGCCTTTTCAAAGATATACGATGCGTGTCTGTATTTGTTTAGTTCACTTCAACAGGTGTCCACTGTAGCATTCCCACAGCCATCAAAAATAATGTTAATCATATAAATAAGGAAAAGAAATAACCCAAAACGGAAATCTTTAGCTGATCATCAGAAGATACCCATTTGGATTTGGGTCTCAACTGGTTTAACATTTTGTTTTGTTTTTATCTCTATATTTTGTTCCCTTCGGATCTTTCAGAGAGTATTTTGAGGTGTAGACCTAGTCGCAGTTTGAAGTGATAGAAATTTCAAAACTTATAAAATGAAGTGCATAAAAGAACTAAGGGTACAGCCAAAATTTGATACCCTTGCAAATCTATTAAGACAGTACTAGTTAAATCGATTCTTGTCTATATATACGGATATACGTTGTAGCTAGATCAAGTATTTTTATATTTATTGTTGAGGCTGATCAAGAAAACACTAATTTAAGTGGAGTTTTATAGGATTGGACAGATAAGTTTAGAATATTCAGGTTATTAAAAAATACAACTTTCTTCATGGTCACAGTAGCATATATATTTCCGTTTAAGATTGTAGGGTATAAAAATGCCAGCCTCAGACACTACAGGGTATGCTGACTATCTGCCAGACTCGCTAGCCCGCTAGCCCGTCCAGCCCTAAAGTTATAGTATTAGATGTTATGTGGGCTCTGTAGCTCCAGAGATAAATTATATTAGAATTAAGAACCTTGCAAATGGGTCCAAGAACAGGGATGGAAGAGGAAAGACCAGGATGACGGGGAGAGGGTGTGGGAGAGGGGAATATAAGTTGAAATGGGCATATTTGATGTGTAGATGAGTAGAACAACTGCCGCAAGAGCCGCACAAAATTCAGGACCATTAAATATGTCAACGAGTGCTCGTAAATTTGATGAATGTTATAGATGCGTAACTCCCTCCGTATAGGTATATGTGTGTGTGTGTGTGTGTGTGTTTGCGTGTTTTTGATTGATTGATTGATATTGCCGGCCAAAAAGTCTATATGACCCTCCCCATTTGCTGTGTGGTATGAAGTATGGCGCATGGAGTATGATGAGGAACGAGGTTTGAGGCATGCGACATGAGGCCAACTGTCGCAATGGGCAACAGGCTGCCACAGATTGCGGCAAGCCGGCTCAGCATGCAACAACAGCAGCAACAACAACAGCTTCCACACGTCACTAAATGACGATTAGTGATGTAAATTGAAAAAAAAAAAACATCGGATTCTACAACAAAAATATAATCATCGAGAAGAATTTCAATAAGAACTATAAAAATATACATATAACTTTACTGGCTTTTATTTATAAAAAAAAATTAAAAGCTTTTAAACTGTGACTAAACAACAGAAATTTGATTGTCATGTTGTCATGTTTTTCCAAAATTCGCTCAGGTCGTACCTAAACCTAAAAAACAATTTTAAGAAATTCTTTTCCTGAAAAGCTACATTTAATTAAAGACTGTCTTTATTTTCTAATAAAACGAATTACATTTTCGTCTAAAAGCAGCTAAAGATACATATAGCTAACTCTGCCTTGAAAGATACACACATATGATCAGCTTGAGTAACCGATTTGAATTTCTTACAATTTCAGAAATATAATTCCAATTTGTTGCATTGATTTATCTATAGGCAAAATACAGGTAAAAATTGATACGCTCTTCCGATATTTATTCACATCACTAAGCATTTCGATTGTTGTGCGTGTGGGCCATGGATCAAAAAAACAAAAAAAGGAAAGAGAAAAAGAAAAAGAAACAAAAACAAAAGGAAAATACTCATAAATGCGGCTCTGGCTAATGAGGGCTAGTAAATGTATCTTGTAATAGGCACAAAACCTAATAACAGTTCAAAGGCAATTTGCTACAGTTACAGCTGCAGATATGCGTACACACACACACGAACACAGGTAAACACCCATACACGAGTACAGTGGCACAGAAGCTGACAATTATTTGCGGACATATGGCCCAAAGGGACAGCGTAAAATGGCCAAAAGGAAAGATGTTAAGATGGATAGATGTAAAGATGGACAGAAGTCTGCCACCTTGCAGTTTGTCCTGGGGCGTTGGCTAAGCCGACGACGCATTACAAATGCCTCAAAGTATCTGATAGATACAAATGTACACACACAGATACATAGATACATATAGTAGGTATAAGCATTGGTCGAACTATAAATACCAATCTATTGC
>JAEIGM010000018.1:1740000-1761712 GCA_018903735.1 Drosophila cardini
AAAAAAATGCAGATACAAAAATAATTATATGCAAGTTAGATGAAATAAAATGGAAGACATAAATACATATACCTTAACTACAATGTGTTTTATTTATCATCATTTAATTGGGACAATTGGAAAAAAGTTAAAGAGCAGCAATCGATTGTAAAAGACCCTGTGTTGGCAATGGAACTGTCACTGAGTTGTTTTAGAACTCGGTACCGATTGTTCCCATGCGAGCCATATGTCATAGCTGTCTAATCGGAAGAATTTTTAGTTCTCACGTTACGTTTAGCGTGATCTTTGAGCTAAGATATCCTAAGTTTTCTCGGGTGATAGAGTTTTGTAAGGAGAGTCTGTATTTAAAACATGCCACACCCATCTTAACTTAATTGCTCAATTCACTATATTTAACTGTTTCCAATTGGAATATTTCAAACTTATAAAGTTCACCGCGCCGAAAAGTATGCACAAATTTTTAATTCGCTTTAAATTTGAATTTAAATTCAAATTTGGCGCTTGTATAACAGTTAGCAGCGCCATCCTTGTTGCAAGATTCCGGAAACAGTCTGGCAGCACTACGGGCACATAGATGGCGCCACTTCTCTAATTACTGCTGAATACATAGATGGCGCCTTTGCTATTCGCTTAGTACAGTGCTGAATTAATAGGTGGCAACAGAAAATATTTATTATTTCGGTAAATCAACAAAGAATCTTAATAATTACTTGCTAAAGACCGTTAATAAATTAATTTATTAATTAAGCTTAGCTGGAAAAATAAAAAATGTTAATAAGTTTCAGTTTTCTGAACAGCCAATCAATGCTCTAATTTTCTTAGTCTTGCTTAAATTCTCCCGAGTCACAAATTTCCATCACGTATAACAGATTTATTGAGTTTTCCAACCTTTTGTATAACAGCTTTGCAGCGCCATCATTTGCTCAAGATTATTTCAAAAGTGTGGCAGCACGATAGCAATAAAAGTTCCAGGCTGAATGCATAGATGGCGCTAGCTTAGTTTTGGGCTGATTACGCAAGTGTCTCTAGCTGTCGCTAGTGCAGTGCTTTATAACTAGATGCCGCTAGCTCTGTATGAACAACAATATATATTTTATTTAGCAGATTAATATATTTAATATAAATTAAAAAAAAAATTTTAATTGAATTATTTATAATTGAATTTTTAAAATTCAGAAATATAAAAAAATCTTTTTGGATCGAACTGAAATCGATCCCTGTGTGTAGAGCAAAGCACTTCGGAAGTATTAAAGTGTTTGAGTTTTAGTTCACGGTAAATTGGGACCTGAGTTGGTGCTGAACGCTGAGACCGAGCAACAGAGTTGACTGGGAGTCCCAGGTTCGAGCCTACACCAAGTAACTTGTTAAGTGTCCCTCACCCGAGATTTAAAATAGAATTTTTAAAATTTATACAAAATAATAATTATCAATTAATACTACCCCTTAACGCCACGCGCCCCCTTTGTTCATAATATTGCAAGTGGGCGTGCCAGTGTATTAAAAAATATACTATCACGAGGGGATAGAAAAGAATTCTCTGAAGGAAGCCGGGAAAAGTCGTCGAAATAAATTTTCTAGACTCCCGGTGCCAATTAGATGAGAAACAATTCTTTTTTCTCCCCCTCTCTCTCTCTTGCTATAAATTAATAGATTTTTTATGTAGTAATAATAAACTATAGTTTATTTTGGTGTATTGTTATTGTTGCGTCTTTTTATGTTTAACAACCTTGAAAACTGAACGAGATAAAATATAAATAAATAGAATAAATAAATCTTTTGTATGAGTTATGATCAATCAAAGTCCGAAATATTGAAAAATATTAGAAAAAATTTTCTTGATTTTTTTTCGAAAACTTACGATGCTAGCATCGTAGAAAATGACAAAATGGGGTCGATTCTAAAAATCTCAAATTTCAATTACGATTGATTTAGCTAGTTGTGCAGAGTCTGAAAAGGTATGACTTTTTAGGATATCATGTCTTTTGGATGAGTTATGATCAATCAAAGTCCAAAATATTGAAAAATATTAGAAAAAAATTTTCTTGATTTTTTCGAAAACTTACGATGCTAGCATCGTAGAAATTGACAAAATGGGGTCGATTCTAAAAATCTCAAATTTCAATTACGATTGATTTAGCTAGTTGTGCAGAGTCTGAAAAGGTATGACTTTTTAGGATATCATGTCTTTTGGATGAGTTATGATCAATCAAAGTCCAAAATATTGAAAAATATTAGAAAAAATTTTCTTGATTTTTTTCGAAAACTTACGATGCTAGCATCGTAGAAAATGACAAAATGGGGTCGATTCTAAAAATCTCAAATTTCAATTACGATTGATTTAGCTAGTTGTGCAGAGTCTGAAAAGGTATGACTTTTTAGGATATCATGTCTTTTGGATGAGTTATGATCAATCAAAGTCCAAAATATTGAAAAATATTAGAAAAAATTTTCTTGATTTTTTTTCGAAAACTTACGATGCTAGCATCGTAGAAATTGACAAAATGGGGTCGATTCTAAAAATCTCAAATTTCAATTACGATTGATTTAGCTAGTTGTGCAGAGTCTGAAAAGGTATGACTTTTTAGGATATCATGTCTTTTGGATGAGTTATGATCAATCAAAGTCCAAAATATTGAAAAATATTAAGAAAAATTTTCTTGATTTTTTTCGAAAACTTACGATGCTAGCATCGTAGAAATTGACAAAATGGGGTCGATTCTAAAAATCTCAAATTTCAATTACGATTGATTTAGCTAGTTGTGCAGAGTCTGAAAAGGTATGACTTTTTAGGATATCATGTCTTTTGGATGAGTTATGATCAATCAAAGTCCAAAATATTGAAAAATATTAGAAAAAATTTTCTTGATTTTTTTTCGAAAACTTACGATGCTAGCATCGTAGAAATTGACAAAATGGGGTCGATTCTAAAAATCTCAAATTTCAATTACGATTGATTTAGCTAGTTGTGCAGAGTCTGAAAAGGTATGACTTTTTAGGATATCATGTCTTTTGGATGAGTTATGATCAATCAAAGTCCAAAATATTGAAAAATATTAGAAAAAATTTTCTTGATTTTTTTTCGAAAACTTACGATGCTAGCATCGTAGAAATTGACAAAATGGGGTCGATTCTAAAAATCTCAAATTTCAATTACGATTGATTTAGCTAGTTGTGCAGAGTCTGAAAAGGTATGACTTTTTAGGATATCATGTCTTTTGGATGAGTTATGATCAATCAAAGTCCAAAATATTGAAAAATATTAAGAAAAATTTTCTTGATTTTTTTCGAAAACTTACGATGCTAGCATCGTAGAAATTGACAAAATGGGGTCGATTCTAAAAATCTCAAATTTCAATTACGATTGATTTAGCTAGTTGTGCAGAGTCTGAAAAGGTATGACTTTTTAGGATATCATGTCTTTTGGATGAGTTATGATCAATCAAAGTCCAAAATATTGAAAAATATTAGAAAAAATTTTCTTGATTTTTTTTCGAAAACTTACGATGCTAGCATCGTAGAAATTGACAAAATGGGGTCGATTCTAAAAATCTCAAATTTCAATTACGATTGATTTAGCTAGTTGTGCAGAGTCTGAAAAGGTATGACTTTTTAGGATATCATGTCTTTTGGATGAGTTATGATCAATCAAAGTCCAAAATATTGAAAAATATTAGAAAAATTTTCTTGATTTTTTTTCGAAAACTTACGATGCTAGCATCGTAGAAATTGACAAAATGGGGTCGATTCTAAAAATCTCAAATTTCAATTACGATTGATTTAGCTAGTTGTGCAGAGTCTGAAAAGGTATGACTTTTTAGGATATCATGTCTTTTGGATGAGTTATGATCAATCAAAGTCCAAAATATTGAAAAATATTAGAAAAAATTTTCTTGATTTTTTTCGAAAACTTACGATGCTAGCATCGTAGAAATTGACAAAATGGGGTCGATTCTAAAAATCTCAAATTTCAATTACGATTGATTTAGCTAGTTGTGCAGAGTCTGAAAAGGTATGACTTTTTAGGATATCATGTCTTTTGGATGAGTTATGATCAATCAAAGTCCAAAATATTGAAAAATATTAAGAAAAATTTTCTTGATTTTTTTCGAAAACTTACGATGCTAGCTGTGCAGAGTCTGAAAAGGTATGACTTTTTAGGATATCATGTCTTTTGGATGAGTTATGATCAATCAAAGTCCAAAATATTGAAAAATATTAAGAAAAATTTTCTTGATTTTTTTCGAAAACTTACGATGCTAGCTGTGCAGAGTCTGAAAAGGTATGACTTTTTAGGATATCATGTCTTTTGGATGAGTTATGATCAATCAAAGTCCAAAATATTGAAAAATATTAGAAAAAATTTTCTTGATTTTTTTCGAAAACTTACGATGCTAGCATCGTAGAAATTGACAAAATGGGGTCGATTCTAAAAATCTCAAATTTCAATTACGATTGATTTAGCTAGTTGTGCAGAGTCTGAAAAGGTATGACTTTTTAGGATATCATGTCTTTTGGATGAGTTATGATCAATCAAAGTCCAAAATATTGAAAAATATTAAGAAAAATTTTCTTGATTTTTTTCGAAAACTTACGATGCTAGCATCGTGAATTGACAAATGGGGTCGATTCTAAAATCTCATTTCATTACTTGTTTAGCTAGTTGTGCAGAGTCTGAAAAGGTATGACTTTTTAGGATATCATGTCTTTTGGATGAGTTATGATCAATCAAAGTCCAAAATATTGAAAAATATTAGAAAAAATTTTCTTGATTTTTTTCGAAAACTTACGATGCTAGCATCGTAGAAATTGACAAAATGGGGTCGATTCTAAAAATCTCAAATTTCAATTACGATTGATTTAGCTAGTTGTGCAGAGTCTGAAAAGGTATGACTTTTTAGGATATCATGTCTTTTGGATGAGTTATGATCAATCAAAGTCCAAAATATTGAAAAATATTAAGAAAAATTTTCTTGATTTTTTTCGAAAACTTACGATGCTAGCATCGTAGAAATTGACAAAATGGGGTCGATTCTAAAAATCTCAAATTTCAATTACGATTGATTTAGCTAGTTGTGCAGAGTCTGAAAAGGTATGACTTTTTAGGATATCATGTCTTTTGGATGAGTTATGATCAATCAAAGTCCAAAATATTGAAAAATATTAAGAAAAATTTTCTTGATTTTTTTCGAAAACTTACGATGCTAGCATCGTAGAAATTGACAAAATGGGGTCGATTCTAAAAATCTCAAATTTCAATTACGATTGATTTAGCTAGTTGTGCAGAGTCTGAAAAGGTATGACTTTTTAGGATATCATGTCTTTTGGATGAGTTATGATCAATCAAAGTCCAAAATATTGAAAAATATTAAGAAAAATTTTCTTGATTTTTTTCGAAAACTTACGATGCTAGCATCGTAGAAATTGACAAAATGGGGTCGATTCTAAAAATCTCAAATTTCAATTACGATTGATTTAGCTAGTTGTGCAGAGTCTGAAAAGGTATGACTTTTTAGGATATCATGTCTTTTGGATGAGTTATGATCAATCAAAGTCCAAAATATTGAAAAATATTAAGAAAAATTTTCTTGATTTTTTTTTGAAAACTTACGATGCTAGCATCGTAGAAATTGACAAAATGGGGTCGATTCTAAAAATCTCAAATTTCAATTACGATTGATTTAGCTAGTTGTGCAGAGTCTGAAAAGGTATGACTTTTTAGGATATCATGTCTTTTGGATGAGTTATGATCAATCAAAGTCCAAAATATTGAAAAATATTAAGAAAAATTTTCTTGATTTTTTTCGAAAACTTACGATGCTAGCATCGTAGAAATTGACAAAATGGGGTCGATTCTAAAAATCTCAAATTTCAATTACGATTGATTTAGCTAGTTGTGCAGAGTCTGAAAAGGTATGACTTTTTAGGATATCATGTCTTTTGGATGAGTTATGATCATCAAAGTCCAAAATATTGAAAATATTAAGAAAAATTTTCTTATTTTTTTCAAAAAATAAAAAACAAAATTTGCAAAATAAAAAAAAAAAAAAATTTTTTTTATAAATTTTTTTTTTTATGAGTTATGATCAATCAAAGTCCAAAATATTGAAAAATATTAAGAAAAATTTTCTTGATTTTTTTCGAAAACTTACGATGCTAGCATCGTAGAAATTGACAAAATGGGGTCGATTCTAAAAATCTCAAATTTCAATTACGATTGATTTAGCTAGTTGTGCAGAGTCTGAAAAGGTATGACTTTTTAGGATATCATGTCTTTTGGATGAGTTATGATCAATCAAAGTCCAAAATATTGAAAAATATTAGAAAAAATTTTCTTGATTTTTTTCGAAAACTTACGATGCTAGCATCGTAGAAATTGACAAAATGGGGTCGATTCTAAAAATCTCAAATTTCAATTACGATTGATTTAGCTAGTTGTGCAGAGTCTGAAAAGGTATGACTTTTTAGGATATCATGTCTTTTGGATGAGTTATGATCAATCAAAGTCCAAAATATTGAAAAATATTAAGAAAAATTTTCTTGATTTTTTTCGAAAACTTACGATGCTAGCATCGTAGAAATTGACAAAATGGGGTCGATTCTAAAAATCTCAAATTTCAATTACGATTGATTTAGCTAGTTGTGCAGAGTCTGAAAAGGTATGACTTTTTAGGATATCATGTCTTTTGGATGAGTTATGATCAATCAAAGTCCAAAATATTGAAAAATATTAAGAAAAATTTTCTTGATTTTTTTCGAAAACTTACGATGCTAGCATCGTAGAAATTGACAAAATGGGGTCGATTCTAAAAATCTCAAATTTCAATTACGATTGATTTAGCTAGTTGTGCAGAGTCTGAAAAGGTATGACTTTTTAGGATATCATGTCTTTTGGATGAGTTATGATCAATCAAAGTCCAAAATATTGAAAAATATTAAGAAAAATTTTCTTGATTTTTTTCGAAAACTTACGATGCTAGCATCGTAGAAATTGACAAAATGGGGTCGATTCTAAAAATCTCAAATTTCAATTACGATTGATTTAGCTAGTTGTGCAGAGTCTGAAAAGGTATGACTTTTTAGGATATCATGTCTTTTGGATGAGTTATGATCAATCAAAGTCCAAAATATTGAAAAATATTAAGAAAAATTTTCTTGATTTTTTTCGAAAACTTACGATGCTAGCATCGTAGAAATTGACAAAATGGGGTCGATTCTAAAAATCTCAAATTTCAATTACGATTGATTTAGCTAGTTGTGCAGAGTCTGAAAAGGTATGACTTTTTAGGATATCATGTCTTTTGGATGAGTTATGATCAATCAAAGTCCAAAATATTGAAAAATATTAAGAAAAATTTTCTTGATTTTTTTTCGAAAACTTACGATGCTAGCATCGTAGAAATTGACAAAATGGGGTCGATTCTAAAAATCTCAAATTTCAATTACGATTGATTTAGCTAGTTGTGCAGAGTCTGAAAAGGTATGACTTTTTAGGATATCATGTCTTTTGGATGAGTTATGATCAATCAAAGTCCAAAATATTGAAAAATATTAAGAAAAATTTTCTTGATTTTTTTTCGAAAACTTACGATGCTAGCATCGTAGAAATTGACAAAATGGGGTCGATTCTAAAAATCTCAAATTTCAATTACGATTGATTTAGCTAGTTGTGCAGAGTCTGAAAAGGTATGACTTTTTAGGATATCATGTCTTTTGGATGAGTTATGATCAATCAAAGTCCAAAATATTGAAAAATATTAAGAAAAATTTTCTTGATTTTTTTCGAAAACTTACGATGCTAGCATCGTAGAAATTGACAAAATGGGGTCGATTCTAAAAATCTCAAATTTCAATTACGATTGATTTAGCTAGTTGTGCAGAGTCTGAAAAGGTATGACTTTTTAGGATATCATGTCTTTTGGATGAGTTATGATCAATCAAAGTCCAAAATATTGAAAAATATTAAGAAAAATTTTCTTGATTTTTTTCGAAAACTTACGATGCTAGCATCGTAGAAATTGACAAAATGGGGTCGATTCTAAAAATCTCAAATTTCAATTACGATTGATTTAGCTAGTTGTGCAGAGTCTGAAAAGGTATGACTTTTTTAGGATATCATGTCTTTTGGATGAGTTATGATCAATCAAAGTCCAAAATATTGAAAAATATTAAGAAAAATTTTCTTGATTTTTTTCGAAAACTTACGATGCTAGCATCGTAGAAATTGACAAAATGGGGTCGATTCTAAAAATCTCAAATTTCAATTACGATTGATTTAGCTAGTTGTGCAGAGTCTGAAAAGGTATGACTTTTTAGGATATCATGTCTTTTGGATGAGTTATGATCAATCAAAGTCCAAAATATTGAAAAATATGAAGAAAAAATTTTCTTGATTTTTTTCGAAAACTTGCGATGCTAGAAATTGACAAAATGGGGTCGATTCTAAAATCTTAAATTTCAATTACGATTGATTTAGCTAGTTGTGCAGAGTCTGAAAAGGTATGACTTTTTAGGATATCATGTCTTTTGGATGAGTTATGATCAATCAAAGTCCAAAATATTGAAAAATATGAAGAAAAATTTTCTTGATTTTTTTCGAAAACTTACGATGCTAGCATCGTAGAAATTGACAAAATGGGGTCGATTCTAAAAATCTCAAATTTCAATTACGATTGATTTAGCTAGTTGTGCAGAGTCTGAAAAGGTATGACTTTTTAGGATATCATGTCTTTTGGATGAGTTATGATCAATCAAAGTCCAAAATATTGAAAAATATTAAGAAAAATTTTCTTGATTTTTTTTTGAAAACTTACGATGCTAGCATCGTAGAAATTGACAAAATGGGGTCGATTCTAAAAATCTCAAATTTCAATTACGATTGATTTAGCTAGTTGTGCAGAGTCTGAAAAGGTATGACTTTTTAGGATATCATGTCTTTTGGATGAGTTATGATCAATCAAAGTCCAAAATATTGAAAAATATTAAGAAAAATTTTCTTGATTTTTTTCGAAAACTTACGATGCTAGCATCGTAGAAATTGACAAAATGGGGTCGATTCTAAAAATCTCAAATTTCAATTACGATTGATTTAGCTAGTTGTGCAGAGTCTGAAAAGGTATGACTTTTTAGGATATCATGTCTTTTGGATGAGTTATGATCAATCAAAGTCCAAAATATTGAAAAATATTAGAAAAAATTTTCTTGATTTTTTTCGAAAACTTACGATGCTAGCATCGTAGAAATTGACAAAATGGGGTCGATTCTAAAAATCTCAAATTTCAATTACGATTGATTTAGCTAGTTGTGCAGAGTCTGAAAAGGTATGACTTTTTAGGATATCATGTCTTTTGGATGAGTTATGATCAATCAAAGTCCAAAATATTGAAAAATATTAAGAAAAATTTTCTTGATTTTTTTCGAAAACTTACGATGCTAGCATCGTAGAAATTGACAAAATGGGGTCGATTCTAAAAATCTCAAATTTCAATTACGATTGATTTAGCTAGTTGTGCAGAGTCTGAAAAGGTATGACTTTTTAGGATATCATGTCTTTTGGATGAGTTATGATCAATCAAAGTCCAAAATATTGAAAAATATTAAGAAAAATTTTCTTGATTTTTTTTCGAAAACTTACGATGCTAGCATCGTAGAAATTGACAAAATGGGGTCGATTCTAAAAATCTCAAATTTCAATTACGATTGATTTAGCTAGTTGTGCAGAGTCTGAAAAGGTATGACTTTTTAGGATATCATGTCTTTTGGATGAGTTATGATCAATCAAAGTCCAAAATATTGAAAAATATTAAGAAAAATTTTCTTGATTTTTTTCGAAAACTTACGATGCTAGCATCGTAGAAATTGACAAAATGGGGTCGATTCTAAAAATCTCAAATTTCAATTACGATTGATTTAGCTAGTTGTGCAGAGTCTGAAAAGGTATGACTTTTTAGGATATCATGTCTTTTGGATGAGTTATGATCAATCAAAGTCCAAAATATTGAAAAATATTAAGAAAAATTTTCTTGATTTTTTTCGAAAACTTACGATGCTAGCATCGTAGAAATTGACAAAATGGGGTCGATTCTAAAAATCTCAAATTTCAATTACGATTGATTTAGCTAGTTGTGCAGAGTCTGAAAAGGTATGACTTTTTAGGATATCATGTCTTTTGGATGAGTTATGATCAATCAAAGTCCAAAATATTGAAAAATATTAAGAAAAATTTTCTTGATTTTTTTCGAAAACTTACGATGCTAGCATCGTAGAAATTGACAAAATGGGGTCGATTCTAAAAATCTCAAATTTCAATTACGATTGATTTAGCTAGTTGTGCAGAGTCTGAAAAGGTATGACTTTTTAAGATATCATGTCTTTTGGATGAGTTATGATCAATCAAAGTCCAAAATATTGAAAAATATTAAGAAAAATTTTCTTGATTTTTTTCGAAAACTTACGATGCTAGCATCGTAGAAATTGACAAAATGGGGTCGATTCTAAAAATCTCAAATTTCAATTACGATTGATTAAGCTAGTTGTGCAGAGTCTGAAAAGGTATGACTTTTTAAGATATCATGTCTTTTGGATGAGTTATGATCAATCAAAGTCCAAAATATTGAAAAAAAATGATGTTGATTTTTTTTGAAAGCTTACGATGCTAGCATCGTAGAAATTGACAAAATTGGGTCGATTCTAAAAACTTCAAATTTCAATTACAATTGATTAAGCTAGTTGTGCAGAGTCTGAAAAGGTATGACTTTTTAAGATATCATGTCTTTTGGATGAGTTATGATCAATCAAAGTCCAAAATATTGAAAAATATTAAGAAAAATTTTCTTGATTTTTTTCGAAAACTTACGATGCTAGCATCGTAGAAATTGACAAAATGGGGTCGATTCTAAAAATCTCAAATTTCAATTACGATTGATTAAGCTAGTTGTGCAGAGTCTGAAAAGGTATGACTTTTTAGGATATCATGTCTTTTGGATGAGTTATGATCAATCAAAGTCCAAAATATTGAAAAATATTAGAAAAAATTTTCTTGATTTTTTTCGAAAACTTACGATGCTAGCATCGTAGAAATTGACAAAATGGGGTCGATTCTAAAAATCTCAAATTTCAATTACGATTGATTTAGCTAGTTGTGCAGAGTCTGAAAAGGTATGACTTTTTAGGATATCATGTCTTTTGGATGAGTTATGATCAATCAAAGTCCAAAATATTGAAAAATATTAAGAAAAATTTTCTTGATTTTTTTTCGAAAACTTACGATGCTAGCATCGTAGAAATTGACAAAATGGGGTCGATTCTAAAAATCTCAAATTTCAATTACGATTGATTTAGCTAGTTGTGCAGAGTCTGAAAAGGTATGACTTTTTAGGATATCATGTCTTTTGGATGAGTTATGATCAATCAAAGTCCAAAATATTGAAAAATATTAAGAAAAATTTTCTTGATTTTTTTTCGAAAACTTACGATGCTAGCATCGTAGAAATTGACAAAATGGGGTCGATTCTAAAAATCTCAAATTTCAATTACGATTGATTTAGCTAGTTGTGCAGAGTCTGAAAAGGTATGACTTTTTAGGATATCATGTCTTTTGGATGAGTTATGATCAATCAAAGTCCAAAATATTGAAAAATATTAAGAAAAATTTTCTTGATTTTTTTCGAAAACTTACGATGCTAGCATCGTAGAAATTGACAAAATGGGGTCGATTCTAAAAATCTCAAATTTCAATTACGATTGATTTAGCTAGTTGTGCAGAGTCTGAAAAGGTATGACTTTTTAGGATATCATGTCTTTTGGATGAGTTATGATCAATCAAAGTCCAAAATATTGAAAAATATTAAGAAAAATTTTCTTGATTTTTTTCGAAAACTTACGATGCTAGCATCGTAGAAATTGACAAAATGGGGTCGATTCTAAAAATCTCAAATTTCAATTACGATTGATTTAGCTAGTTGTGCAGAGTCTGAAAAGGTATGACTTTTTAGGATATCATGTCTTTTGGATGAGTTATGATCAATCAAAGTCCAAAATATTGAAAAATATTAAGAAAAATTTTCTTGATTTTTTTCGAAAACTTACGATGCTAGCATCGTAGAAATTGACAAAATGGGGTCGATTCTAAAAATCTCAAATTTCAATTACGATTGATTTAGCTAGTTGTGCAGAGTCTGAAAAGGTATGACTTTTTAGGATATCATGTCTTTTGGATGAGTTATGATCAATCAAAGTCCAAAATATTGAAAAATATTAAGAAAAATTTTCTTGATTTTTTTCGAAAACTTACGATGCTAGCATCGTAGAAATTGACAAAATGGGGTCGATTCTAAAAATCTCAAATTTCAATTACGATTGATTTAGCTAGTTGTGCAGAGTCTGAAAAGGTATGACTTTTTAGGATATCATGTCTTTTGGATGAGTTATGATCAATCAAAGTCCAAAATATTGAAAAATATTAAGAAAAATTTTCTTGATTTTTTTCGAAAACTTACGATGCTAGCATCGTAGAAATTGACAAAATGGGGTCGATTCTAAAAATCTCAAATTTCAATTACGATTGATTTAGCTAGTTGTGCAGAGTCTGAAAAGGTATGACTTTTTAGGATATCATGTCTTTTGGATGAGTTATGATCAATCAAAGTCCAAAATATTGAAAAATATTTAAGAAAAATTTTCTTGATTTTTTTCGAAAACTTACGATGCTAGCATCGTAGAAATTGACAAAATGGGGTCGATTCTAAAAATCTCAAATTTCAATTACGATTGATTTAGCTAGTTGTGCAGAGTCTGAAAAGGTATGACTTTTTAGGATATCATGTCTTTTGGATGAGTTATGATCAATCAAAGTCCAAAATATTGAAAAATATTAAGAAAAATTTTCTTGATTTTTTTCGAAAACTTACGATGCTAGCATCGTAGAAATTGACAAAATGGGGTCGATTCTAAAAATCTCAAATTTCAATTACGATTGATTTAGCTAGTTGTGCAGAGTCTGAAAAGGTATGACTTTTTAGGATATCATGTCTTTTGGATGAGTTATGATCAATCAAAGTCCAAAATATTGAAAAATATTAAGAAAAATTTTCTTGATTTTTTTTCGAAAACTTACGATGCTAGCATCGTAGAAATTGACAAAATGGGGTCGATTCTAAAAATCTCAAATTTCAATTACGATTGATTTAGCTAGTTGTGCAGAGTCTGAAAAGGTATGACTTTTTAGGATATCATGTCTTTTGGATGAGTTATGATCAATCAAAGTCCAAAATATTGAAAAATATTAAGAAAAATTTTCGTTTTTTTTTTCGAAAACTTACGATGCTAGCATCGTAGAAATTGACAAAATGGGGTCGATTCTAAAAATCTCAAATTTCAATTACGATTGATTTAGCTAGTTGTGCAGAGTCTGAAAAGGTATGACTTTTTTAGGATATCATGTCTTTTGGATGAGTTATGATCAATCAAAGTCCAAAATATTGAAAAATATTAAGAAAAATTTTCTTGATTTTTTTTCGAAAACTTACGATGCTAGCATCGTAGAAATTGACAAAATGGGGTCGATTCTAAAAATCTCAAATTTCAATTACGATTGATTTAGCTAGTTGTGCAGAGTCTGAAAAGGTATGACTTTTTTAGGATATCATGTCTTTTGGATGAGTTATGATCAATCAAAGTCCAAAATATTGAAAAATATTAAGAAAAATTTTCTTGATTTTTTTTCGAAAACTTACGATGCTAGCATCGTAGAAATTGACAAAATGGGGTCGATTCTAAAAATCTCAAATTTCAATTACGATTGATTTAGCTAGTTGTGCAGAGTCTGAAAAGGTATGACTTTTTAGGATATCATGTCTTTTGGATGAGTTATGATCAATCAAAGTCCAAAATATTGAAAAATATTAAGAAAAATTTTCTTGATTTTTTTCGAAAACTTACGATGCTAGCATCGTAGAAATTGACAAAATGGGGTCGATTCTAAAAATCTCAAATTTCAATTACGATTGATTTAGCTAGTTGTGCAGAGTCTGAAAAGGTATGACTTTTTAGGATATCATGTCTTTTGGATGAGTTATGATCAATCAAAGTCCAAAATATTGAAAAATATTAAGAAAAATTTTCTTGATTTTTTTCGAAAACTTACGATGCTAGCATCGTAGAAATTGACAAAATGGGGTCGATTCTAAAAATCTCAAATTTCAATTACGATTGATTTAGCTAGTTGTGCAGAGTCTGAAAAGGTATGACTTTTTAGGATATCATGTCTTTTGGATGAGTTATGATCAATCAAAGTCCAAAATATTGAAAAATATTAAGAAAAATTTTCTTGATTTTTTTCGAAAACTTACGATGCTAGCATCGTAGAAATTGACAAAATGGGGTCGATTCTAAAAATCTCAAATTTCAATTACGATTGATTTAGCTAGTTGTGCAGAGTCTGAAAAGGTATGACTTTTTAGGATATCATGTCTTTTGGATGAGTTATGATCAATCAAAGTCCAAAATATTGAAAAATATTAAGAAAAATTTTCTTGATTTTTTTCGAAAACTTACGATGCTAGCATCGTAGAAATTGACAAAATGGGGTCGATTCTAAAAATCTCAAATTTCAATTACGATTGATTTAGCTAGTTGTGCAGAGTCTGAAAAGGTATGACTTTTTAGGATATCATGTCTTTTGGATGAGTTATGATCAATCAAAGTCCAAAATATTGAAAAATATTAAGAAAAATTTTCTTGATTTTTTTCGAAAACTTACGATGCTAGCATCGTAGAAATTGACAAAATGGGGTCGATTCTAAAAATCTCAAATTTCAATTACGATTGATTTAGCTAGTTGTGCAGAGTCTGAAAAGGTATGACTTTTTAGGATATCATGTCTTTTGGATGAGTTATGATCAATCAAAGTCCAAAATATTGAAAAATATTAAGAAAAATTTTCTTGATTTTTTTCGAAAACTTACGATGCTAGCATCGTAGAAATTGACAAAATGGGGTCGATTCTAAAAATCTCAAATTTCAATTACGATTGATTTAGCTAGTTGTGCAGAGTCTGAAAAGGTATGACTTTTTAGGATATCATGTCTTTTGGATGAGTTATGATCAATCAAAGTCCAAAATATTGAAAAATATTAAGAAAAATTTTCTTGATTTTTTTTTGAAAACTTACGATGCTAGCATCGTAGAAATTGACAAAATGGGGTCGATTCTAAAAATCTCAAATTTCAATTACGATTGATTTAGCTAGTTGTGCAGAGTCTGAAAAGGTATGACTTTTTAGGATATCATGTCTTTTGGATGAGTTATGATCAATCAAAGTCCAAAATATTGAAAAATATTAAGAAAAATTTTCTTGATTTTTTTCGAAAACTTACGATGCTAGCATCGTAGAAATTGACAAAATGGGGTCGATTCTAAAAATCTCAAATTTCAATTACGATTGATTTAGCTAGTTGTGCAGAGTCTGAAAAGGTATGACTTTTTAGGATATCATGTCTTTTGGATGAGTTATGATCAATCAAAGTCCAAAATATTGAAAAATATTAAGAAAAATTTTCTTGATTTTTTTCGAAAACTTACGATGCTAGCATCGTAGAAATTGACAAAATGGGGTCGATTCTAAAAATCTCAAATTTCAATTACGATTGATTTAGCTAGTTGTGCAGAGTCTGAAAAGGTATGACTTTTTAGGATATCATGTCTTTTGGATGAGTTATGATCAATCAAAGTCCAAAATATTGAAAAATATTAAGAAAAATTTTCTTGATTTTTTTTTGAAAACTTACGATGCTAGCATCGTAGAAATTGACAAAATGGGGTCGATTCTAAAAATCTCAAATTTCAATTACGATTGATTTAGCTAGTTGTGCAGAGTCTGAAAAGGTATGACTTTTTAGGATATCATGTCTTTTGGATGAGTTATGATCAATCAAAGTCCAAAATATTGAAAAATATTAAGAAAAATTTTCTTGATTTTTTTCGAAAACTTACGATGCTAGCATCGTAGAAATTGACAAAATGGGGTCGATTCTAAAAATCTCAAATTTCAATTACGATTGATTTAGCTAGTTGTGCAGAGTCTGAAAAGGTATGACTTTTTAGGATATCATGTCTTTTGGATGAGTTATGATCAATCAAAGTCCAAAATATTGAAAAATATTAAGAAAAATTTTCTTGATTTTTTTTCGAAAACTTACGATGCTAGCATCGTAGAAATTGACAAAATGGGGTCGATTCTAAAAATCTCAAATTTCAATTACGATTGATTTAGCTAGTTGTGCAGAGTCTGAAAAGGTATGACTTTTTAGGATATCATGTCTTTTGGATGAGTTATGATCAATCAAAGTCCAAAATATTGAAAAATATTAAGAAAAATTTTCTTGATTTTTTTCGAAAACTTACGATGCTAGCATCGTAGAAATTGACAAAATGGGGTCGATTCTAAAAATCTCAAATTTCAATTACGATTGATTTAGCTAGTTGTGCAGAGTCTGAAAAGGTATGACTTTTTAGGATATCATGTCTTTTGGATGAGTTATGATCAATCAAAGTCCAAAATATTGAAAAATATTAAGAAAAATTTTCTTGATTTTTTTTCGAAAACTTACGATGCTAGCATCGTAGAAATTGACAAAATGGGGTCGATTCTAAAAATCTCAAATTTCAATTACGATTGATTTAGCTAGTTGTGCAGAGTCTGAAAAGGTATGACTTTTTAGGATATCATGTCTTTTGGATGAGTTATGATCAATCAAAGTCCAAAATATTGAAAAATATTAAGAAAAATTTTCTTGATTTTTTTCGAAAACTTACGATGCTAGCATCGTAGAAATTGACAAAATGGGGTCGATTCTAAAAATCTCAAATTTCAATTACGATTGATTTAGCTAGTTGTGCAGAGTCTGAAAAGGTATGACTTTTTAGGATATCATGTCTTTTGGATGAGTTATGATCAATCAAAGTCCAAAATATTGAAAAATATTAAGAAAAATTTTCTTGATTTTTTTTTGAAAACTTACGATGCTAGCATCGTAGAAATTGACAAAATGGGGTCGATTCTAAAAATCTCAAATTTCAATTACGATTGATTTAGCTAGTTGTGCAGAGTCTGAAAAGGTATGACTTTTTAGGATATCATGTCTTTTGGATGAGTTATGATCAATCAAAGTCCAAAATATTGAAAAATATTAAGAAAAATTTTCTTGATTTTTTTCGAAAACTTACGATGCTAGCATCGTAGAAATTGACAAAATGGGGTCGATTCTAAAAATCTCAAATTTCAATTACGATTGATTTAGCTAGTTGTGCAGAGTCTGAAAAGGTATGACTTTTTAGGATATCATGTCTTTTGGATGAGTTATGATCAATCAAAGTCCAAAATATTGAAAAATATTAAGAAAAATTTTCTTGATTTTTTTCGAAAACTTACGATGCTAGCATCGTAGAAATTGACAAAATGGGGTCGATTCTAAAAATCTCAAATTTCAATTACGATTGATTTAGCTAGTTGTGCAGAGTCTGAAAAGGTATGACTTTTTAGGATATCATGTCTTTTGGATGAGTTATGATCAATCAAAGTCCAAAATATTGAAAAATATTAAGAAAAATTTTCTTGATTTTTTTTCGAAAACTTACGATGCTAGCATCGTAGAAATTGACAAAATGGGGTCGATTCTAAAAATCTCAAATTTCAATTACGATTGATTTAGCTAGTTGTGCAGAGTCTGAAAAGGTATGACTTTTTAGGATATCATGTCTTTTGGATGAGTTATGATCAATCAAAGTCCAAAATATTGAAAAATATTAAGAAAAATTTTCTTGATTTTTTTCGAAAACTTACGATGCTAGCATCGTAGAAATTGACAAAATGGGGTCGATTCTAAAAATCTCAAATTTCAATTACGATTGATTTAGCTAGTTGTGCAGAGTCTGAAAAGGTATGACTTTTTAGGATATCATGTCTTTTGGATGAGTTATGATCAATCAAAGTCCAAAATATTGAAAAATATTAAGAAAAATTTTCTTGATTTTTTTCGAAAACTTACGATGCTAGCATCGTAGAAATTGACAAAATGGGGTCGATTCTAAAAATCTCAAATTTCAATTACGATTGATTTAGCTAGTTGTGCAGAGTCTGAAAAGGTATGACTTTTTAGGATATCATGTCTTTTGGATGAGTTATGATCAATCAAAGTCCAAAATATTGAAAAATATTAAGAAAAATTTTCTTGATTTTTTTTCGAAAACTTACGATGCTAGCATCGTAGAAATTGACAAAATGGGGTCGATTCTAAAAATCTCAAATTTCAATTACGATTGATTTAGCTAGTTGTGCAGAGTCTGAAAAGGTATGACTTTTTAGGATATCATGTCTTTTGGATGAGTTATGATCAATCAAAGTCCAAAATATTGAAAAATATTAAGAAAAATTTTCTTGATTTTTTTTCGAAAACTTACGATGCTAGCATCGTAGAAATTGACAAAATGGGGTCGATTCTAAAAATCTCAAATTTCAATTACGATTGATTTAGCTAGTTGTGCAGAGTCTGAAAAGGTATGACTTTTTAGGATATCATGTCTTTTGGATGAGTTATGATCAATCAAAGTCCAAAATATTGAAAAATATTAAGAAAAATTTTCTTGATTTTTTTCGAAAACTTACGATGCTAGCATCGTAGAAATTGACAAAATGGGGTCGATTCTAAAAATCTCAAATTTCAATTACGATTGATTTAGCTAGTTGTGCAGAGTCTGAAAAGGTATGACTTTTTAGGATATCATGTCTTTTGGATGAGTTATGATCAATCAAAGTCCAAAATATTGAAAAATATTAAGAAAAATTTTCTTGATTTTTTTTCGAAAACTTACGATGCTAGCATCGTAGAAATTGACAAAATGGGGTCGATTCTAAAAATCTCAAATTTCAATTACGATTGATTTAGCTAGTTGTGCAGAGTCTGAAAAGGTATGACTTTTTAGGATATCATGTCTTTTGGATGAGTTATGATCAATCAAAGTCCAAAATATTGAAAAATATTAAGAAAAATTTTCTTGATTTTTTTCGAAAACTTACGATGCTAGCATCGTAGAAATTGACAAAATGGGGTCGATTCTAAAAATCTCAAATTTCAATTACGATTGATTTAGCTAGTTGTGCAGAGTCTGAAAAGGTATGACTTTTTAGGATATCATGTCTTTTGGATGAGTTATGATCAATCAAAGTCCAAAATATTGAAAAATATTAAGAAAAATTTTCTTGATTTTTTTCGAAAACTTACGATGCTAGCATCGTAGAAATTGACAAAATGGGGTCGATTCTAAAAATCTCAAATTTCAATTACGATTGATTTAGCTAGTTGTGCAGAGTCTGAAAAGGTATGACTTTTTCAGATATCATGTCTTTTGGATGAGTTATGATCAATCAAAGTCCAAAATATTGAAAAATATTAAGAAAAATTTTCTTGATTTTTTTTCGAAAACTTACGATGCTAGCATCGTAGAAATTGACAAAATGGGGTCGATTCTAAAAATCTCAAATTTCAATTACGATTGATTTAGCTAGTTGTGCAGAGTCTGAAAAGGTATGACTTTTTTAGGATATCATGTCTTTTGGATGAGTTATGATCAATCAAAGTCCAAAATATTGAAAAATATTAAGAAAAATTTTCTTGATTTTTTTTTTGAAAACTTACGATGCTAGCATCGTAGAAATTGACAAAATGGGGTCGATTCTAAAAATCTCAAATTTCAATTACGATTGATTTAGCTAGTTGTGCAGAGTCTGAAAAGGTATGACTTTTTAGGATATCATGTCTTTTGGATGAGTTATGATCAATCAAAGTCCAAAATATTGAAAAATATTAAGAAAAATTTTCTTGATTTTTTTTCGAAAACTTACGATGCTAGCATCGTAGAAATTGACAAAATGGGGTCGATTCTAAAAATCTCAAATTTCAATTACGATTGATTTAGCTAGTTGTGCAGAGTCTGAAAAGGTATGACTTTTTCAGATATCATGTCTTTTGGATGAGTTATGATCAATCAAAGTCCAAAATATTGAAAAATATTAAGAAAAATTTTCTTGATTTTTTTCGAAAACTTACGATGCTAGCATCGTAGAAATTGACAAAATGGGGTCGATTCTAAAAATCTCAAATTTCAATTACGATTGATTTAGCTAGTTGTGCAGAGTCTGAAAAGGTATGACTTTTTAAGATATCATGTCTTTTGGATGAGTTATGATCAATCAAAGTCCAAAATATTGAAAAATATTAAGAAAAATTTTCTTGATTTTTTTCGAAAACTTACGATGCTAGCATCGTAGAAATTGACAAAATGGGGTCGATTCTAAAAATCTCAAATTTCAATTACGATTGATTTAGCTAGTTGTGCAGAGTCTGAAAAGGTATGACTTTTTAGGATATCATGTCTTTTGGATGAGTTATGATCAATCAAAGTCCAAAATATTGAAAAATATTAAGAAAAATTTTCTTGATTTTTTTTTGAAAACTTACGATGCTAGCATCGTAGAAATTGACAAAATGGGGTCGATTCTAAAAATCTCAAATTTCAATTACGATTGATTTAGCTAGTTGTGCAGAGTCTGAAAAGGTATGACTTTTTAGGATATCATGTCTTTTGGATGAGTTATGATCAATCAAAGTCCAAAATATTGAAAAATATTAAGAAAAATTTTCTTGATTTTTTTCGAAAACTTACGATGCTAGCATCGTAGAAATTGACAAAATGGGGTCGATTCTAAAAATCTCAAATTTCAATTACGATTGATTTAGCTAGTTGTGCAGAGTCTGAAAAGGTATGACTTTTTAGGATATCATGTCTTTTGGATGAGTTATGATCAATCAAAGTCCAAAATATTGAAAAATATTAAGAAAAATTTTCTTGATTTTTTTCGAAAACTTACGATGCTAGCATCGTAGAAATTGACAAAATGGGGTCGATTCTAAAAATCTCAAATTTCAATTACGATTGATTTAGCTAGTTGTGCAGAGTCTGAAAAGGTATGACTTTTTAGGATATCATGTCTTTTGGATGAGTTATGATCAATCAAAGTCCAAAATATTGAAAAATATTAAGAAAAATTTTCTTGATTTTTTTTTGAAAACTTACGATGCTAGCATCGTAGAAATTGACAAAATGGGGTCGATTCTAAAAATCTCAAATTTCAATTACGATTGATTTAGCTAGTTGTGCAGAGTCTGAAAAGGTATGACTTTTTAGGATATCATGTCTTTTGGATGAGTTATGATCAATCAAAGTCCAAAATATTGAAAAATATTAAGAAAAATTTTCTTGATTTTTTTCGAAAACTTACGATGCTAGCATCGTAGAAATTGACAAAATGGGGTCGATTCTAAAAATCTCAAATTTCAATTACGATTGATTTAGCTAGTTGTACAGAGTCTGAAAAGGTATGACTTTTTAGGATATCATGTCTTTTGGATGAGTTATGATCAATCAAAGTCCAAAATATTGAAAAATATTAAGAAAAATTTTCTTGATTTTTTTTTGAAAACTTACGATGCTAGCATCGTAGAAATTGACAAAATGGGGTCGATTCTAAAAATCTCAAATTTCAATTACGATTGATTTAGCTAGTTGTGCAGAGTCTGAAAAGGTATGACTTTTTAGGATATCATGTCTTTTGGATGAGTTATGATCAATCAAAGTCCAAAATATTGAAAAATATTAAGAA
>JAEIGM010000481.1:0-24259 GCA_018903735.1 Drosophila cardini
AGATATAGGGAATCACCATTAGTTAGATCTAAATCCACAGACCCATTTAAGCAAACAGGAAACATAACACAAATAGATGATAAACACTATGAAGAAGTAAACAGAGGCAGAAAGATAACACTTTATAAATCAAAATATAAAAAGAAAAATCAACTAATGAAAATGAATACAATAATTCCAGATCAACCAATAACCCGAATCACGATGATAACTCCTCATAATTTAACAACTCTAATCATAACATTCATGCTACTTTACTTTATATGTCCAATAAAAGGTCACAATTTGGAAATCAATCCAATTAATTGTAAAAACGGATATCTTATATTTCAAATAGGAACAATTAACTTACCCATATAATACGAATGTCACTATTTAACCATTAATATAACAAAAACTGAAGAAACTTATAATAACCTAATAAAACAAACAAAGGAATTTGAACAACTAACAAAACTTAAATACTTAATAGAACAAGTAAGAAAGGCTACAGTCGAGCGAGCCGACTGTAAAAGACCCCGTACTCACAGAAGTGCGCATTTTTCATTCGAAAAACAAGAAAACGGAGTGATTCACATTTTGTATACATACATTTTTATATACAAATGTATCTAAATATATACACAATTAAATGCACAATTTTCTTACTTGGCTTATTTTAAAAATATGCCGTGTTTTACAATTTGAAATTAAATTTTGAATTTCATTTTAAATTTGAATTGAAATAAAAAAAAAAAATATTCCAAATAACTCACTGACGGGATTCGAACCTCGGACTCCACGCACACGCGTCAGTGCACTAAGAGCTGCACCACGCCCCTCTCTTTAAAGTGCTCGACTATCTGCATTTACATGTAATATTTTTTTGTTATATAACAAAAATTAATAAAATGTCCCTGATGGCGCTCGAACCCATGATCCCGGGTTCACATACAAGTGCGAAGAATTAGATCAGGCATCTTTACTACTAAGACCACACTCCGCATTGAAGTTTATGTAAATAATTAAAATTTAAAAAGTAAACAAATAGCATTTGTCACTGACTGGATTCGAACCCGGGACCCCGGGCTAACCAACACGTACGAAGCGCGCATCTCTACTACCTAGACCACGCTCCTTATTAAAGTTGCAGAAGCTAAACGTAGTGTAAAATCTTTTATAATAATTGTTTAGTTAACACACTGCACTGCTTGCTGCAGTTTGTGTTCTTCTTCTATTACAAGCAGTGTAAACAAACAATTTATTCATAAAACTCAGCATTTTTGATTAATTTATTTTATATGTTGTGGTTGTCCGATTTGGACCAAATTTGGTGAGGATACTTTTAATAATTATTCACACATTCTCTGTAAGTTTGGTTGCGATCGCTCAACTAACATTACGTGTCTTCATACAAATTTTTTATTTTTGACCGATTTGTCCTATGGGAGCTATAGGCTATAGTTGTCCGATCCAGATCAAACTTGGTGAGGATAGTAATATTGGTACCATACACATAATGTGTGAATTTGGTCTCTCTAGCTCAAGTTATGGTGATGTGAAAATTGTTTTTTGCAATTTGCGGGGGCGGTAAGGGGCGTGGCAAAGATTTGAAATAAACTTGATCTGCTCGCGAAGCAGACGGACTTTCATTCCAAATTTGGTGGCTCTAGCTCGTGTAGTTTTAAAGATCTAGGTGATCATACAGACGGACGGACAGACGGACAGACAGACAGATGGACAGACGGACATTGCTATATCGTCTCGGCTGTTGATGCTGATCAAGAATATATATACTTTATGGGGTCGGCCACGCCTCCTTCTGCCTGTTACGCACATTTCGCTTCAGGCAAACTTTTTTCACTTTATCGAAGCAAAATTTGTCACATTTCCTTGGCAAAATTTGCAGTTTGTGATTAATCATTTAAACATCTTGAGTAACGTCATAAGCGAAGCGCAACACACCAGACAGAAAAACACTAGCAAAAACCAACAACGAAAGCAAAATGCCTAAGAATAAGGGAAAAGGTGGCAAAAATCGTCGTCGTGGAAAGAACGAAAATGAATTCGAGAAGCGTGAACTGATCTTCAAAGAGGATCAGCAGGAGTACGCACAAGTGACCAAAATGCTGGGCAATGGTCGATTGGAGGCAATGTGCTTTGATGGCGTCAAACGTCTGTGTCACATTCGGGGGAAACTTCGTAAGAAGGTATGGATCAATCAGGGTGATATCATATTGGTGGGTTTGCGAGACTATCAGGACTCGAATGCCGATGTTATATTGAAGTACACACCGGATGAGGCCAGAAATCTGAAGACATATGGTGAATTCCCAGAATCTGTGCGCATCAATGAAACAGTCACATTCGTTGAGGATGGCTTCGATGAAGATATTGAATTCGGTGATGAGATTAGTTCCGAGGATGATACTGATTCTGTTGATAATATCTGATTAACACAAAATAAGGCAACAACCGGAGAAGCAGCAACAGCAGCAGCAGCAACAACAACAGCAGCAGCAACAACCACATCAGGAAAAACAACATCAGCCGAATAGTCAGTTCAAGAAGAAGATTAGGGAATTAAATAAATTTGTAAAAAGCCGACAACAAAAACTCCCTTTCCCCCCACAACAAACACTTACACACTTACCTACACACACACACAAACACTGGGATTAAGCAAGCAAGAGAGCGTTAGAGACGACATACACTTAAAAAGTTTATATATATATATATATATATATAAATATCCCGTGCGGCATAGTGACAACTGGAAGCGAGTAGAAAGTGACAAATCAAATCATCCATTAATTCAGCAATAAACCTTTAACAAATTTAGTGTTATTTTTTTGCAACAAGCCCATAAACAATTTTCAAAACCTTTTTTTATTATTATTATTCAGATGCCAAAATTTCGATTGTTTTGTTTTCCATAAACGCAATGTTCAATTAACAAATGAAGTAAGAAACAAAGAGAAAGAAAAAAAAGTAAATTATATTAGAACTTGTTATTTAAAAAATGAAATCAAAAATTGAAAATTTTGCAAATATTTACAAAGTAACACAAACAAACAAACCTAATAGACCCCTATACTCTTTTTTTAGACTACGGGGTCTAAAAACTGAACCGAAAAATGAATGGTATTAGACTAGTAAAACGTAACAAAAGAGGACTTGCTAATTTCATGGGAACCTTTTATAAATATCTTTTCGGAACTTTAAACCAAGAAGACAAAGAAGAATTGCAATCAAAAATAGATAATCTTTCAGTAAATAGTGTTCAAGCTAATGATTTTAATGAAGTAATAAAAGCAGTTAATAGAGGAAAAGAAGAAATGAACAGTTTAAGTATCACCTATGAGGTAGATCAAAGACTTGACTTATTAATTTTCAATATACAAGAATTCACAGAATACATTGAAGGTATTGAACTAGGAATGCAACTAACCAGGCTTTGTAGATTAAATTAAATTATTAAAATTAAAATTAAATTATTAAAATATTACTCACTATCAAATTTAAACGCTGAAAAAATAATTAATATTAAAACGTCAACTTGGTTAAAGATTACTACGAAATTTTGATCATTTCCCATATTCCACGTGAAATTATAAATACCGCACAGTTTGACATTATTCCTTACCCTGACGACAATATAAATATTTTAACCGAAATTATACATGACAGTTACTACATACAAAATAATAAACCATTTACAGCAACCTATAAAGATTTAGTAACGAACAAATTTATTACTGGAATAATAAATCAAGAAAAAACAGAATGTAGATATTCAAAAATACATAAAAACTATGAAATGAAGTATGTAGAACCAAATATAATGTTAACATGGAACTTGCCCAAACTGTACTTAATCAAAATTGTATCAATAGAGAAATAATTATTGAAGGAAATAATATGATAAAAGCCCTTAATTGTTCAATCCAATTAGACGAAATTTTAATAACCAATACTATGTTAGATTACACACAAAAAATTTACATAAATAATAATGTAACCAAATTAGAACCATTGCACTATCGGAAATTTGGCCACTTTATCTGGCATTTGCATGTTTTTTAAAGTTATTATAATTTGCATAAAATTGCTGTTAACGCATTAAGAAAACATCAGTCTGTTATGCCTCAAACTCAAAATGTTAAATTTAACAGTCCTATGTGAGTATAACAGCTGTTGCAATTGAAAGTTTAGCTGCTAAGTTTTGTACAATTTTTGCATTGACTTCCGTTGTTAATATTTTGTGATTGGAGTACAATTTGAAGAAATCAAGTCATGAACACTGACTTTACAAATGTGTGTTTAAAATAAAATTGTGTTCAAATTGTGAGTGTATATACTAATATTTTGTCGTTTCAAAGGCTCTTCTAATGCTGGATTTTTAGTAACCAATTTCAACTTTGGGAAGGATTATGTAAGAGTTTAGAATTGTTTAGGTGTTTGTCCAAATGTTTGTTTTTGCGTATTCAATTCTGAGTTAAGTGGTGTTTGGCTTAATTCACCCTTTTTCCCCCTTTTGGCGCAATTTGCATTTTAATTGGGTAACCTCACTTTTTAGACCCCGTACTCTAAAAAAAGAGTAGAGGGGTCTATTAAGTTTGTGTGAAGCGAAATGTGCGTAACAGGCAGAAGGAGGCTTTTCCGACCCCATAAAGTATATATATTCTTGATCAGCATCAACAGCCGAGACGATATAGCAATGTCCGTCTGTCCGTCCGTCTGTATGAACACCTGGATCTTCTAAACTATAAGAGCTAGAGCCACCAAATTTGGAATGAAAGTCCGTCTGCTTCGCGAGCAGATCAAGTTTATTTCAAATAACTATCCTTACCAAGTTTGGTCCGGATCGGACAACTATAGCCTATAGCTCCCATAGGTCAAATCGGTCGAAAATTGGTGATTTGTATGGAAAACGCGCACTAGAAGGAGTACGGGGTCTTTTACAGTCGGCTCGCTCGACTGTAGCCTTTCTTACTTGTTCCAATATCAATTTGTTCGCTATGGTGAATAGCGAGAGGGCCCGGCACGAACGGGAGAAGACAATTCAAAGATATTTTGAACTGCATGTGTGAAATAATGTGGATGAAGTAGTTCTAAAAGTAAAAATCCACCAATTTTGCAACAATTTGCAATATAATTGGCTTTAATCTAATAGCACTTGTAAGAACTTTGTAAGAAAAGATTCGCAATGGATAAACGGTACAAAAACTTTACCTTTAAAAAATAGTAAAAAAAAAGATGCATTAAGTTATCTCAGTAGCTATGGCACGTAGGAATAGCAAATTTGGTTCGAAAGTTCCTAGACTCTTTCTCATTGCAATTCCGATCAAAATTTTGGATTGCCACGCCCCGTTTTCCCACAAGAATAGAAATAATTTTCAAATTTCAATGCCATTTTTAAGGCATTTGATCTTATCGTACGGTATTGAAATTTGAAATTCGTTGGGATACAAAGTATCACAAACTATCCTGAAAGTTGCGTATAAATCGGACAATAAACAAAAGAGCTTGACACGTAACAAAGTTTATAATTGCACGCAATGTCAATCCGTGTGTGCAGGCGAGACATAAATATACAAACATGTTGTTGGACTATCAAGCTTTTTTCATAGTACTTAATAACAATTTATATTTAATATTTGATATTTACAATGTTTTATATACCGAAACGAATTTGCGTAATAACCGATCGAAAATTAGTAACTTCTTTAGGAAGTGCGATAAGAAACTTCTAAGCAGAAGTGCGAACGAAAACCAACTAACTATTGTGGCTCAAGCAATGATGCGCGAACCGGTAAGAATATGGATGCAAAAGAATAAATGATGAATGTTATGATAACATATATGCGAAACAATATGCGAGAAGCGCCAATGCATGTAACAGCTGATCGATATTACCTAGCAGGGCAATTTACAAAGAGTAAAGAATTATTTCAACTAATTATTTACTGCTGAACCAAACATACTCCCACCGTAGAACTCCGAGCTTCAACAGAATCCCTTTTGGGCAGCAGACAAGGCTTATTTACAGCACGCTTAATAACGCCAACTGCGGTTTTGAGAACACCAAAACGGGCGATTTCGTCAGAGCCTTTGATCAACTCCATGACCCTGGCGAAGGCCCATTTCAATGGAGGCAAATTCTCATCCTTGACAAGAACGATGTCGTTGATCTTGACAGCAGGCTTCGGTGTTCTCCATTTAGCTCGCTCTTGGAGAAGACTTAGATATTCCTCTCGCCATCTAGCTCAGAATATCTGCTGCAAGTAGGATACTCTCTGCCAACTATCAAGTCGATTAAAGTTGAGGCGTGTTAGATCAGGTTCCGTAAACATATCCGGTGGCCCACCGTCCTAAAAATAAGACGGCGTTAAAACGTCAAGGTCTTCTGGATCTTCTGAAATAGGAAGCCATGGGCGAGAATTTATTACTGGTGCTACCTGACAAACGAGTGTCCGAAGCTCTTAGAATCCAAGAGTAGTTGATCCCAATACTCTATAAAAATGATGCTTCGCAGTTTTGACAGCAGCTTCCCAAAGACCGCCAAAGTGCGGGGAGCGGGCGGAATGAATCTCCAATCAATAGCGTCTGCCAAGCAGAATTGAAGCACGGCATCTCGATGCTTTTCGCTTAGAAACAGATTCTTCAAGTCCAGCAGCTCGTTCTTTGCACCAACAAAGTTTGTTGCGTTGTCAGACCAAATTTGTCGTGGCTTGCCAAGTGTGCACGTAAATCGTTTCAAGGCATTAAGAAACCCACTCGTCGAAAGATCTTTGACCAGCTCCAGGTGGACAGCATGGAGATTGCGTTCATTGGTGATAATGGCACAAGTAATCGGATGCTGTCTGGGCAATATAATGGGATGGCAAACGTCATATGGCAAAGCCGACTTTTCAAGACGTCCACTAACTCGCAGGATTCCAAGATTATCCAGAAATGGATTTAAGGAGGAGACAGGACTTGAACGTCTAACCATGCCTTTCTGTTGCTTATCCTTTATATCTTCCTGAAGATCCCTCTTCTGAATATTCCTGAGAAGTATCAAGATGCCAAAGCGTATCTCTGACAATACAAGATCAGCATGCCGAATTCGATGAATGAACATGTAGATATAGCCAAATACACGTTGCATAGCAGGAAATGAATTCAAGAATTTGCATTTCAAGGTGACGTCAAACTCAAGCTCCTTGACAAAGAGTATTTTCAGTCGTGCTTCTAAGGTTGGCTTTTCCAGAAGGCAAGATGCAGGTCAGATCATCGTCGGACCAATTAGGAATTCGGGACCACAGAACCAAAGTGTAGACGAACTGAGCTCAGTTGAAGTAGCTCCTCTAGAGATTATGTCAGCGGGATTAACAGTCGTTGGAACATAATGCCAATGAAAACCTGTGGTGAGTTCCTGTAAAGCGGCTACGGGACTACCCGCGAAGCATAGAAGATGCGACTCCGGATGCTCTCCCTTCGATACAACATATATGCAGCCTCCATATGCTGAGAGGCTTGCATCACAACATCCATGAACTTCGACGACGGCGATCGGATTTAACACCAGCCTGGGTAATGACGAGAGCTTAACATTAGTAAATGTAATAAGGAGTTCTTCCGAAGCCGGATTCAATGCGGCCGGAAGACTTTCGTCGCAGTTTAACTTTTCCTTCAAATTTAAAGACGTTAATTTCAGATTGCGGCGAGTACCAACACATGATGCATTGTAGGTAATTGTCTGGTTCCTCGACCCGGACACAGTAAGTGTCACCAGTAAGTGCAACAGGAGATGTGCGAAATCGTAGCAATATATTGAATAATTTGGGCTGAATGACAGGCCCAGCCATTAACACCTCATTCGGCGACCATCCAGTAGTACTTGCTGCTGATCCATCAAATACGACGCGCAGCTTCGTAGTGGTGCTCTATGCGTCCAGTAAGCAGTGATGAGGTAGAAAATACTTACAAGCTTAGAGCTGCAGTCGCAATCATCAGACTACTCGACAACAATTACTGCAATTGTAGCTCCAGTCATCGCTAACAAGCATCCGAGTTCCAAATTGGATGTCGACAACTGGAGCAACCCAAACATTAAACTTGCTGATCCTCTGTTCTACAGTTGGACAAGTTACGTTGCTATCAGGATTGCCGCTCTTGCAAAAGACACGACTTGGATGGATTGTGGTCGGTGGTGGTGTACCACAAGGGGAAGTATCCCTTATGGTCAAGCATGTGTCGTCTGATAATACAGCAGATTATTTGATTAGGCGATTTTAAGAGGTTGCAAGTGTTCCGGATTGTCTGGTCAAGATGAATAAAGAAGATATCGATTGCGATGTCCATTTTGTAAAAACTCTTTGTCGGCTCCCAACAGGTGCATATTCGGTGCGGCTACCTCTACAGCACAGCATCGATCGATTGGGAGATTCCCACGAGCAGGCGTTTCAAGATTTTTAGAAGATTCTAGAACTTGGACATATGACTTTAGTGCCCCCAGAGTCTCTGAAAGCTTGTAAGTATTTTCTACCTCATCACTGCTTACTGGACGCATAGAGCACCACTACGAAGCTGCGCGTACATCTATCCGTAGTAAAGGGAGTGTCTCCAAGGCCAGCCACAGCTTCTTGACACCGAGTTTCCATTAGCTAGAGTTGTTGCGCAAATCGAGTAGTAACTAAGTGCAGCTGTGATCCTGCATCCAAAACTGCACGACATGGAACTACAATGCCAGCGCGATTCTTTACTAGCACAACTGCAGTGGCCAATAGCACGTCATTTTAAAGGTTATGTGCGACAAGAGAAGAGGAGGAGGTGACGGGCTTTGGAGCAGCATCCGGAGGATAAGGAGTAGTTGCTGCTGTCGAAGAGCCTATATGTAGCAAAGAGTGGATCCACATAAACGACATTTTCCAGAGTTGCACGATCCTAATAGATGTCCCCTTTTTTGGCAGTTTAGGCATAGATGCAATCGCTTTGCTTCCTTTAAGCGTAGCGCAGGAGACAGATTACTGAATGGACTGCACTGATATATACCATGACCATGGCTGTCACAAAACACGCAAGCTGCATTACTGGAACTTGTGGCAACGAGAGCAGATCTATTGACCTTGTTACTTGTTCCCAACTGAGATCCGGGCGCATAAATGGCCATAAATGCGTGATCTACACTCTCTAGCTTTCTGCAACGACGCTTCAAGAATGCTGCGAACTGATTCCAGAACGGAATGACATTTGAAGTGTTAAACTCTTCCAATTTCCCCCCCTACGTCATAATACACTCGGCAATCTGATCCATGCTTCCCAAGCTTGTAAGAGCTCTTATATGAGCATTCACCTTGTCTGAAAATTCGCGCAATCCTCCAGCAGAACCATTATCTAGTCTTTTAAAACTCATAACCTCAGGAATATGAGCTTGTAGTACCAAGCGTGGGTTATCAAACCTTTTGCGAACCAACTCCAAAGCTTTGACATAATTTGCATCCAAAATCTCCAACGACCGAATGATACCAAGAGCAGAATCCTTTAAACAAAACCGCATATGCTGCAGCTTCCCGATAATAGTAAGATCCGGATGATTTCCGATTATTGTTGTGAGCATTGAGTAAAAGTCTGCCCACTCTGTGTAACCACCGGAGAATGTAGGCAGTTTGATACTCGGCAAGGCTGAGAACGCTCTTGGCTTGTTTGGGGTTACCACCGTTGCTCCATCATGTACAAAGGTAGAGCAATGGGGATGGGAAATATTGAGCTTGGCGACTTCAGATCGGACTGATGTCTCCAGTATTGTTGAAAGGTCATCAAACGACAACGACAAATCGCAACTCACTGCCCATTTCATTGAAATCCAGCTCCTTTAAACTAATTTGAGTTTCTTCAAATGATAAGGATAGTTCATCTATTCGCTTGAGGAAAGTTGACAAAACAATTTCCTCCAATGCAGCAAGAGGCGATTGGTTTATGTTGGTTTGCAAGGCCTGCAGACGCTTGTAAACCGAAGCTGGCTTATGCTTCAAAAAGATCACCCTGTCTACTGGCTGAATGTTTGCCTCATCTTGTGCATTTGCCATAGTTAAACAGCGCTGACTGTACTGAAAAGCTGACAGCTTGACGATGGCCGAATATACGCACAAAGAATGCAAGCCGATATGTAACGGTGCTTATGTATATGCACAGCTAGCGTTACCAGCGCGACAATGAAAATAATCTCCGATATGCAGTCTTGATTATGTACATATATAGTCAAAAGACAGTGAGAAAGTACCAGTGGTCACTCGAAGATGGAAACTTCTGAAAATTTTCATCTAGGAGCCTCGGACCAAGAAGAACAAATCCCTTCATCAGATTAGTATTGAATGGACAACATTTTAACTGTGTTATTGACACAGATTCGTCCATCAATCTAATTAAACAAAATTTGATAAATTTTCTTTTCAAACCTTGCCAATTAAATGTGCAACCAATTAATGGAATTGTTCAATTAAAGCATTCGAAGAAGAAGTCGACAAACAAATCAAGTAAATGATTGAAAAAGGTATAATTCGCAAATCAAAATCTCGCCTTGTTGCTCACCAATTTGGATTGTCCCATAGAAACGTGATGCATCATGCAAAGAAAAATTTCGTTTAGTTATTGACTATCGAAACTTAAATAAAATAAAAATCGATCATAAATATCCTATTCCAGTCCTGGATTATATTCTAGACAAACTTGGAAAATGTCAGTATTTTACCAGAGGATTTTCTTAGATACAAATGGAAAAAATGGAAAACTCCCCAGCAACATTTCAACGTTGTATAAACAATTTATAAAGCTTGTTTAGTATACATGGATGATATAGTGTGTTGCACTTCATTGAAAGAACATCTTTTATCATTAAAAGGGGTATTCAAACAACTGCGAGAAGCTAATTAAAAATTCATGAATTCATGAAATAAGAAACTGAATTCCTTGGACACATAATAACAACAGACGGAATAAAGGCAAATCCAACAAAAATCTCTGATATACAAAATTTCCCAATACCAAAAACACCCAAAGAAATAAAATCATTTTTACGTCTTTGTGGTTATTACAGATAATTTTATTGACATAGAAAAAGCAATTGAAATAAAAGCAGATAAAGATTCAGCCTTCTTGTGCCCCACACAACAAATTTGGTTAAAATCAGAAGACGTAAATATAACCATCACAACTAGTAATAAAAACGGTATTTCAGACATAGAACGATTCCATAAAATAGTAAATAAAAAATTGATAATTGTCAATTCTGACACAAATCAAGAAGAAAAACTTACTAGATTCGAAATAATACTTTACACTTATAATCATAAAACTAAACATAATACGACTGGTACAACACCAGCAGACATTTTCATATACGCAGGACCTCCCGAGTATGAAACACAATTAAATAAGAAAGTAAAATTGAACGACTCAATGAAAATAGAGCCGAATTTGAAGTAGATATTAGATATAGCGAACTACCATTAGTTAGATCTAAATCCACAGACCCATTTAAGCAAACAGGAAACATAACACAAATAGATGATAAACACTATGAAGAAGTAATCAGAGGTAGAAAGTTAACTTATTTTAAATCAAAATAAAAAAAGAAAAAGTAACTAATGAAAGTAAATACAATAATTCCAGATCAACCAATAACCCGAATCACGATGATAACTCCTCATAATTTAACAACTCTAATCTTAACATTCATGCTACTTTACTTTATATGTCCAATAAAAGGTCACAATTTGGAAATCAATCCAATTAATTGTAAAAACGGATATCTTACATTTCAAATAGGAGCAATTAACCTAAAAACTGAAGAAACATATAATAACCTAATAAAACAAACAAAGGAATTTGAACAACTAACAAAAATTAAATACTTAATAGAAAAACTGGACCGAAAAATGAATGGTATAAGACTAGTAAAACGTAACAAAAGAGGACTTCCTAATTTCATGGGAACCTTTTACAAATATCATTTCGGAACTTTAAACCAAGAAAACAAAGAAGAATTGCAATCAAAAATAGATAATCTTTCAGTAAATAGTGTTCAAGCTAATGATTTTAATGACGTAATAAATGCAGTTAATAGAGGAATAGAAGAAATTAACAGTTTAAGTATCACCTATGAGGTAGATCAAAGACTTGACTTATTAATATTCAATTTACAAGAATTCACAGAATACATTGAAGGCATTGAACTAGGAATGCAACTAACCAGGCTTGGTAGATTTAACCGTAAATTATTAAAATATTACTCACTATCAAATTTAAACGCTGAAAAAATAATTAATATTAAAACGTCAACTTGGTTAAAGACAACTACGAAATTTTGATCATTTCCCATATTCCACGTGAAATTATAAATACCGGACAGTTTGACATTATTCCTTACCCTGACGACAATAAAAACATTTTAACTGAAATTATACATGACAGTTACTACATACAAAATAAAAAAGCATTTACAGCAACCTATAAAGATTTAGTAACGAACAAATGTATTAATGGAATAATAAATCAAGAAACAAGAAAGAAAAGTACAGTCGAGCACGCCCGACCGTAGAATCTTTGCAATTTATTCCGATCATTTAATAAAATCGGTATCCAAGTTTATCAATTGATACATGCAACAAAACACGTTGAAACAAAAACATCTGATTGTATGAATACACACACATATACATTTGACATTATATGTATGCACGCACATATGTATGTATGTATATGTTATACATACACAATTGGTTGGCACAGCCAGCATTCGCGGGCAGCGCTGCCGATAAGCTACGCAAGCAGCGAAAACGTTCGCTCACATGCTTGTATGTTTCTATCTCGCTCGCACACATGCAGTGAAATGGCGTTCAATTATCAACTTTCTTACATGTCTAGCTCTTTTGTTTATTGTCCGATTTAGATGCAGCTTTCAGGATAGTTTGATTTATTTTGTCTTCAAACGAATGTGAAATAACAATACTGTACGATAAGAACATATGCCTTAAAATCGGCATTGAGTTTGCAAATTATTTTATTTCTTGTGGGAAAAGGGGGCGTTGCAGTCCAATGCATTTATGCCGTCTCTAGGAACCTACATACCAAAATTGGTGTTCCTAAGTGCCATAGTTACTGAGATATTCGCCTAAAACATAAATTTTTTACGAGGTGTTTCTAGTTTTTTGCACATTGTGGGCGAACGGGGCGTGGCATCGAAAAAAAAAAAGATTCTTGTATTGACTGACTTAATATCGAGTCGATAGAGATCAAATTCAAACTTGTAGCTCTTACCATCTCTGAAATCTGTTTGTTCATACGGACAGACGGACAGACAGACGGACATGGCTATATCGACTCGGCTTGTGATGCTGAATATATATACTTTATGGGGTCTGCCACGCCTCCTTCTGCCTGTTACATACTTTTCACAAACACAATATACTCTCTCTTGCAGAGAGTATAAAAACAGAATGTAGAACCAAATATTATGTTAACATGGAACTTGCCCAAACTGGACTTAATCAAAATTGTATCAATAGAGAAATAATTAATGAAGGAAATAATATGATAAAAGCCCTTAATTGTTCATTCCAATTAGATGAAATATTAATAACCAATACTATGTTAGATTACACACAAACAATTTACATAGATAATAATGTAACCAAAGTAGGACCATTGCACTATCGGAAATTTGGCCACTTTATCTGGCATTTGCATGTTTTTTAAAGTTATTATAATTTGCATAAAATTGCTGTTAACGCATTAAGAAAACATCAGTCTGTTATGCCTCAAACTCAAAATGTTAAATTTAACAGTCCTATGTGAGTATAACAGCTGTTGCAATTGAAAGTTTAGCTGCTAAGTTTTGTACAATTTTTGCATTGACTTTCGTTGTTAATATTTTGTGATTGGAGTACAATTTGAAGAAATCAAGTCATTCAAATTGTGAGTGTATATACTAATATTTTGTCGTTTCAAAGGCTCTTCTAATGCTGGATTTTTAGTAACCAATTTCAACTTTGGGAAGGATTGTGTAAAAGAGTTTAGAATTGTTTAGGTGATTGTCCAAATGTTTGTTTTAGCGTATTCAATTCTGAGTTAAGTGGTATTTGGCTTAATTCACCCTTTTTCCCCCTTTTGGCGCAATTTGCATTTTAATTGGGTAACCTCACTTTTTCTAACATCGATTTGTTCGCTATGGTGAATTTCGAGAGGGCCCGGCACGAACGGGACACGGGACAATTCAAAGATATTTTGAACTGCATGTGTGAAATAATGTGGATGAAGTAGTTCTAAAAGTAAAAACCCACCAATGTTGCAACAATTTGCAATATAATTGGCTTTATTCTAATAGCACTTGTAAGAACTTTGTAAGAAGAGATTCGCAATGGATAAACGGTACAAGAACTTTACCTTTAAAAAAAAATAAATAATAAGCCGGCTGGACAGCCACTTGTTTCATTTGAATCGAAAATCAAAAGGGCTCAAAGACTGTAAGCAGCGGAATTTTTCCAAGTTCCAAGGCGATAATGTTTACTAGCTAGTTCATGCAGCAATCGCAGCTGCCCGAAAAAGGGACTTCATGATCTTGCTGCAGTTCTTTAAATACTTGGATGAACTCCGGAAAAAAAATGATTTTACAGCCCAAGAAAATGATGAAAACAAATAAAAATTAATTAAAAAGTTGGTTATTCAATATTTTGGGGGCGTATGGGGGCGTGGCGAAACTCCTATCTGCAACGTAAGCACATATAAGTGGCTGAATTTGGAAAGTATATATCTAAATATGCACGTCAAATACAAATTGTTCGATATTTTGGGCGAAAGGGACGTTGACACGCCCAGTTTTCAAAAATAGCTTTAAATGGTCTATAACAATATAATAAAAAAGACCTCAGTGGGAAATATCTTTTGGTTACCTCATAATAATAAATGCCAGATAAAGTGGTCAAATTCCCCATAGTCCATTTGTCGTCTCTCATCCCGATAGCTTCTCGAACGACGCCAGTTCCCTCTCCAAAAGCTGCGCCCCCTGGGTGGTCCCAGATGCAGCTGCGCTTCAGGCTTCTCCTTGGTGGGGCGGGGCTATCGTATCTGGAGTCCGGGTCTCCGCGACGGACTCCTTTTTGCCGTCAGCTACTAATTCCATGGCTAATTTCGCACATCCGATGCGGATCGTGGTGCCCATCCTCCACAAAAAATCCACCGCCTGGAGTTGAGGTTCAAGGCGCGACTCTCCTCCTGGCCTAAGGGCTGCCTCGGGTCCACTTTGCCCGCACCGGTGGCAAGTGCGTGGCAAGTGCACACTGACGTGTGCTGCTCCTCCTGGCCGTTCGCGCTACTATTGCGCTTGTTGGCGTCGTCTGGCCGGTCTACTGCTGTGCTCCCGTCTCTTGACGGAACGGGTTTGGCGATCTTTCCTCCCCCTGCAAAACTCGGCTCACCCTTGTTACTCGCTTTGGTTCGAGAGTACTCCGTTTCCTGTTCCCGGAGATCCTCGAACTCTTGGGTCTTCTGCGTCACTTGTGCCAGTGTGATGAAATCGCTCCTGCGCACGTACAACCAATATTCCGGGGCCGCGGTTCATTAATCCTGTACAGCTCTTGCGCTGTGCTGTACACTGCACACCGCATGAGCAATCGTAGCTGGACCCCGTAATCCTTTTCGTGTCGCTAGAAATCTAGGAATTCCTTACGGAATGTGGCCCACGACGCATTCCACAGTCCACTCGTCAGGAACCAGCCGGCTGCTTGGTCGACCATCAGCTCACTCATGGCGGCGGGCATATGATCCACGTCGATCCTGTACGTCGCGGCGCGCTGCTCGAGGATTTCAAAAAACCCTAGCGCATCTTCCTGGGCGCCGTACCTCATTATTCCCCATTTACGTACCTGGTCCCCCACTCCCCTTTGTATCCGCGCCTCATCCACGTGCGAACATTTTACCTGCGGTCTCCCTTCCACCCGAATCTCTGACGGGCATTTCATGGTGGGCTGCAGGGGCTTCCACGACGGGGGGAGGCTGTTCGTACAGGTGGGGTCTTCGCAAATCTGCCTCCGACTTTTGGTGCGGCCGCCCGCCGAATTCAAAAGCTCGAATTCAAGCTCGGAGAGTATGTTCCAGACTTCCCTGCTGTGATCGCTGCCTTGCACGAGCGAGGAAATTCGCTTCCTCAATTCGTCGACGCGGCCTTCCTTATCCAGTCCGGATTCTTGCGCTATCGCCGATATTTCCTCTTTTGGGCGATGGTATACCCACCGTAAGCCCACTACGTGATTTAGGGACTCGATTGAATCCATTTTACACAGACTGCCACCAGCTCGAAAACGAATCGAGATAAAAAAAAAATTTTGCTTTGGGCCGCGCCTTTTGCTTAGTGAGTTCCTTGAAGAAAACTGGAAAAAAATTCCACGATGAATTATTTCCCTTTGGGTCGCGCCTTTTCCTTCTGCTCACAATATGCAATAGAAAGAAAATATTTGGTGATCCACTGTCTTGTTTAATTTTATTTAAATTTTTATTTTATTTTTTTTTCGCTCGGCCTCGGCCAACAATTTTCCCGCATTTTTATGGCCTTTTGCCCACTGTTCCCTACTTTAATTCCACTTTCTACGGCCTTCGGTCTACTGTCCTTTTTTGTTTTTTCTGAATTTTCATGGCCTCTGGCCCACCGTAATTTTCGTCCACTTTTGTGCGACGTGTGGCCCACTGTTCCTTTTCTCACTGCACACGCTGACGTCACGCACTTGTTTTGGCTTCCATTTCGTGCGTCGCCAAGCTCACCACCGAAACGCACATTTGCACGCGCCTGTGTCGTCACACGCATACACTTGTATTTCTTGTCTTTGCTGTTTCGTTTTGTGCGGGGACGAGCCGCCGCGGTCGCCACCGAACCGTTTTTTTTTTACGTTGCGCGCGCTCTCTCTAATCGTTGATTCTTACTGTGCCAGATTCCGTCCCTGCTAGGCTTAGCGCGCGTGCACTAGCAGGTACCGACTCGCGTTGAACACTACGACCAACGTTTCCCCGCCCGTTTTATATACCCCTTGCCTATACTTTGGTTTTGTGAGCGTCTCCCCCGCCGCCAAAGTTAGGGTACCGCTGGGTATATACGACTTCACACTCCATTACCTTATGAAAGAGTTTCCTTACAAAACCTAACCTGTGTACAACTGCTGACCATGTGTGCCGAAAAAAACATTTTTTGTTCTCAGCGAATCACTGGACAAAGAAGGAGAAGGAGAGCCTTGCGAAAGTGGGATCGTGACTCTAGAGCGCCATGTTTTCTTTCCGCTTCATTCTCTTATTTTATTTTCTTTATCCTCGCCCTATCGTCGCACTGGCCGTAACGTTTCTATTCACAGTGCTTTTCGCTTCGACGCTCTGGCGCGCACGTCTGTCTTCTTTTGTTCTGGATAGGAAAGTGCTGGCCACGCTCTCGATCGAGCAGCGCGGAAGCTGTCCTGATGCAACTCCACCACGAAACCTCACTCTTTACGACAGAGCTTTCGTGCGGAGTTGCACCCGACCGCTCCCCGCGGTCCCTACACAGGGGGCGCTGCCAGCCTCACTAACTCCTATCTATACTTATATTCGATTATCAAAATAACTTAATTCAACAATTTAATTTTTTTATTCCGACAGAATCCTTAATATACCAAAATCTCCTGATTGCTACAAAATGTTCTTAATGCTACCAAATGCCTAATACTACAAAATGTTTTTAATCCTACCAGATATGTAAGACGGGGTCGGGATCACGCCTTACAGGGTATCGGTTCGAATGGCTCAACTCCATTGAAAGTCCATCTGGAAGGATAACGAGATGGGCCCTGGAGTTGCAGCAGTTCCAATTCGATATAAAGTATCGCAAAGGTAAGCTGAACACGGTATCGGACGCGCTTTCCCGACAACCCCTGGATACGTGCCAGCAAGAACCAGTCGAGGACCACCAGTGCAGCTGGGTAGAGAAGATGAGGGAGAAGATCAGGACCCAGCCAAAGAGATTCCCAGACTACGTCGAAGAATATACAGGAATCTGGGACAAAGGACTGACGACGAAGACTAAATTCCCTGGAAACTATGCGTGCCGAAGGACCAGAGGAAACGGGTACTGGCGGAATGCCATGACGCACCCACCGCCGGCCACCAAGAGGTGAGGAAGACGGCGTCAAGATTGGCGCAGCGGTACTACTAGCCAGGTATGTCAAATCTTGTGAATATTATCAGAAATACAAGACGGAGCAGAGGAAGTTGTGGAGCGAGTCCTACTGAAAAGGGCGACCGCAGCACTATTACAGGACTTTCGTTTGTGACAACGTAGTTCAGTTTGCGAGCACAGCATTCAGGAAATACATGGAGTCCCTGGGAGTGACTCTTCAGTATACCGCTCCCTACTGCCCCCAAGAAAACCCGACGGAAAGGACCAATAGGACAGTGCAGACAATGATAGCGCAGTTCATCGAGGTAACCCCGGATCAGCTACGAGTCCCTTGAGCTCACAGGATAAAGAGAAGAAATTAAAGGAAATTTTTTAAGTCCCAAGGAACAACCTACAGAAGGCGTCGATGGAACAAGGGAGGCACTACAACCTCCGAAGAAGAGAATGGCGGCAAGCGGTTGGGACCGAAGTCATGGTAAGACAGCATCAGTTGGCTAACGCAGCGGAAGGTTTAACAGAAAACTACCACCAAAATACGAAGGGCCCTACAGGGTGGCTAGCTTCATTTCCCCCAGCATCGTGCGTCTCATTCGTGAGGGCAAACGCAAAAAACGGCTAGCCAATCTAACCTCTCTCAAACAGTATATTCAGAACCCAGAAGACAGTGACGAAAGCGTGGACTCCCTGCAGGCCGCAAGCTCGCCTTGGCGAAGGCGTAAATAGAGGGGGATGGATAACATATGAAACTGAAAGTAGATTTACGAAAAAATTGTAATTAGAATGTAACGTAAGTTTGCCCCGATAGTGGTAGGAAGATAACAGATAAGATAGATATAGTAATACGACATATTTTATTTCTTCCCAAAATTATTTACATAGATAATCCCAAGATGGACAATGAGTACATTATAATCGGCAGCGGTGGGGAGATGGTCGGCAATGACGCGACGGACAGCGTCGCCACAGAACCGCGCCCAAGCGAGGGAGGGGCGCGACAACAGGATCCTCGATTTGGCCGACAATTTTACGCCCACCGGCAAAGTGATCAGTGGTGCGATCCGTAGGAGTCGGAGAATGAGCACCAAGAGCGCGAGTGGCAGCGAGTCTTCTCCATCACCATTACGGCCGGCGGAGCCGTGACCGTAACTCAGGCAGCTCGATCGAGAGCGTCGCCAGCACTTTGCGATCGAGACCGAAAGAGGATAGACGTGCGCTCCAGAACGACGAAGAGAAGAGGAACTGTTAGAAGAACTGTTAGGGCCAGCACGACGATAGGGCAAATGCGAGAAAGAGGCAATAAAAGAACATTATGAAACGCGAAGAAAACGCGGTTGTTAATAATTGATCAATTGTAAGAAGAGTTTCAGTGCAGAGAATATTCCCAATCCTCTCCCGATACTTAAAAATCTTCCGCTTCGCTTGGGTGCAGTGGTATCTCTACGGCGAACCTCGGGTCACACTCTTCCCTCGCGAATCAACGCGAGATTTGTACCCCAGCTAGACCGCTTTCTTACACTGTATTAACAAAACTCTGCACCAAATATACAGACATATTCGGACTATAAAGTGAATCAATAACTGTCTGTCTGTCCATCATATCATATCCCATTTTTAGACCCCGTACTCTAAAAAGGAGTAAAGGGATCTATTAAGTTTTTCTAAAGCGATATGTGCTTAACAGGCAGAAGGAGGCGTGGCCTACCCCATAAAGTATATATATTCTTGATCACCATCAACAGCCGAGACGATATAGCAATGTCCGTCTGTCCGTCCGTCCTTCCGTATGAACACCTGTATCATCTTAACAACAAGAGCTAGAGCTACTAGATTTGGAAGGAAAGTCCATCTATATGTCAGGCAGATCAAGTTTATTTAAAATTTTTTCCACACCCCTTACCGCCGCCGCAAATTGCAAAAGAACAATTTTCCCATCACCATAACTTGAAAACGAATAGAGCTAGGGAGACCAATTTCACACACTATGTGTATGGTACCATTGTAACTATCCTCACCAAAATTGGATTGAATGGGACAACTATAGCCTATAGCTCTCATAAGACGAATCGTCCGAAAATAAAAAATTTGTATGAAGAAATGTAAAGTTAGTTGAGCGATCGCAACCAAATTCACACAGGATGTGTGTATAATTATTAAAAGTATCCTCACCAAATTTTTTTAAATCGGACAACAACAAGATATTAACAAACTGGTCAATAAAGATGAATTTTATTAATAAATTGTTAGTTTACACTTGCTTGTAATAAAAAATTTAACTCTACGTTTAGCTATCGCAACTCCAATAAAGACCGTGGTCTAGGTAGTAGAGATGCGCGCTTTGTTAATCGTACGTGCATGTTAACGCGGGATCGCGGGTTCGAATCCAGTCAGGAATATATTCTATTTATTTACTTTTTAAATTTAAGTTATTTACATCAACTTCAATGAGGAGTGTGGTCTAATTAGTAAAGATGCCTGATCTTATTATTTGCACTTGTATGTTAACCCAGGATCACGGGTTCGAGCGCCGTCAGGGATATTTTATTAATTTGTTATATAACATAAAACAAGAAAGAATGCTATAGTCGCCTCGCGACTTTAGGATACCCGTTACTCATTTTAATTATATTATTAACAATGGGATATGATAATAATAATAGTACAATCGTTTAGGCAATCGACCCTATTGATTTTAATTCAAATGACTTGGGAAATACAGAAAATTTTCATACAAATTCATATTTACAGCGTATGTTTACCCGATCGTCCCTATGGGAGCTATACGATATAGTCGTCCGATTTGAATGAAACTTGGTCAGCATATTTATATTATTGACAAATATATTCTGTGTGAGTTTCACTAAAATTGCTTGGCCAACGCAAAAGTTATTCATATAAATTCATATTTGGAGCGTACTTTTGACCAATTGTCCCTATGGGAGCTATACGATATAGTTGTCCGATTTGGATCAAACTTGGTCAGTATATGTACTCCCTAGACGTGTACTTTATGTGTCAATTTGGTTTAGATAGCATTGCTAACAAAAAAGTTTTCTATACTAAAACATGCTATTTTTACCTGTTTTTACCTTTGTATGCACATAGAACGCACTAAAGTGGGCGTGTCAAAAAACAAAAACAAACTTGTACTGCTTGGGCATTTTATCTTTCGTTTGCGACCACTCGGGCCTTTCTAGCTCTTATAGTCTCTGAGATCCTTTTGTTCACACAGACGGACAGATGGACGGACGGACAGACGGACATGGCTATATCGACTCGGCTAGTCATGCTGATCAAGAATATATATACTTTATGGGATCTGCCATATCTCCTTCTCCCTGTTACATACATTCCAACGAATACAATATACCCTTTTACTCTACGAGTAACGGGTATAAATATTACATGTAAATGCAGATAGTCGTACACTTTTAAGAGAGGGGCGTGGTGCAACTGTTAGGGTTGTGGCGCATGTGTGTGAGATCGCGCGTTCAATTCCAGTCAGTGTTATATTCTATTTAAGTTTTTTAAATTTTAATTATTTGCATCAACAACAGTCAGGAGTGTGGTCTAAGTGGTAAAAATGCCTGCTCTTAGTCTAGTTAAATGTTAGGCGTGAGGTCGACGGTTCGAAAGCCGTCGCGGACATTTCACAGAAACTTTTGTTATTTAATTAAAAACTATTACATGTAAATGCAGATAATCAAGGTCCGTCTAATGTAAGGCGTGGTGCAACTGCTAGGTTTCTAACGCGTGTGCGTGAAGTCACGGGTTCGACTCCCGTCAGCGACTTATTTTGACTATTTTTAGACCCCGTAATCTAAAAAAGATTAAGGGGTCTATTAAGTTTGTCTGAAGCGAAATGTGCGTAACAGGCAGAAGGAGGCGTGGCCGACCCCATAAAGTATATATATTCTTGATCAGCATCAACAGCCGAGACGATATAGCGATGTCCGTCTGTCCGTCTGTCCGTCCGTCCGCCTGTCCGTCCGTCTGCAAGAGCTAGAGCCACCAAATTTGGAATGAAAGTCCGTCTGCTTCGCGAGCAGATCAAGTTTATTTCAAATCTTTGCCACGCCCGCCACCGCCCCCGCAAATTGTAAAAAACTTTTTTCACATCACCATAACTTGAAAACGATTAGTGTTAGAGAGACCAAATCCACACATTATGTGAATTGTACCAATATACCTATCCTCCCCAGGTTTGGTTCGGATCGGACAACTATAGCCTATAGCTCCCATAGGTCAAATCGGTCGAAAATGGGTGATTTGTATGGAGACATGAAGTTTTAGTTGAGCGATTGAGACCAAACTAACACATTATGTATATGGTACCATTTTAACTATCCTCACCAAGTTTGGTCTGGATCGGACAACTATAGCCTATAGCTCCCATAGGGCAAATCGGTCGAAAATTGGTGATTTGTATGGAGACATGAAGTTTTAGTTGAGCGATTGCAACCAAACTAACAAATTATGTATATGGTAACATTATTACTATCCTCACCAAGTTTGGTCCGGATCGGACAACTATAGCCTATAGCTCACATAGGACAAATCGGTCGAAAATTGGTGATTTGTATGGAGACATGAAGTTTTAGCTGAGCGATTGCAACCAAACTAACACATTATGTATATGGTACCATTATAACTATCCTCACCAAGTTTGGTCCGGATCGGACAACTATAGCTTATAGCTCCCATAAGACAAATCGGTCGAAAATTGGTGATTTGTATGGAGACATGAAGTTTTAGTTGAGCGATTGAGAGCAAACTAACACATTGTGTGTATGATGCCATTGTAACTAACGTCACTAAGTTTGGTCTGCATCGGACAACTATAGTCTATAACTAGCATTGGACTAATCGGTCGAAGATTGTTGATTTGTATGGGAAAATGCGCACTAGAAGAAGTACGGGGTCTTTTAGGGTCGGCTCGCTCGACTGTAGCATTTCTTACTTGTTTTTTTTGTGGACCCCGAACTCTAAAAAAGAGTTCAGGGGTCTATTAAGTTTGTCTGAAGCAAAATGTGCGTAACAGGTAGAAGGAAGCTTTTCTGACCCCATAAGGTATATATATTCTTGATCAGCATCAACAGCCGAGACGATATAGCGATGTCCGTCTGTCTGTCTGTCTGTCCGTCTGTCCGTCCGTCCGTCTGTCTGTCCGTCTGTATAAACACCTGGATCTTGTGAACTACAAGAACTAGAGCCACCAAATTTGGAATAAAAGTCCGTCTGCTTCGCGAACAGATTAAGTTTATTTCAAACCTTTGCCACGCCCCCTTTAGCCCCCGCAAATTTTAAAAAACTTTTTTCACATCACCATAACTTGAAAACGCTAGAGCTATAGAGACCAAATTCACACATTATGTGTATGCTACCATTATAACTATTCTCACAAAGTTTAATCCGGACAACTATAGCCTATAGCTCCCATAGGACAAATCGGTCGAAAATTGGTTATTTGTATGGATACACGAAGTTTTGGTTGAGCGATTGCGACCAAACTAACACATTATACAAATGTTACCAATATATTTATCATCACCAAGTTTGGTGCGGATCGGACAACTATAGCCTATAGCTCCCGATGGACAAATCGTGCGAAAATTGTTTGGTAAAACGCGCACTAGAATGAGTACGATGTCTTTTACTGTCGGCTCGCTCGACTGTAGCCTTTCTAACTTGTTTTATTTCAATTTAAATTTAAAATAATAATTTCAAATTATAAAACACGGTTTATTATTAAAGTAAGCTATGTAAGGAAATTGTGCATTTAATTGTTTATATATATACATACATTTGTATATAAATATGTTTGTATACAAAATGTGAATCAATCCGGTTTTCTTCTTTTCGTATGGAAAATGCGAACTTTTGTGAGTACGGGGTCTTTTACAGTCGGCTCGCTCGACTGTAGCCTTTCTTACTTGTTTTCTCTGGGATTATGGAATTCTGGAGTTAATACAAAACCAAATTTGTTGTTTCAATTTCTGTTTTTGCTACATTACAGACTTTGCATTCATTAATAATATTTTGAATTAAGTTCTGGTAATCTAGATTTTTCTTTAAATATCAACGTAATTTCCTGGATATAGTAACTTA
>JAEIGM010000569.1:0-19278 GCA_018903735.1 Drosophila cardini
CATTTCAGGCCTCGATCTTAGCTATCTCTGTCAAAACTCAACCGATTTTGAATCAGAATACCGTTTAATTCAATGATTTTCATTTATATCGACTCTGCATCAAAATAATCTTGATTTCGTCAATTTAAAATTTTTTCATTTATTTTTTGTTTTTGCATTTTCTGGCGTTTCTAGAGGTCTTAGAGGATTTTAGACGTTATTTTCGAATCCTCACATTTTGGGCCTTGATCTTAGCTATCTCTGTCAAAACTCAACCGATTTTGAATCGGAATACCATTTAATTCAATAATTTTCATTTATATCGACTCTGCATCAAAATAATCTTGATTTCGTCAATTTAAAATTTTTTCATTTATTTTTTGTTTTTGCATTTTCTGGCGTTTCTAGAGGTCTTAGACGATTTTAGACCTTATTTTCGAATCCTCACATTTCAGGCCTTGATCTTAGCTATCTCTGTCAAAACTCAACCGATTTTGAATCGGAATACCATTTAATTCAATAATTTTCATTTATATCGACTCTGCATCAAAATAATCTTGATTTCGTCAATTTAAAATTTTTTCATTTATTTTTTGTTTTTGCATTTTCTGGCGTTTCTAGAGGTCTTAGAGGATTTTAGACGTTATTTTCGAATCCTCACATTTCGGGCCTTGATCTTGGCTATCTCTGTCAAAACTCAACCGATTTTGAATCGGAATACCGTTTAATTCAATAATTTTCATTTATATCGACTCTGCATCAAAATAATCTTGATTTCGTCAATTTAAAATTTTTTCATTTATTTTTTGTTTTTGCATTTTCTGGCGTTTCTAGAGGTCTTAGACGATTTTAGACGTTATTTTCGAATCCTCACATTTGGGGCCTTGATCTTAGCTATCTCTGTCGAAACTCAACCGATTTTGAATCGGAATACCATTTAATTCAATAATTTTCATTTATATCGACTCTGCATCAAAATAATCTTGATTTCGTCAATTTAAAATTTTTTCATTTATTTTTTGTTTTTGCATTTTCTGGCGTTTCTAGAGGTCTTAGACGATTTTAGACGTTATTTTCGAATCCTCACATTTCAGGCCTTGATCTTAGCTATCTCTGTCAAAACTCAACCGATTTTGAATCAGAATACCGTTTAATTCAATAATTTTCATTTATATCGACTCTGCATCAAAATAATCTTGATTTCGTCAATTTAAAATTTTTTCATTTATTTTTTGTTTTTGCATTTTCTGGCGTTTCTAGAGGTCTTAGAGGATTTTAGACGTTATTTTCGAATCCTCACATTTCGGGCCTTGATCTTGGCTATCTCTGTCAAAACTCAACCGATTTTGAATCGGAATACCATTTAATTCAATAATTTTCATTTATATCGACTCTGCATCAAAATAATCTTGATTTCGTCAATTTAAAATTTTTTCATTTATTTTTTGTTTTTGCATTTTCTGGCGTTTCTAGAGGTCTTAGAGGATTTTAGACCTTATTTTCGAATCCTCACATTTCGGGCCTTGATCTTAGCTATCTCTGTCAAAACTCAACCGATTTTGAATCGGAATACCATTTAATTCAATAATTTTCATTTATATCGACTCTGCATCAAAATAATCTTGATTTCGTCAATTTAAAATTTTTTCATTTATTTTTTGTTTTTGCATTTTCTGGCGTTTCTAGAGGTCTTAGACGATTTTAGACGTTATTTTCGAATCCTCACATTTCAGGCCTTGATCTTAGCTATCTCTGTCAAAACTCAACCGATTTTGAATCGGAATACCATTTAATTCAATAATTTTCATTTATATCGACTCTGCATCAAAATAATCTTGATTTCGTCAATTTAAAATTTTTTCATTTATTTTTTGTTTTTGCATTTTCTGGCGTTTCTAGAGGTCTTAGACGATTTTAGACGTTATTTTCGAATCCTCACATTTCAGGCCTTGATCTTAGCTATCTCTGTCCAAACTCAACCGATTTTGAATCAGAATACCGTTTAATTCAATAATTTTCATTTATATCGACTCTGCATCAAAATAATCTTGATTTCGTCAATTTAAAATTTTTTCATTTATTTTTTGTTTTTGCATTTTCTGGCGTTTCTAGAGGTCTTAGAAGATTTTAGACCTTATTTTCGAATCCTCACATTTCGGGCCTTGATCTTGGCTATCTCTGTCAAAACTCAACCGATTTTGAATCGGAATACCATTTAATTCAATAATTTTCATTTATATCGACTCTGCATCAAAATAATCTTGATTTCGTCAATTTAAAATTTTTTCATTTATTTTTTGTTTTTGCATTTTCTGGCGTTTCTAGAGGTCTTAGAGGATTTTAGACCTTATTTTCGAATCCTCACATTTCGGGCCTTGATCTTAGCTATCTCTGTCAAAACTCAACCGATTTTGAATCGGAATACCATTTAATTCAATAATTTTCATTTATATCGACTCTGCATCAAAATAATCTTGATTTCGTCAATTTAAAATTTTTTCATTTATTTTTTGTTTTTGCATTTTCTGGCGTTTCTAGAGGTCTTAGAGGATTTTAGACCTTATTTTCGAATCCTCACATTTCGGGCCTTGATCTTAGCTATCTCTGTCAAAACTCAACCGATTTTGAATCGGAATACCATTTAATTCAATAATTTTCATTTATATCGACTCTGCATCAAAATAATCTTGATTTCGTCAATTTAAAATTTTTTCATTTATTTTTTGTTTTTGCATTTTCTGGCGTTTCTAGAGGTCTTAGACGATTTTAGACGTTATTTTCGAATCCTCACATTTCGGGCCTTGATCTTAGCTATCTCTGTCAAAACTCAACCGATTTTGAATCGGAATACCATTTAATTCAATAATTTTCATTTATATCGACTCTGCATCAAAATAATCTTGATTTCGTCAATTTAAAATTTTTTCATTTATTTTTTGTTTTTGCATTTTCTGGCGTTTCTAGAGGTCTTAGAGGATTTTAGACGTTATTTTCGAATCCTCACATTTCGGGCCTTGATCTTAGCTATCTCTGTCAAAACTCAACCGATTTTGAATCGGAATACCATTTAATTCAATAATTTTCATTTATATCGACTCTGCATCAAAATAATCTTGATTTCGTCAATTTAAAATTTTTTCATTTATTTTTTGTTTTTGCATTTTCTGGCGTTTCTAGAGGTCTTAGAGGATTTTAGACGTTATTTTCGAATCCTCACATTTCGGGCCTTGATCTTAGCTATCTCTGTCAAAACTCAACCGATTTTGAATCGGAATACCATTTAATTCAATAATTTTCATTTATATCGACTCTGCATCAAAATAATCTTGATTTCGTCAATTTAAAATTTTTTCATTTATTTTTTGTTTTTGCATTTTCTGGCGTTTCTAGAGGTCTTAGAGGATTTTAGACGTTATTTTCGAATCCTCACATTTCGGGCCTTGATCTTAGCTATCTCTGTCAAAACTCAACCGATTTTGAATCGGAATACCATTTAATTCAATAATTTTCATTTATATCGACTCTGCATCAAAATAATCTTGATTTCGTCAATTTAAAATTTTTTCATTTATTTTTTGTTTTTGCATTTTCTGGCGTTTCTAGAGGTCTTAGAGGATTTTAGACGTTATTTTCGAATCCTCACATTTCGGGCCTTGATCTTAGCTATCTCTGTCAAAACTCAACCGATTTTGAATCGGAATACCATTTAATTCAATAATTTTCATTTATATCGACTCTGCATCAAAATAATCTTGATTTCGTCAATTTAAAATTTTTTCATTTATTTTTTGTTTTTGCATTTTCTGGCGTTTCTAGAGGTCTTAGAGGATTTTAGACGTTATTTTCGAATCCTCACATTTCGGGCCTTGATCTTAGCTATCTCTGTCAAAACTCAACCGATTTTGAATCGGAATACCATTTAATTCAATAATTTTCATTTATATCGACTCTGCATCAAAATAATCTTGATTTCGTCAATTTAAAATTTTTTCATTTATTTTTTGTTTTTGCATTTTCTGGCGTTTCTAGAGGTCTTAGACGATTTTAGACGTTATTTTCGAATCCTCACATTTCGGGCCTTGATCTTAGCTATCTCTGTCAAAACTCAACCGATTTTGAATCGGAATACCATTTAATTCAATAATTTTCATTTATATCGACTCTGCATCAAAATAATCTTGATTTCGTCAATTTAAAATTTTTTCATTTATTTTTTGTTTTTGCATTTTCTGGCGTTTCTAGAGGTCTTAGAGGATTTTAGACGTTATTTTCGAATCCTCACATTTCGGGCCTTGATCTTAGCTATCTCTGTCAAAACTCAACCGATTTTGAATCGGAATACCATTTAATTCAATAATTTTCATTTATATCGACTCTGCATCAAAATAATCTTGATTTCGTCAATTTAAAATTTTTTCATTTATTTTTTGTTTTTGCATTTTCTGGCGTTTCTAGAGGTCTTAGAGGATTTTAGACGTTATTTTCGAATCCTCACATTTCGGGCCTTGATCTTAGCTATCTCTGTCAAAACTCAACCGATTTTGAATCGGAATACCATTTAATTCAATAATTTTCATTTATATCGACTCTGCATCAAAATAATCTTGATTTCGTCAATTTAAAATTTTTTCATTTATTTTTTGTTTTTGCATTTTCTGGCGTTTCTAGAGGTCTTAGACGATTTTAGACGTTATTTTCGAATCCTCACATTTCGGGCCTTGATCTTAGCTATCTCTGTCAAAACTCAACCGATTTTGAATCGGAATACCATTTAATTCAATAATTTTCATTTATATCGACTCTGCATCAAAATAATCTTGATTTCGTCAATTTAAAATTTTTTCATTTATTTTTTGTTTTTGCATTTTCTGGCGTTTCTAGAGGTCTTAGACGATTTTAGACGTTATTTTCGAATCCTCACATTTCGGGCCTTGATCTTAGCTATCTCTGTCAAAACTCAACCGATTTTGAATCGGAATACCATTTAATTCAATAATTTTCATTTATATCGACTCTGCATCAAAATAATCTTGATTTCGTCAATTTAAAATTTTTTCATTTATTTTTTGTTTTTGCATTTTCTGGCGTTTCTAGAGGTCTTAGAGGATTTTAGACGTTATTTTCGAATCCTCACATTTCGGGCCTTGATCTTAGCTATCTCTGTCAAAACTCAACCGATTTTGAATCGGAATACCATTTAATTCAATAATTTTCATTTATATCGACTCTGCATCAAAATAATCTTGATTTCGTCAATTTAAAATTTTTTCATTTATTTTTTGTTTTTGCATTTTCTGGCGTTTCTAGAGGTCTTAGACGATTTTAGACGTTATTTTCGAATCCTCACATTTCGGGCCTTGATCTTAGCTATCTCTGTCAAAACTCAACCGATTTTGAATCGGAATACCATTTAATTCAATAATTTTCATTTATATCGACTCTGCATCAAAATAATCTTGATTTCGTCAATTTAAAATTTTTTCATTTATTTTTTGTTTTTGCATTTTCTGGCGTTTCTAGAGGTCTTAGAGGATTTTAGACGTTATTTTCGAATCCTCACATTTCGGGCCTTGATCTTAGCTATCTCTGTCAAAACTCAACCGATTTTGAATCGGAATACCATTTAATTCAATAATTTTCATTTATATCGACTCTGCATCAAAATAATCTTGATTTCGTCAATTTAAAATTTTTTCATTTATTTTTTGTTTTTGCATTTTCTGGCGTTTCTAGAGGTCTTAGACGATTTTAGACGTTTTTTTCGAATCCTCACATTTCGGGCCTTGATCTTAGCTATCTCTGTCAAAACTCAACCGATTTTGAATCGGAATACCATTTAATTCAATAATTTTCATTTATATCGACTCTGCATCAAAATAATCTTGATTTCGTCAATTTAAAATTTTTTCATTTATTTTTTGTTTTTGCATTTTCTGGCGTTTCTAGAGGTCTTAGACGATTTTAGACGTTATTTTCGAATCCTCACATTTCGGGCCTTGATCTTAGCTATCTCTGTCAAAACTCAACCGATTTTGAATCGGAATACCATTTAATTCAATAATTTTCATTTATATCGACTCTGCATCAAAATAATCTTGATTTCGTCAATTTAAAATTTTTTCATTTATTTTTTGTTTTTGCATTTTCTGGCGTTTCTAGAGGTCTTAGAGGATTTTAGACGTTATTTTCGAATCCTCACATTTCGGGCCTTGATCTTAGCTATCTCTGTCAAAACTCAACCGATTTTGAATCGGAATACCATTTAATTCAATAATTTTCATTTATATCGACTCTGCATCAAAATAATCTTGATTTCGTCAATTTAAAATTTTTTCATTTATTTTTTGTTTTTGCATTTTCTGGCGTTTCTAGAGGTCTTAGACGATTTTAGACGTTATTTTTGAATCCTCACATTTCGGGCCTTGATCTTAGCTATCTCTGTCAAAACTCAACCGATTTTGAATCGGAATACCATTTAATTCAATAATTTTCATTTATATCGACTCTGCATCAAAATAATCTTGATTTCGTCAATTTAAAATTTTTTCATTTATTTTTTGTTTTTGCATTTTCTGGCGTTTCTAGAGGTCTTAGAGGATTTTAGACGTTATTTTCGAATCCTCACATTTCGGGCCTTGATCTTAGCTATCTCTGTCAAAACTCAACCGATTTTGAATCGGAATACCATTTAATTCAATAATTTTCATTTATATCGACTCTGCATCAAAATAATCTTGATTTCGTCAATTTAAAATTTTTTCATTTATTTTTTGTTTTTGCATTTTCTGGCATTTCTAGAGGTCTTAGAGGATTTTAGACGTTATTTTCGAATCCTCACATTTCGGGCCTTGATCTTAGCTATCTCTGTCAAAACTCAACCGATTTTGAATCGGAATACCATTTAATTCAATAATTTTCATTTATATCGACTCTGCATCAAAATAATCTTGATTTCGTCAATTTAAAATTTTTTCATTTATTTTTTGTTTTTGCATTTTCTGGCGTTTCTAGAGGTCTTAGACGATTTTAGACGTTATTTTTGAATCCTCACATTTCGGGCCTTGATCTTAGCTATCTCTGTCAAAACTCAACCGATTTTGAATCGGAATACCATTTAATTCAATAATTTTCATTTATATCGACTCTGCATCAAAATAATCTTGATTTCGTCAATTTAAAATTTTTTCATTTATTTTTTGTTTTTGCATTTTCTGGCGTTTCTAGAGGTCTTAGAGGATTTTAGACGTTATTTTCGAATCCTCACATTTCGGGCCTTGATCTTAGCTATCTCTGTCAAAACTCAACCGATTTTGAATCGGAATACCATTTAATTCAATAATTTTCATTTATATCGACTCTGCATCAAAATAATCTTGATTTCGTCAATTTAAAATTTTTTCATTTATTTTTTGTTTTTGCATTTTCTGGCGTTTCTAGAGGTCTTAGACGATTTTAGACGTTATTTTCGAATCCTCACATTTCGGGCCTTGATCTTAGCTATCTCTGTCAAAACTCAACCGATTTTGAATCGGAATACCATTTAATTCAATAATTTTCATTTATATCGACTCTGCATCAAAATAATCTTGATTTCGTCAATTTAAAATTTTTTCATTTATTTTTTGTTTTTGCATTTTCTGGCGTTTCTAGAGGTCTTAGAGGATTTTAGACGTTATTTTCGAATCCTCACATTTCGGGCCTTGATCTTAGCTATCTCTGTCAAAACTCAACCGATTTTGAATCGGAATACCATTTAATTCAATAATTTTCATTTATATCGACTCTGCATCAAAATAATCTTGATTTCGTCAATTTAAAATTTTTTTCATTTATTTTTTGTTTTTGCATTTTCTGGCGTTTCTAGAGGTCTTAGACGATTTTAGACGTTATTTTCGAATCCTCACATTTCGGGCCTTGATCTTAGCTATCTCTGTCAAAACTCAACCGATTTTGAATCGGAATACCATTTAATTCAATAATTTTCATTTATATCGACTCTGCATCAAAATAATCTTGATTTCGTCAATTTAAAATTTTTTCATTTATTTTTTGTTTTTGCATTTTCTGGCATTTCTAGAGGTCTTAGAGGATTTTAGACGTTATTTTCGAATCCTCACATTTCGGGCCTTGATCTTAGCTATCTCTGTCAAAACTCAACCGATTTTGAATCGGAATACCATTTAATTCAATAATTTTCATTTATATCGACTCTGCATCAAAATAATCTTGATTTCGTCAATTTAAAATTTTTTCATTTATTTTTTGTTTTTGCATTTTCTGGCGTTTCTAGAGGTCTTAGACGATTTTAGACGTTATTTTCGAATCCTCACATTTCGGGCCTTGATCTTAGCTATCTCTGTCAAAACTCAACCGATTTTGAATCGGAATACCATTTAATTCAATAATTTTCATTTATATCGACTCTGCATCAAAATAATCTTGATTTCGTCAATTTAAAATTTTTTCATTTATTTTTTGTTTTTGCATTTTCTGGCGTTTCTAGAGGTCTTAGACGATTTTAGACGTTATTTTCGAATCCTCACATTTCGGGCCTTGATCTTAGCTATCTCTGTCAAAACTCAACCGATTTTGAATCGGAATACCATTTAATTCAATAATTTTCATTTATATCGACTCTGCATCAAAATAATCTTGATTTCGTCAATTTAAAATTTTTTCATTTATTTTTTGTTTTTGCATTTTCTGGCGTTTCTAGAGGTCTTAGAGGATTTTAGACGTTATTTTCGAATCCTCACATTTCGGGCCTTGATCTTAGCTATCTCTGTCAAAACTCAACCGATTTTGAATCGGAATACCATTTAATTCAATAATTTTCATTTATATCGACTCTGCATCAAAATAATCTTGATTTCGTCAATTTAAAATTTTTTCATTTATTTTTTGTTTTTGCATTTTCTGGCGTTTCTAGAGGTCTTAGAGGATTTTAGACGTTATTTTCGAATCCTCACATTTCGGGCCTTGATCTTAGCTATCTCTGTCAAAACTCAACCGATTTTGAATCGGAATACCATTTAATTCAATAATTTTCATTTATATCGACTCTGCATCAAAATAATCTTGATTTCGTCAATTTAAAATTTTTTCATTTATTTTTTGTTTTTGCATTTTCTGGCGTTTCTAGAGGTCTTAGAGGATTTTAGACGTTATTTTCGAATCCTCACATTTCGGGCCTTGATCTTAGCTATCTCTGTCAAAACTCAACCGATTTTGAATCGGAATACCATTTAATTCAATAATTTTCATTTATATCGACTCTGCATCAAAATAATCTTGATTTCGTCAATTTAAAATTTTTTCATTTATTTTTTGTTTTTGCATTTTCTGGCGTTTCTAGAGGTCTTAGACGATTTTAGACGTTATTTTCGAATCCTCACATTTCGGGCCTTGATCTTAGCTATCTCTGTCAAAACTCAACCGATTTTGAATCGGAATACCATTTAATTCAATAATTTTCATTTATATCGACTCTGCATCAAAATAATCTTGATTTCGTCAATTTAAAATTTTTTCATTTATTTTTTGTTTTTGCATTTTCTGGCGTTTCTAGAGGTCTTAGAGGATTTTAGACGTTATTTTCGAATCCTCACATTTCGGGCCTTGATCTTAGCTATCTCTGTCAAAACTCAACCGATTTTGAATCGGAATACCATTTAATTCAATAATTTTCATTTATATCGACTCTGCATCAAAATAATCTTGATTTCGTCAATTTAAAATTTTTTCATTTATTTTTTGTTTTTGCATTTTCTGGCATTTCTAGAGGTCTTAGAGGATTTTAGACGTTATTTTCGAATCCTCACATTTCGGGCCTTGATCTTAGCTATCTCTGTCAAAACTCAACCGATTTTGAATCGGAATACCATTTAATTCAATAATTTTCATTTATATCGACTCTGCATCAAAATAATCTTGATTTCGTCAATTTAAAATTTTTTCATTTATTTTTTGTTTTTGCATTTTCTGGCGTTTCTAGAGGTCTTAGACGATTTTAGACGTTATTTTTGAATCCTCACATTTCGGGCCTTGATCTTAGCTATCTCTGTCAAAACTCAACCGATTTTGAATCGGAATACCATTTAATTCAATAATTTTCATTTATATCGACTCTGCATCAAAATAATCTTGATTTCGTCAATTTAAAATTTTTTCATTTATTTTTTGTTTTTGCATTTTCTGGCGTTTCTAGAGGTCTTAGAGGATTTTAGACGTTATTTTCGAATCCTCACATTTCGGGCCTTGATCTTAGCTATCTCTGTCAAAACTCAACCGATTTTGAATCGGAATACCATTTAATTCAATAATTTTCATTTATATCGACTCTGCATCAAAATAATCTTGATTTCGTCAATTTAAAATTTTTTCATTTATTTTTTGTTTTTGCATTTTCTGGCATTTCTAGAGGTCTTAGAGGATTTTAGACGTTATTTTCGAATCCTCACATTTCGGGCCTTGATCTTAGCTATCTCTGTCAAAACTCAACCGATTTTGAATCGGAATACCATTTAATTCAATAATTTTCATTTATATCGACTCTGCATCAAAATAATCTTGATTTCGTCAATTTAAAATTTTTTCATTTATTTTTTGTTTTTGCATTTTCTGGCGTTTCTAGAGGTCTTAGACGATTTTAGACGTTATTTTTGAATCCTCACATTTCGGGCCTTGATCTTAGCTATCTCTGTCAAAACTCAACCGATTTTGAATCGGAATACCATTTAATTCAATAATTTTCATTTATATCGACTCTGCATCAAAATAATCTTGATTTCGTCAATTTAAAATTTTTTCATTTATTTTTTGTTTTTGCATTTTCTGGCGTTTCTAGAGGTCTTAGACGATTTTAGACGTTATTTTTGAATCCTCACATTTCGGGCCTTGATCTTAGCTATCTCTGTCAAAACTCAACCGATTTTGAATCGGAATACCATTTAATTCAATAATTTTCATTTATATCGACTCTGCATCAAAATAATCTTGATTTCGTCAATTTAAAATTTTTTCATTTATTTTTTGTTTTTGCATTTTCTGGCGTTTCTAGAGGTCTTAGAGGATTTTAGACGTTATTTTCGAATCCTCACATTTCGGGCCTTGATCTTAGCTATCTCTGTCAAAACTCAACCGATTTTGAATCGGAATACCATTTAATTCAATAATTTTCATTTATATCGACTCTGCATCAAAATAATCTTGATTTCGTCAATTTAAAATTTTTTCATTTATTTTTTGTTTTTGCATTTTCTGGCGTTTCTAGAGGTCTTAGAGGATTTTAGACGTTATTTTCGAATCCTCACATTTCGGGCCTTGATCTTAGCTATCTCTGTCAAAACTCAACCGATTTTGAATCGGAATACCATTTAATTCAATAATTTTCATTTATATCGACTCTGCATCAAAATAATCTTGATTTCGTCAATTTAAAATTTTTTCATTTATTTTTTGTTTTTGCATTTTCTGGCGTTTCTAGAGGTCTTAGACGATTTTAGACGTTATTTTCGAATCCTCACATTTCGGGCCTTGATCTTAGCTATCTCTGTCAAAACTCAACCGATTTTGAATCGGAATACCATTTAATTCAATAATTTTCATTTATATCGACTCTGCATCAAAATAATCTTGATTTCGTCAATTTAAAATTTTTTCATTTATTTTTTGTTTTTGCATTTTCTGGCGTTTCTAGAGGTCTTAGAGGATTTTAGACGTTATTTTCGAATCCTCACATTTCGGGCCTTGATCTTAGCTATCTCTGTCAAAACTCAACCGATTTTGAATCGGAATACCATTTAATTCAATAATTTTCATTTATATCGACTCTGCATCAAAATAATCTTGATTTCGTCAATTTAAAATTTTTTCATTTATTTTTTGTTTTTGCATTTTCTGGCGTTTCTAGAGGTCTTAGACGATTTTAGACGTTATTTTCGAATCCTCACATTTCGGGCCTTGATCTTAGCTATCTCTGTCAAAACTCAACCGATTTTGAATCGGAATACCATTTAATTCAATAATTTTCATTTATATCGACTCTGCATCAAAATAATCTTGATTTCGTCAATTTAAAATTTTTTCATTTATTTTTTGTTTTTGCATTTTCTGGCGTTTCTAGAGGTCTTAGAGGATTTTAGACGTTATTTTCGAATCCTCACATTTCGGGCCTTGATCTTAGCTATCTCTGTCAAAACTCAACCGATTTTGAATCGGAATACCATTTAATTCAATAATTTTCATTTATATCGACTCTGCATCAAAATAATCTTGATTTCGTCAATTTAAAATTTTTTCATTTATTTTTTGTTTTTGCATTTTCTGGCGTTTCTAGAGGTCTTAGACGATTTTAGACGTTATTTTCGAATCCTCACATTTCGGGCCTTGATCTTAGCTATCTCTGTCAAAACTCAACCGATTTTGAATCGGAATACCATTTAATTCAATAATTTTCATTTATATCGACTCTGCATCAAAATAATCTTGATTTCGTCAATTTAAAATTTTTTCATTTATTTTTTGTTTTTGCATTTTCTGGCGTTTCTAGAGGTCTTAGAGGATTTTAGACGTTATTTTCGAATCCTCACATTTCGGGCCTTGATCTTAGCTATCTCTGTCAAAACTCAACCGATTTTGAATCGGAATACCATTTAATTCAATAATTTTCATTTATATCGACTCTGCATCAAAATAATCTTGATTTCGTCAATTTAAAATTTTTTCATTTATTTTTTGTTTTTGCATTTTCTGGCGTTTCTAGAGGTCTTAGACGATTTTAGACGTTATTTTCGAATCCTCACATTTCGGGCCTTGATCTTAGCTATCTCTGTCAAAACTCAACCGATTTTGAATCGGAATACCATTTAATTCAATAATTTTCATTTATATCGACTCTGCATCAAAATAATCTTGATTTCGTCAATTTAAAATTTTTTCATTTATTTTTTGTTTTTGCATTTTCTGGCGTTTCTAGAGGTCTTAGAGGATTTTAGACGTTATTTTCGAATCCTCACATTTCGGGCCTTGATCTTAGCTATCTCTGTCAAAACTCAACCGATTTTGAATCGGAATACCATTTAATTCAATAATTTTCATTTATATCGACTCTGCATCAAAATAATCTTGATTTCGTCAATTTAAAATTTTTTCATTTATTTTTTGTTTTTGCATTTTCTGGCGTTTCTAGAGGTCTTAGAGGATTTTAGACGTTATTTTCGAATCCTCACATTTCGGGCCTTGATCTTAGCTATCTCTGTCAAAACTCAACCGATTTTGAATCGGAATACCATTTAATTCAATAATTTTCATTTATATCGACTCTGCATCAAAATAATCTTGATTTCGTCAATTTAAAATTTTTTCATTTATTTTTTGTTTTTGCATTTTCTGGCGTTTCTAGAGGTCTTAGAGGATTTTAGACGTTATTTTCGAATCCTCACATTTCGGGCCTTGATCTTAGCTATCTCTGTCAAAACTCAACCGATTTTGAATCGGAATACCATTTAATTCAATAATTTTCATTTATATCGACTCTGCATCAAAATAATCTTGATTTCGTCAATTTAAAATTTTTTCATTTATTTTTTGTTTTTGCATTTTCTGGCGTTTCTAGAGGTCTTAGAGGATTTTAGACGTTATTTTCGAATCCTCACATTTCGGGCCTTGATCTTAGCTATCTCTGTCAAAACTCAACCGATTTTGAATCGGAATACCATTTAATTCAATAATTTTCATTTATATCGACTCTGCATCAAAATAATCTTGATTTCGTCAATTTAAAATTTTTTCATTTATTTTTTGTTTTTGCATTTTCTGGCGTTTCTAGAGGTCTTAGACGATTTTAGACGTTATTTTCGAATCCTCACATTTCGGGCCTTGATCTTAGCTATCTCTGTCAAAACTCAACCGATTTTGAATCGGAATACCATTTAATTCAATAATTTTCATTTATATCGACTCTGCATCAAAATAATCTTGATTTCGTCAATTTAAAATTTTTTCATTTATTTTTTGTTTTTGCATTTTCTGGCGTTTCTAGAGGTCTTAGAGGATTTTAGACGTTATTTTCGAATCCTCACATTTCGGGCCTTGATCTTAGCTATCTCTGTCAAAACTCAACCGATTTTGAATCGGAATACCATTTAATTCAATAATTTTCATTTATATCGACTCTGCATCAAAATAATCTTGATTTCGTCAATTTAAAATTTTTTCATTTATTTTTTGTTTTTGCATTTTCTGGCGTTTCTAGAGGTCTTAGAGGATTTTAGACGTTATTTTCGAATCCTCACATTTCGGGCCTTGATCTTAGCTATCTCTGTCAAAACTCAACCGATTTTGAATCAGAATACCATTTAATTCAATAATTTTCATTTATATCGACTCTGCATCAAAATAATCTTGATTTCGTCAATTTAAAATTTTTTCATTTATTTTTTGTTTTTGCATTTTCTGGCGTTTCTAGAGGTCTTAGAGGATTTTAGACGTTATTTTCGAATCCTCACATTTCGGGCCTTGATCTTAGCTATCTCTGTCAAAACTCAACCGATTTTGAATCGGAATACCATTTAATTCAATAATTTTCATTTATATCGACTCTGCATCAAAATAATCTTGATATCGTCAATTTAAAATTTTTTTCATTTATTTTTTGTTTTTGCATTTTCTGGCGTTTCTAGAGGTCTTAGAGGATTTTAGACGTTTTTTTCGAATCCTCACATTTCAGGCCTTGATCTTAGCTATCTCTGTCAAAACTCAACCGATTTTGAATCAGAATACCATTTAATTCAATAATTTTCATTTATATCGACTCTGCATCAAAATAATCTTGATTTCGTCAATTTAAAATTTTTTCATTTATTTTTTGTTTTTGCATTTTCTGGCGTTTCTAGAGGTCTTAGACGATTTTAGACGTTATTTTCGAATCCTCACATTTCAGGCCTTGATCTTAGCTATCTCTGTCAAAACTCAACCGATTTTAAATCAGAATACCGTTTAATTCAATAATTTTCATTTATATCGACTCTGCATCAAAATAATCTTGATTTCGTCAATTTAAAATTTTTTCATTTATTTTTTGTTTTTGCATTTTCTGGCGTTTCTAGAGGTCTTAGACGATTTTAGACGTTATTTTCGAATCCTCACATTTCGGGCCTTGATCTTAGCTATCTCTGTCAAAACTCAACCGATTTTGAATCGGAATACCATTTAATTCAATAATTTTCATTTATATCGACTCTGCATCAAAATAATCTTGATTTCGTCAATTTAAAATTTTTTCATTTATTTTTTGTTTTTGCATTTTCTGGCGTTTCTAGAGGTCTTAGACGATTTTAGACGTTATTTTCGAATCCTCACATTTCGGGCCTTGATCTTAGCTATCTCTGTCAAAACTCAACCGATTTTGAATCGGAATACCATTTAATTCAATAATTTTCATTTATATCGACTCTGCATCAAAATAATCTTGATTTCGTCAATTTAAAATTTTTTCATTTATTTTTTGTTTTTGCATTTTCTGGCGTTTCTAGAGGTCTTAGACGATTTTAGACGTTATTTTCGAATCCTCACATTTCAGGCCTTGATCTTAGCTATCTCTGTCAAAACTCAACCGATTTTGAATCAGAATACCGTTTAATTCAATAATTTTCATTTATATCGACTCTGCATCAAAATAATCTTGATTTCGTCAATTTAAAATTTTTTCATTTATTTTTTGTTTTTGCATTTTCTGGCGTTTCTAGAGGTCTTAGAGGATTTTAGACGTTATTTTCGAATCCTCACATTTCGGGCCTTGATCTTAGCTATCTCTGTCAAAACTCAACCGATTTTGAATCGGAATACCATTTAATTCAATAATTTTCATTTATATCGACTCTGCATCAAAATAATCTTGATTTCGTCAATTTAAAATTTTTTCATTTATTTTTTGTTTTTGCATTTTCTGGCGTTTCTAGAGGTCTTAGAGGATTTTAGACGTTATTTTCGAATCCTCACATTTCAGGCCTTGATCTTAGCTATCTCTGTCAAAACTCAACCGATTTTGAATCGGAATACCATTTAATTCAATAATTTTCATTTATATCGACTCTGCATCAAAATAATCTTGATTTCGTCAATTTAAAATTTTTTCATTTATTTTTTGTTTTTGCATTTTCTGGCGTTTCTAGAGGTCTTAGAGGATTTTAGACGTTATTTTCGAATCCTCACATTTCGGGTCTTGATCTTAGCTATCTCTGTCAAAACTCAACCGATTTTGAATCGGAATAACATTTAATTCAATAATTTTCATTTATATCGACTCTGCATCAAAATAATCTTGATTTCGTCAATTTAAAATTTTTTCATTTATTTTTTGTTTTTGCATTTTCTGGCGTTTCTAGAGGTCTTAGAGGATTTTAGACCTTATTTTCGAATCCTCACATTTCGGGCCTTGATCTTAGCTATCTCTGTCAAAACTCAACCGATTTTGAATCGGAATACCATTTAATTCAATAATTTTCATTTATATCGACTCTGCATCAAAATAATCTTGATTTCGTCAATTTAAAATTTTTTTCATTTATTTTTTGTTTTTGCATTTTCTGGCGTTTCTAGAGGTCTTAGAGGATTTTAGACGTTATTTTCGAATCCTCACATTTCGGGCCTTGATCTTAGCTATCTCTGTCGAAACTCAACCGATTTTGAATCGGAATACCATTTAATTCAATAATTTTCATTTATATCGACTCTGCATCAAAATAATCTTGATTTCGTCAATTTAAAATTTTTTCATTTATTTTTTGTTTTTGCATTTTCTGGCGTTTTTAGAGGTCTTAGACGATTTTAGACGTTATTTTCGAATCCTCACTTTTTAGGCCTTGATCTTAGCTATCTCTGTCAAAACTCAACCGATTTTGAATCAGAATACCGTTTAATTCAATAATTTTCATTTATATCGACTCTGCTTCAAAATAATCTTGATTTCGTCAATTTAAAATTTTTTCATTTATTTTTTGTTTTTGCATTTTCTGGCGTTTCTAGAGGTCTTAGAGGATTTTAGACGTTATTTTCGAATCCTCACATTTCGGGCCTTGATCTTGGCTATCTCTGTCAAAACTCAACCGATTTTGAATCGGAATACCATTTAATTCAATAATTTTCATTTATATCGACTCTGCATCAAAATAATCTTGATTTCGTCAATTTAAAATTTTTTCATTTATTTTTTGTTTTTGCATTTTCTGGCGTTTCTAGAGGTCTTAGAGGATTTTAGACGTTATTTTCGAATCCTCACATTTCGGGCCTTGATCTTAGCTATCTCTGTCAAAACTCAACCGATTTTGAATCGGAATACCATTTAATTCAATAATTTTCATTTATATCGACTCTGCATCAAAATAATCTTGATTTCGTCAATTTAAAATTTTTTCATTTATTTTTTGTTTTTGCATTTTCTGGCGTTTCTAGAGGTCTTAGAGGATTTTAGACGTTATTTTCGAATCCTCACATTTTGGGCCTTGATCTTAGCTATCTCTGTCAAAACTCAACCGATTTTGAATCGGAATACCATTTAATTCAATAATTTTCTTTAATATCGACTCTGCATCAAAATAATCTTGATTTCGTCAATTTAAAATTTTTTCATTTATTTTTTGTTTTTGCATTTTCTGGCGTTTCTAGAGGTCTTAGACGATTTTAGACGTTATTTTCGAATCCTCACATTTCAGGCCTTGATCTTAGCTATCTCTGTCAAAACTCAACCGATTTTGAATCAGAATACCATTTAATTCAATAATTTTCATTTATATCGACTCTGCATCAAAATAATCTTGATTTCGTCAATTTAAAATTTTTTCATTTATTTTTTGTTTTTGCATTTTCTGGCGTTTCTAGAGGTCTTAGACGATTTTAGACGTTATTTTCGAATCCTCACATTTCAGGCCTTGATCTTAGCTATCTCTGTCAAAACTCAACCGATTTTGAATCAGAATACCATTTAATTCAATAATTTTCATTTATATCGACTCTGCATCAAAATAATCTTGATTTCGTCAATTTAAAATTTTTTCATTTATTTTTTGTTTTTGCATTTTCTGGCGTTTCTAGAGGTCTTAGAGGATTTTAGACGTTATTTTCGAATCCTCACATTTCGGGCCTTGATCTTAGCTATCTCTGTCAAAACTCAACCGATTTTGAATCGGAATACCATTTAATTCAATAATTTTCATTTATATCGACTCTGCATCAAAATAATCTTGATTTCGTCAATTTAAAATTTTTTCATTTATTTTTTGTTTTTGCATTTTCTGGCGTTTCTAGAGGTCTTAGAGGATTTTAGACGTTATTTTCGAATCCTCACATTTCAGGCCTTGATCTTAGCTATCTCTGTCGAAACTCAACCGATTTTGAATCGGAATACCATTTAATTCAATAATTTTCATTTATATCAACTCTGCATCAAAATAATCTTGATTTCGTCAATTTAAAATTTTTTCATTTATTTTTGGTTTTTGCATTTTCTGGCGTTTCTAGAGGTCTTAGACGATTTTAGACGTTATTTTCGAATCCTCACATTTCAGGCCTTGATCTTAGCTATCTCTGTCAAAACTCAACCGATTTTGAATCAGAATACCGTTTAATTCAATAATTTTCATTTATATCGACTCTGCATCAAAATAATCTTGATTTCGTCAATTTAAAATTTTTTCATTTATTTTTTGTTTTTGCATTTTCTGGCGTTTCTAGAGGTCTTAGAGGATTTTAGACGTTATTTTCGAATCCTCACATTTCGGGCCTTGATCTTAGCTATCTCTGTCAAAACTCAACCGATTTTGAATCGGAATACCATTTAATTCAATAATTTTCATTTATATCGACTCTGCATCAAAATAATCTTGATTTCGTCAATTTAAAATTTTTTCATTTATTTTTTGTTTTTGCATTTTCTGGCGTTTCTAGAGGTCTTAGAGGATTTTAGACGTTATTTTCGAATCCTCACATTTCAGGCCTTGATCTTAGCTATCTCTGTCGAAACTCAACCGATTTTGAATCGGAATACCATTTAATTCAATAATTTTCATTTATATCGACTCTGCATCAAAATAATCTTGATTTCGTCAATTTAAAATTTTTTCATTTATTTTTTGTTTTTGCATTTTCTGGCGTTTCTAGAGGTCTTAGAGGATTTTAGACGTTATTTTCGAATCCTCACATTTCAGGCCTTGATCTTAGCTATCTCTGTCGAAACTCAACCGATTTTGAATCGGAATACCATTTAATTCAATAATTTTCATTTATATCGACTCTGCATCAAAA